>CM054937.1:13212225-13271610 GCA_029168755.2 Tillandsia fasciculata | reverse complement strand
GGATATTACGTCGTTCGTGGAGGGCTTTGCGCAACTCTCTACTCCTCTCACCGATTGACTAGGAAGGGGACCAGATTTGTTTGGATTGAGCAGTGCCAGCAGAGCTTTGATGAGCTGAAGTTGAGATTGATATCGGCGCCAATTCTTGCATTACCAGTGATGGAAGACGGATTCGTGATCTACAGTGATGCCTCCCACAGCGGTTTAGGATGTGCGTTGATGCAGTATGGTAGGGTAATTGCTTATGCTTCACGCCAATTAAAGGATTATGAGAAGAATTACCCTAGGCATGATTTGTAGCTAGCCGCGGTTGTATTTGCATTGAAACTGTGGCGACATTACCTTTATGGCGAGCACTGTGAGATATTTACCGACCACAAAAGTTTGAAGTACTTATTTACTCAAAAGGAGCTCAATTTGAGGCAACGCCGTGTGGGTTATGGGATCCAAAGATCTAAATAGGGAAAAAAATCACCTAGGGGGGGGGGGGGGGGGTGAATAGGTGTAAACAATAAAACTCAAAAATCTTTGCGTAAAAATAACCCAATGCGGAAAAATAAATAAAGTACGCAAGATTTTACGTGAAAAACTCTGTCACAGGAGTAAAAAACCACAGGACCGAAAACACGATGAAATCCACTAAGATTAAATACGTACAAGGTGATATAACGTAACATTACGACTCAACCTTTTCCATACGCACCGAGTAGATCTTCTCCGCTCGCTTCGCAATGCACCTTGAATCCACGATTTGCGTCCAACGCCGAATCCACGACGTCCAACCGAATCCACAGTCTTCACCAATTTTGGTACGAATCGATCACACGAACGCACCTCGCTCCGAATCCACGAAAGCGATAGTACCTTGAATCCACAAGGCCACGCAAATCCACGCCGATTGTCCTTTCGGAAATCGTTGTTTTGTTTATTGGTGGTGATGATATTTGAATACTCAGATCATATAGATAGAAAACGAAAACACCATCTAACACGAACGCACCTCGCTCCGAATCCACGAAAGTGATAGCACCTTGAATCGACAAGGCCACGCAAATCCACGCCGATTGTCCTTTCGGAAATCGATGTTTTGTTTATTGGTGGTGATGATATTTGAATACTCAGATCATATAGATAGAAAATGAAAACACCATCTAAGTATTCATCCATTTGATTCTTCAAAAGAAATAAAGAGTTTTGAAATCCTAGAATCAAATCAATCAATAGAGAAAGAAAACCTAAAATAAACGGTGTTTACCTTTTATTCTCTATATGTGGATTACCTTTTAGGGCCCGTTTGGTAATTACAGAAAAAAAATAGAGTTTTATATTTGTTGTAATAGGTTGGTATGAAATTCTAAATAGAGTGTATATTTTACTCTATTTTTTGTGTTTGGATAAAATACTGTATTTTTACTAGATTGAAACAATAGCTAATTTTTTAAAAAAATTTATCGTTAGCTTTTTCAAAAACTAGTTGTTGGAGTATTTTGAAGAGATATATATATATATATATATATATATATATATATATATATATATATATATATATATATATATATATATATATATATATAATAATCAAACTAGTGATATAAAATTAATAAAATAATTTTATAATATTTAAAAGTGGTCAAACTACCCGTTAAAAAGTGATTTGAACTAATCATACTAGACTTTAATTAAGTAATTTAAACTAGTTGTCACGCCCCGGGAGGTCTTAGTATAAGCGGAAAAGCGTATATTATATATTTTTTTTTTCTCTTCGTACATGAAAATCAACCTTGCCCCCGGTGCACGACAGACCGCCACATATACAAATTTACTCTGCAATCGGACAGAGTCTCCTTTGTATATGTACGGCGTCCCATTTACAATACCAACCATCAACCATACAGTCGTCATCAAACATAGAGCAGGAGAAATATTTATCTACGGTTTTACAAACGGTGTCCACCCGACACCCTATTTTTAAAACAATTACACATTCAAACCATTAAAGCGGCAACATCATTTGGAGAGGATAAAACCAGAGGTTACGAAATCTGTGCCCACACAGCACTCCGCTTTGAAAAACGTTTTCGCAATCATTTGATTGTTACTAAAACATGCCGCACACGAAATCACCGAAAGTATAGCTAAACCATAAAAGTACATCCAATCCACAGTGCCGACTAATTAATTGACTACATTTACCATGATCCACAAAAGCAAATTAACTAACAGTAGCAAAAAGGAAATGAGATGAACCCAAGGAACTACGAGTAGCAAGCCTCCTACGACTACGATCCTCTCGACGCAGTCTCACCGCCATCCCCTAGTCAGACCTGTCACGGAGTGGGTAAAGTCAGTGACAAATAAAGTAGATGTCTTACGATTATCACAGATTCAAGAACAAACCGATTACACCGGAACCTTTCGCTAAATCCCTGCACCAAAAAATAAGCTGGGCACCAACCCCAGAGTACCTGTCGGAGAGACGGAAGTCTCCCCTCGTGCACAACCCCTTATGCTTTTAACCCCTTCACGGAGCTAGTGCGGCTCCTTAGCTGTCGTGAAGAGGTCCCACAACTCCCTCCCCTTTGTGGGGCACACGGGTCAAGTTGACCACTTATCCGGAAAAGTACACCCATGCGGAGGCCAATCCGCCTGTGTACGTGCAGCATCCAAAACCGAATTTGCCGATGTCGGCGTGTATTAAGCCCCGCGACCGCAGCCGCCACAATTATTAGGTTAAAATAAACAAAAGCATTCATGCGAAAGGTTTAACAATCCATCTACTTTATTAGACAAGTTAACGAGCCTTTTACGTTGATATGGTGCACTAACTGCACTTGTTGCACTTATAGCAAGGGTACCCACCTGGTTGCGGGGGGAATCAGAGCACCTTGATCTTTCGCACTCTCCCGCTGCGCACTTGGACCTAGAAAAATTCCGCAAGGGTAAACCAAAGTCAAAACCACACACTAACAACACAAAAACGAAAGCCCGACTTCACCTATTCGACGGAAACCCAAGCAACCCGCCAAACACCTCGACTGTCCAATCCCGCGCGGCCGTCTACGCTCGTCGGAGCCCCGCGCTGCTCGAAACCCCGCGGCGAGCCTCCGCGGACGGCGCCCGCGCGGGTGCGGTCCGCGTGGCGCCCGCGCGCGCCCCGCGGCGGTGCGCGCGGGTGCGGTCCGCGCGGCGCCCGCGCGGCGCAGCCCGCGCGGGTGCGGGGCCCCGCGGGGGGCAGCCCGCGCGGCGCCCGCGTGGGTGTAGCCGCGCGGCGCCCGCGCAGGTGCGGGCCCGCGCGGGGCAGCCCGCGCGGTGCCCCGCGCGGGTACAACCCGTGCGGCGGCCGCGCGGTGCCCGCGCGGGTTCGACCAGCGCGGTGCGCGCGGCTCCCACGGTTGCCGTCCGCGGGCGGCGTCCGCTCGCCCGCGTTGTCCGCTCGCGCGATGCCCTAATGGCATCGCGCGTCTCGGACGCTCGCCTCGTGCCCTATCTTGCGCAACGACAATGGCGGCGGCGGAGACGACTGGGATGACCGAAAACCCAACAAGAAAAATTAACGAAAATCCCAAAAAATCACGATGAAGGTTTACTCACCGGATTAGACGACGGGGAGATCGTCCGATCGCGTTCTTGCCTTCGATTTGTTGTTCGGGGCGACCGGACTTCTTCGTTTCCCTCACTTTTTTTTCCTCCGGCTAGGGTTCCGTCTTTTTCTTTCTCTCACGGTTCTCTTTTTCTCACCGGCTAGGGTTTCTCTTTGCAAAAAGTGAATTTTCTCCTTTCTTACGTACAATATAACCCCCTTTTTAAATCCTAGCCACCGATCAATTAATTTGTTAATTAATTAATCATCGAAAATAAATTCCGCTTTTTAAATTTCACTCACCGATTAATTAATTTCCTAATTAATTAATCAAAGGAATTAAATCCAAAAATTCCTCGAAAAGTGTGCAGGATATTTTGCACGGATTCCGATGCACTCCAAGCCACCGCAACTTTAGAAACCCTGTTCCGGGAGATCCCGATGTCGGATTTCAGATCCGATCGCACCGTCGGTCTTCGTTTTTCGCGCTCTTTCATCGAAAAATACTCATAGAACACACCGACCGACTTACGGAAACTCGATAATTTTATTCTACTAAATGGAATGTTTAATTAACATGTGAGTCATAATTACAGGGAAAGCTGAATCACTACACCACTCACACTTTATAAAAAGTTTCGTCCTCGAAACTTAAATACAACTCTCGCTAAACAATTCGGGGAAGCATTCCCTCATTCTCGACTCCAGTTCCCACGTCGCTTCACGCTCCTCGTGGTTGCTCCACTGGACCTTCACGTAGGGAATGGGTCGGTTGCGCAACTTCTTGTCCTCTCGTGCCAAAACCCGCACCGGCGTCTCCTCGACGCTCAAATCCTCCCGCAACTCGATGGTGGAAGCATCCAAGGCATGGGAGGGGTCTGCGAGGTATTTCCGGAGCATTGAGACATGGAACACGTTGTGGACTCGTTCGAGGTTTGGCGGCAAGGCTAACCGGTACGCCACCGGACCCACGCATTCTAGGATCTCGAACGGTCCCACGTACCTCGGACTTAACTTTCCTTTTAGGCCGAAACGTCGGTTCCCCTTGGAGGGTGAAACTCGGAGTAATACATGCTCACCTACCATGAATTCTAAGTCTCGTCGTCTATTGTCCGCATAGCTTTTCTGTCTGCTCTGGGCGGTCAGCAGTCTTTGTCTGATCAATCGTACCTTCGCCTCGGTCTCCTCCACCAAATCTAGGCCCAAGAACTTACGCTCACCCAAGTCGTCCCAGCATATTGGAGACCGACAGCGGCGCCCATACAGAGCCTCGTATGGCGCCATCTGAATACTGGCTTGATAGCTGTTATTGTAGGCGAACTCCACGAGGGGTAGGCATCGCGACCACCCTTCGCCCAAGTCCAAAACGCACGCTCGAAGCATGTCCTCCATAATCTGAATCACCCGCTCTGATTGCCCATCGGTCTGTGGGTGAAACGCCGTACTGAAATGCAACTTGGTTCCCATCGCTCGTTGCAGACTCTGCCAAAAATTTGACACGAATCGCGTGTCTCTGTCCGACGTAATAGATGTTGGCACCCAATGTAACCTTACTATCTCATTGATGTATATTTGTGCCAGTCGTTCCCGAGGCCATGTCGTGTGTATGGGCAGAAAGTGGGCCGATTTCGTCAAGCGATCCACAATGACCCATATCGCATCGTGTCCTTGTGGCGATCTCGGGAAACCGGTCACAAAATCCATGGTAATCATTTTCCACTTCCATTCGGGCACCGGTAATGGTTGCAATTTTCCTGCCGGGCGTTGATGCTCGGCCTTCATTTGTTGGTATACTAGGCAGTGTGCCACAAATCGAGTCACATCTTCCTTCATCTTGGGCCACCAGAAGATCTGTTAGACGTCCTTGTACATCTTCGTTCCTCCGGGGTGCGCCGCATAAGGAGCAGTATGCGCCTCCCTCAGGATTTCCTCTTTGAGCTCCGGTAGATCCGGCACACAAATTCGTCCCCGAAATCGTATCGTGCCATCGGAGCTTACGGTGAAATCACCTCCTTGGTCGGCGGTTATCCTGTATCGCACAAGCTGGAGTTGGTCATCGGTCGATTGTCCTTCAAGAATCCTGTCCAGCAGGGTGGGTCTGACCACCAGGGTCAGAAGTTGTGCGACCGTACCCGCCGGTACCACTTCCAGTCTTAACCGCAAAAATTCCGCAATCAGACGATCTTGCTGGGTGATAGCACTTACACCCGCTTCCTCGGCCTGCCCCTTGCGACTCAAGGCGTCGGCCACCACATTTGCTTTTCCCAGATGATAGTGGATCGTCAAGTCGTAGTCTTTCAGTAGCTCGAGCCACCGCCTTTGTCGCAAGTTTAGCTCCTTTTGGGTGAAAAGGTACTTGAGACTCTTATGATCAGAATACACGTTGCAGTGTGCCCCATACAAGTAGTGTCTCCAAAGCTTGAGGACGAACACAACTGCTGCGAGCTCTAAATCGTGCACGGGGTAATTCCGCTCATATTCCTTGAGTTGCCTTGACGCATAGGCTATAACCCTTCCCCGTTGCATAAGCACTCCTCCCAGTCCGTTCCGCGACGCATCGCAAAATACTTCATAATCCTCCCCTGGTTCTGGTAAGGCGAGAATCGGGGCCTGCGTCAATCTGTCCTTGAGCTACTCGAAACTCCTCTGGCACTGATCCGTCCAGATAAACTTCTCCCCCTTTCGAGTTAAACGATTCAAGGGGGTGGCTATCTTAGAGAAGCCCTCCATGAAGCGCCGGTAATACCCGGCTAATCCCAGGAAGCTTCGAACCTCCGTCACCGTTGTCGGCCGGGACCAGTCCATCACCGAGTCTATCTTCCTTGGGTCCACCGCGATCCCAGACGCCGAGACCACATGCCCCAAGAAATCCACCTCACGGAGCCAAAACTCACACTTTTTGAGTTTGGCATAGAGTTTTTGATCCCGGAGGGTCTGGAGAACTATGCGTAAGTGCTCCTCGTGTTCCTCATCCGTATGGGAGTAGATGAGGATATCATCAATGAAGACCACTACGAATAGATCCAGAAAGGGTTTGAACACCCTATTCATCATATCCATAAATACTGCCGGGGCGTTAGTGAGCCCGAACGGCATCACTGTGAATTCATAATGGCCATAGCGAGTCCGGAAGGCCGTCTTGGGGATATCCTCACCCTTCACCCTTAGCTGATGATAGCCGGACTACAGGTCAATCTTTGAAAATACAGTCGCCCCTTGTAATTGGTCAAATAGATCGTCGATCCTCGGCAGGGGATACTTATTCTTAATGGTGACTGTTACGGCTTTTTGGTGTTGGCATATTTCGTGAGTCAAGTCAGTGAGTTGAGTCGGAGTCTTAAAGGGATCAAATTGTCAATCAGCAATCAAAGACTTAGAAAAGATTCAACAAGAGCTCAAGTTGACACTCAATGTCTTGAGTCTTGAAGATTGAAGATGAAGAATTGTGGATCAGTTACATCAATCTCAAGAAGAAAGTATTCAAAAGGATCAGGTATGTTTAACTAAATAATTTTGGTGATCCGAATACTTTCTTATAGTGTAGAAACACTTGGATGAATTTTTAATTGCATAAAAATCAAAACTGGACATGGGACATGTTCAGGATCCGGATCAGATCTTGCAATCCGGATCCCGAAGGGTACTTGTTCATTGGCAATTTCAATCCGGATCCTAGGCCATTCCGATCCGGATCCCGAACATTGGATGTTGCTGAAATTCATGAACGATCCGGATCGGGCCTTGCGATCCGGATCCCGAACCCTTGGATTTCTGGAATCGTCAATCTTGTTACGACGATCCGGATCGCAGTAATCCCGATCCGGATCGCCGTCCTGAAAATTTCCAGATAAGGTATGTTTTTGATTCTTATCTCTTTCCAAAGGTTTCTAAACTATAAATAGACATTTAGGGTTTCTCAAAAACGTGGGAGCTATACCTATGATTTTATAAAACACTTGAGAGCAACCCTAGAGGCTAGGTTTTTATCGTTCTTCTTTATAGCCTCTTTTAGGTCAATTCGATGGTTCTTTCAAGAACATATCTTTTGTCGAATTGATCTAATCTTTGCTTAGAGATTCCATCCATGGTTCTTCATTGATAATCTAAGCAAAGGATCACCATCGAAGCCTATATTCTTTATCGGCTGATTTGCGTCGTGGATTCGACGTGGCATCGTGGATTCGGTGTGCTAAAGGCGTTTCGTGGATTCGAAACGTGTGCTCGTGGATTCGAGTGGCGTTCGTGGATTCGAACGTGTGCAGTGGACGTGCAATCGGTGGAGCGCAAGGTCCGAAGAAGTTGAAGGAGGGGTTGAATCCGTGGAGACGGTAATCACCTTGTTATTCTTCTATTCTTAGTGGATTGTTATTGCGTGGACATCCAATCGGTGAGCGCAAGGTCCGAAGAAGTTGAAGGAGGGGTTTGAGTCCGTGGAGTCGGTAATCACCTTGTTATTCTTCTTTTCTTAGTGGATTGTTATTGCGTGTTGGTCCCGTGGTTTTTCTCCTGGATTGGAGTTTCCACGTAAATCTCGGTGTGCTATTTTTATTTTCCGCATTGGTTTTTATTTTGCACTGAGATTGAGTTTTTTAAGTATTACACCTATTCACCCCCCCTCTAGGTGTTTGATAGTACCTATTTAGATCCTTGTGGATCCTTAAAAACCAACAATTGGTATCAGAGCGGGTTTTAGGTTTATCTATCATGTTGGGTGAAAGTGGTAATATTTTTAGACCTCCTCTTTTTGATGGGACCAATTATGCATATTGGAAAGTGCGGATGAGAGCTTTTCTCATCTCAATTGATGAGCGGGTATGGCAAACCGTTGAATACGGTTGGGTGCATCCGGTTGAGGAAGTAGGAAATTCTACTACCCCAAAACCTCGCTCTAGATGGTCCAAAGAGGAAATCGAAAGATTTTCTTACAATGGGAAAGGTATGAACGCTTTATTTAATTCTCTTTCCTCGACTGAGTTTACACGAATTTCCGCGTGTGAAACCGCGAAGGAAATTTGGGATATTCTCAAAATTACACATGAGGGTACTAATCTTGTAAAAATTCAAAAGCTCCAGATGCTTACAAGTCAATTTGACTCTATTCATATGGAAGAGCATGAATTGTTTACAGATTATTACACTAGACTTCAAGATGTAATTAATACATGTGCTAATTTAGGAGAAAAGATCCCGGAGTCGAAAATTGTAAGAAAGATACTTCGGACTCTTCCGGAACGGTTTAGGGCAAAGGTTACCGCCATTGAAACCGTTAGTCATCCGGATGAGATGAGTGTAGAGGAATTAGTAGGTGCTTTGCAAACTTATGAGATGACTTTTCCTACTAATCAAGTTTCTTCCAAGTCTTCTTCTAAGCTTACAGGTATTGCATTCAAATCAACAAAGGAAGAAGATAGCGAATCAAGTTCCGACGATGAAATCTCTTTAGCCGATTTTGAAGAACAACTGGCGCGGATCACAAAGAAATTTCGTCGGAAATTTTGGAAGAATCGAACCGATGGATCTTCATCCACGAAATCATCTAAAGGATCATCGGGTTCTAAATCCTCTAAACTCAAAGGCGTTGCAAAACCTTCTAAAGAAAAAGAAAAAGATGATTTCGAAGGGGAAATCCGATGCTATCGATGCAAAGGCTACGGCCATATTTCAACGGATTGTCCTTCTAAGAAATCATATAAAAAGAAGGCTTTGCAAGCGAAAACTTGGGACGATTCTAGTTCGATGAATCGACCTCAAGTGAAGAGGAAAAAGTTGTTGCCTTTCATGCCTCTCAAATTCCCTCTTCTAATTTTGTTTATCATCTTTAGTCACTGACTCTATTCCTTTGATTTTGCATGAAACATCAACATCCGGCGGAGAGTCATCAAGTGAGGGGGAGTCGGACGAAGAAGAACTCGTTGAGGCATACCAACAACTTCTTGCGGAATCAAAGAAGATGGCCAAGCATATCAAGAAGTTGAGGAAGCAACGACTTGAGGTTCAAGACGAGAATCATGCTTTAAAGATCAAACTTCATGATCTCGAGGAGGAACGAGAGCTTTTATTGGATAATAATAAAATCCTCCAAGAAAAGATAAATCAATCGGAAACGATCGTTAATTCCCATATGGACAAGATTGATTTTCTTGAAAAACAGTTTGAAGAAATTCATGTCACCAACCAAGCTTTGACCAAGCAAGTTCATGAACTCAAATCCGACATACAAAGGCTTTCAACCGGTTCCAAGAAACTAGAAAGTATGTCCGGATTAGGTCAAACAAGCAAGGTTGGTTTGGGATTTAAAAAGAACCAAACTGTGAAGGCTTCAAGTTCCACAATCAAATTGAAAGGAAGAACTTGTCACCTATGTGGACTTGAAGGACATTTGGTGAAGAATTGCCCGAAAAAGAGAAAGAAGAATTCTTCGGCAACTTCATCTACGGAGCGAACTCAACGGAATCAAAAGACACATCAAGTCAAAGAAGTTCACTCAACCCACCAAAGGTCCGAGCCACAACATCAATCATACAAGTGGATCATTGCGAGGCAAAGACCTAAGGTGGATCAACAGTCAAAGCGGACAACCCCCGGCCACAACGAATCAAGACAACCCAAAATCCAACGATTTTGGATTCGGAAAGGTGATATCTTTCCTTGTCTTAAGTTCTAAATAGCTTATGACTGTATGTAATGCTTTGATTGGTTTTCCTTCATATTTTTTTAATCTTTGCATTACATGTTTTTCAATGCTCTTTGTTTTTATACTTTGTTTTTGAACAAAAGGGTTTTAACGAACAAGTGCATTGAATAAAAAGGGCTTCACGTTCATTCACTCCAATTTAATTTTATATGGATTATCAACTTTACTCCATAATCATAATCTTGAAGATACTTCATTATAGGAGTTTTTGATAGTTATAAGCATCAAATTTTAGAAATCATGTGTGATCTTTAGATGCTTAATCTATCTAGGTTGTGTGAAGTCTTTGTGACAACACAAGTGCTATAAACATTCCTAAAAATTCTGTGTTGCACTCAAGAACAAAACACATTGTTGAGCATTGGTCATATTGACTTTAAATTGCATCTTTTCACGCATTTAGAAATCTATTATGCTTTTGACATCATAATATTTCGATGTTGCAATGATCATTTATGTTAATTAATTCATCTTTTAAGTGATCAAAGTCAATTTCTCTCTCAATGATCTCTTGGTATAGTCATTATCTTATTTGACTATTTAGTCGAGTATGAATGCGGGATCAATTTTTGGTTGAATACCTTATATATTAAATAATTGATAGCCAATTGAGGGGGAGTCAAAGAAAAGTAAAATGCTCAAAAGATGTGGAAAGAGTTACATCCCAATGAGGAGTGTGAAAACTACCACCACATGGAGGAAAGAGCTACCACCTCGGTCGTCCGAGTACTGTGTGCAGCTACCACATGTATACCAAGCATGGTTTTTCAATTTTTGATTAAATAAAATGCATGTTGAAATACTTGACTCTGTCAAATTTCAAGGTTGGTATAAGGTGGATTTTTAACGAAAGATGCTCAAAGAGCCACTCTCTTCAACAGATTGTCTAGATATATTATCTAACTTATCTGGGATTTCAAACATCTATTGATCTTGGTATTTCATTTTCTTTACCAAATTGATGATTTGATAAAGGCATTACGCATAAGATCATGTTAGATGTGATTGAAGTTGTTCAACTTTAAGGGTTTTAATTTTCATAAATTTTCGTTTCATTTTTGAGTATTTTTGATAGATTTGGTATAATCTATTTCTTGTTGCATGAAACGATGACTTTTGTTTAAAGTTGATGCGCTAAAGTGCTTACATACTTTTTCTGGTTATTATGGAATTTTTCTAAATTATTCTGATGAAAGGGTAGAATTCAAGATTGATGTCATTTGGAAATCTCCGTAAGTCATCTTTGTAAATTCGTTACATCTTGATAGAGTTTGGATCTCAAGATTATTTTTGATGACTTGTGTTTGATGAATATAACATGAAAAACTGTTTATAATGTTTTATCTTTGTTTTTCATGATTTAGGAGTAAATCTTTTTAATTTTGTGAAATTAATTGGATTGAATGACATCTTGTTAATTCATTGGTTAAAGCACTTAAATTGATTTCTTGATGGAATACAAATCGGTATTTGAAAAGATTCTAAAATCTGGATTTGTTTCAAGGAATTATTTGATTTTTGCTTTCTGGTACCGGTACGCAATCTGCATTTTTGTTATATACCGGAACTGAGCTTTTATCTCTCTTTCTCTATGAACTAATGTTGTTAGTGATTTCCTTTTGTCTAGTATGTTCACTGTTTGACAATTTGTGACAAAAAGGGGGAGAAGAGAAATGACGGAGATGAGATCATCAAGAGAGGACAAACGAAAATAGAAAAATGGGGGAGAACGGAAAATGATGATCGTATCACAAAGGGGGAGAACATAGATGCTCAAGAACATGGAGAACATGGAGAACATGTTAGAGATGCTCAAGATAGGGGGAGACAAAGAAAAAATTGAAAGAGCCGAAAAACAAAAGAACCAAAAGGAAGACGGATCAAATGTAGGATTTTAATTTCTAACGACTAACGTTTGATTTTGTTTGGAGTTTTGTTTTGCAGGAATTACATCACTTTAAGACTCCAAGTCCTAAGTCATAGAGTATGTTCTAGGACTGTTTGGTTCAAATGTAATTTTGTATTTATTGGATCTTTCACGCAAAGAAAATCAATGTTTTGGTGATGACATTGAATTTCGATTTTTTGGTTTAAGATGAGTGACTTGAGCGTTTTTATGTATTTTTGGGTTTTGTCACGAAATTGCCAAAGGGGGAGATTGTTACGGCTTTTTGGTGTTGGCATATTTCGTGAGTCAAGTCAGTGAGTTGAGTCGGAGTCTTAAAGGGATCAAATTGTCAATCAGCAATCAAAGACTTAGAGAAGATTCAACAAGAGCTCAAGTTGACACTCAGTGTCTTGAGTCTTGAAGATTGAAGATGAAGAATTGTGGATCAGTTACATCAATCTCAAGAAGAAAGTATTCAAAAGGATCAGGTATGTTTAACTAAATAATTTTGGTGATCCGAATACTTTCTTATAGTGTAGAAACACTTGGATGAATTTTTAATTGCATAAAAATCAAAAACTGGACATGGGACATGTTCAGGATCCGGATCAGATCTTCCAATCCGGATCCCGAAGGGTATTGTTCATTGGCAATTTCAATCCGGATCCAGGCCATTCCGATCCGGATCCCGAACATTGGATGTTGCTGAAATTCATGAACGATCCGGATCGGGCCTTGCGATCCGGATCCCGAACCCTTGGATTTCTGGAATCGTCAATCTTGTTACGACGATCCGGATCGCAGTAATCCCGATCCGGATCGCCGTCCTGAAAATTTCCAGATAAGGTATGTTTTTGATTCTTATCTCTTTCCAAAGGTTTCTAAACTATAAATAGACATTTAGGGTTTCTCAAAAACGTGGGAGCTATACCTATGATTTTATAAAACACTTGAGAGCAACCCTAGAGGCTAGGTTTTTATCGTTCTTCTTTATAGCCTCTTTTAGGTCAATTCGATGGTTCTTTCAAGAACATATCTTTTGTCGAATTGATCTAATCTTTGCTTAGAGATTCCATCCATGGTTCTTCATTGATAATCTAAGCAAAGGATCACCATCGAAGCCTATATTCTTTATCGGCTGAGTTTGCGTCGTGGATTCGACGTGGCATCGTGGATTCGGTGTGCTAAAGGCGTTTCGTGGATTCGAAACGTGTGCTCGTGGATTCGAGTGGCGTTCGTGGATTCGAACGTGTGCAGTGGACGTGCAATCGGTGGAGCGCAAGGTCCGAAGAAGTTGAAGGAGGGGTTGAATCCGTGGAGACGGTAATCACCTTGTTATTCTTCTATTCTTAGTGGATTGTTATTGCGTGGACATCCAATCGGTGAGCGCAAGGTCCGAAGAAGTTGAAGGAGGGGTTTGAGTCCGTGGAGTCGGTAATCACCTTGTTATTCTTCTTTTCTTAGTGGATTGTTATTGCGTGTTGGTCCCGTGGTTTTTCTCCTGGATTGGAGTTTCCACGTATATCTCGGTGTGCTATTTTTATTTTCCGCATTGGTTTTTATTTTGCACTGAGATTGAGTTTTTTTAGTATTACACCTATTCACCCCCCCTCTAGTTGTTTGATAGTACCTATTTAGATCCTTGTGGATCCTTAAAAACCAACAGTGACCTTATTTATCTCTCGGTAGTCTATGCACAACCGGAGGCTTCCGTCCTTCTTCCTCACGAACAGGACGGGCGCGCCCCATGGTGACGTGCTTGGTCTGATAAAACCCTTGTCCAAAAGATCCTCCAACTGTGCCTTGAGTTCCTTTAGCTCCGCGAAGGCCATCCGGTACGGTGCCTTAGTGATGGGTTTGGTGCCGGGGAGTAGTTCAATAGGGAAGTCAACTTCTCGTTCCGGTAGCATTCCAGGGAGTTCCGCCGGAAATACATCCGGATATTCCCTTACGACTGGGATATCGGAAAGCGAGGGGGCCGGTCGGGTGGCTAAATCTACCGAGGCTAGGTAGGCCACACACCCACCCTCTATTAGTTTCCTGGCTTGTGACGCGGAGATGACAGCTAAAAAGGAGGTGCTTTTACACGCCAAATATACGTGTTCCGGAAAACCCGGCTTCTGCAGTTGCACCTGGCGCTTCTCGCAGTCGATTACCGCCTGATACTCGGTAAGCCAGTCCATGCCTAGCACCACGTCATATTCCTTTAACGGAATAACCACCAGATCCCAGGGGCACGACAACCTTCCTAGTTTTATTGAGCATGAAGGTACCAGCCCAGTTGCCGCGATTGGCCCCCCAGGGGTCTGGACGGTCATCAAAACATCGAGGGGACTACTTCCTAGCTGATGTGTTTGTGCAAAAGTACGGGAGATGAAAGAGCGAGACGCCCCGGTATCGAAAAGAGTTCGAGCTCGAAAATCAGAAACGGAAGTAATACCTGCGACCACCTCCTCCGGCAGTGCCGCTCCATGCTGGCCCATGGAATAGAGTCTTCCTCCTGGTTGTGGTCGCGATTCTCCTTCTACTCTTGGCATCGAGGGGCGTGGGGGTACTCCCGTTGGTGCTCTACCCCGTCCTTGTGGCTGCGCCGCCGAGGTGGAAGCCGCGGAAGACGCCGCTCCCGTGTTCATGGGGCAGTTGAATCGAAAATGTCCCGATTTACCGCAGCGGTAACAGTGATCTTGTCTCTTAGGGCCATTCGTAACCTGGTGCGTCCCTCCGCAAATAACGCATGGCTTGTCCGCTGGCCGCTGTCTCCCGGTAGGCGCACTATTGCTTCCTTGTTGCGTCTTGGGATATTTTGGGGGCCGGTTCCCACCAGAAGAGCCCCCTCCCGGGTAAGTCTGTGTCCGCTTCTTTTCCCGGTTATACTCTGATCCCTCACGGCGAGCTCGGGTAATGGTGGCCCTATCCACCACTTCTCGAAACGTGCGCAAGTCCGCTGCCTGGACTATTTCGAAAATGTCGCTCCGTAGCCCATCCACGAAAAGGAGAGCCTTGTGGGGTTCGTCCCGTATGACAAACGGAACGCAGTTAACTAGTCTCACGAACTCCCTTTGGTATTCCACGACCGAACGATTTCCTTGCTTAATGTTCCTAAGGTCGTCCTCCAGTTGCCGCTTAACGCTATTGGAAAAGAAGGCGCCAAATAATTTCTCTCTAAAAGCCGACCACGACGGTAGTGGGGCATTGGTGGACGGGTCCGGGCGTATGGTCTTAAACCAGATGCGTGCGTTCCCTTCAAGGAAGTGAACAGCTAAGGGAACCCGCTCGTGCTCCTCCATCAGTAAGTCTTCGAAGAGTTTTTCCATGGTATCCACCCACTTCTCGATGACCCAAGGATCGGTCGTCTCCCCCTCGAAGGTGGGCGGGTCATGCTTCTTAAACTCCGCCAAATTTGTCCTGACCCTCTCCCGTTCAGCTCGCTGATCCGTAACTCCCCCCACCGCGGCGGACCCCCAGAGAGCAGGGGTCGTCCCCGCTTCTCTTGCTGAGTCGCCCACTGTCGCACCCGGCGCGGGCCCTGAAGCCGTTGGGGTGGGCATATCTCCCGGGGCTGCGGGCTGCTCCGCCGACACGCCCGTCACCGAAGTCTGATGGGGTGCGGCCGCTGTCACGCCACCTGCTCCCGGCGGTCCCGTAGTGGGGGCGGCCGTGTCGGGCGGAGGGGTCGGGCATGCTCTGCTGACGCTGTTGCCTGTCGCTGCGTCAGTTGACGAACCTGCTCTGTCAACGTCGCTAATTGTCCGGCCATTTCTCGCAACTGTTGTCGGAGAAGCTGATTCTCCGCGGCGGCCGGGGCCGTATCGTCTGCACCTGCGTTCTCGGTGGATGACCTAGTCCGGGCCATCATCTGCTGTAGCCAAAGAAACCGCATTAACCCTAAGGTTATCGCCCTAGCACCTTGACCTACAAACACACCTACATTAAATCCTTTTTCCCCGTACTCTCACGTACTACCGCACCTACACATTGTTTATCTCATGTCCAATTTGTTTGTGGCATCATACACTGTGGATGTGGATCACCGACTACTGCGGTTATGGTTGTTGATCTCTGATACCATATAATCTGTCACGCCCCGGGAGGTCTTAGTATAAGCGGAAAAGCGTATATTATATATATTTTTTTTCTCTTCGTACATGGAAAATAAACCTCGCCCCCGGTGCACGACAGACCGCCACATATACAAATTCACTCTGCAATCGGACAGAGTCTCCTTTGTATATGTACGGCGTCCCATCAACCATACAGTCGTCATCAAACATAGAGCAGGAGAAATATTTATCTACGGTTTTACAAACGGTGTCCACCCGACACCCTATTTTTAAAATAATTACACATTCAAACCATTAAAGTGGCAACATCATTTGGAAAGGATAAAACCAGAGGTTATGAAATCTGTGCCCACACAGCACTCCGCTTTGAAAAATGTTTTCGCAATCATTTGGTTGTTACTAAAACATGCCGCACACGAAATCACCGAAAGTATAGCTAAACCATAAAAGTACATCCAATCCACAGTGCCGACTAATTAATTAACAACATTTACCATGATCCACAAAAGCAAATTAACTAACTGTAGCAAAAAGGAAATGAGATGAACCCAAGGAACTACGAGTAGCAAGCCTCCTACGACTACGATCCTCTCGACGCAGTCTCACCGCCATCCCAGCTAACGCACCTAGTCAGACCTGTCACGGAGTGGGTAAAGTCAGTGACAAATAAAGTAGATGTCTTAATGATTATCATAGATTCAAGAACAAACCGATTACACAGGAACCTTTCGCTAAATCCCTGCACCAAAAAATAAGTTGGGCACCAACCCCAGAATACTTGTCGGAGAGACGGAAGTCTCCCCTCGTGCACAACCCCTTTATGCTTTTAACCCCTTCACGGAGCTAGTGCGGCTCCTTAGCTGTCGTGAAGAGGTCCCCACGGCTCCCTCCCCTTTGTGGGGCACACGGGTCAAGTTGACCACTTCTCCGGAAAAGTACACCCATGCGGAGGCCAATCCGCCTGTGTACGTGCAGCATCCAAAACCGAATTTGCCGATGTCGGCGTGTATTAAGCCCCGCGACCGCAGCCGCCACAATTATTAGGTTAAAATAAACAAAAGCATTCATGCGAAAGGTTTAACAGTCCATCTACTTTATTAGACAAGTTAACGAGCATTTTACGGTGATATGGTGCACTTACTGCACTTGTTGCACTTATAGCAAGGGTACCCACCTGGTTGCGGGGGGAATCAGAGCACCTTGATCTTTCGCACTCTCCCGCTGCGCACTTGGACCTAGAAAAGTCCGCAAGGGTAAACCAAAGTCAAAACCACGGACTAACAACACAAAAACGAAAGCCCGACTTCACCTATTCGACGGAAACCCAAGCAACCCGCCAAACACCTCGACCGTCGAATCCCCGCGCGGCCGTCGCCGCTCGTCGGAGCCCTGCGCGACTCGAAACCGCGCGGCGAGCCTCCGCGGGCGGCGCCCACGCGGGTGCGGTCCGCGCGGCGCCCTTGCGGCGCAGCCCGCGCGGTGCCCGCGCGTGTGCGGGCCCCGCGGCGCCTGCTCGGGTGCAGCCGCGCGGCGCCCGCGCGGGGCAGCCCGCGCGGCGCCCGCGCGGGTGCGAGCCCCCGCGGGGCAGCCCGCGCGGGTTTGACCCGCGCGGTGCCCGCGCGGGTTCGACCCGCGCGGCGCCCGCGCGGTGCTCGCGCGGCGCCCGCGGTTGCCGTCCGCGGGCGGCGTCCGCCCGCCCGCATTGTCCGCTCGCGTGATGCCCTAATGGCATCGCGCGTCTCCGCCGCTCGCCTCGTGCCCTATCTTGTGCAACGACGACGGCGGCGGCGGAGACGACGGGGATGACCGAAAACCCAACAAGAAAAATTAACGAAAATCCCGAAAAATCACGACGAAGGTTTACTCACCGGATTAGACGACGGGGAGATCGTCCGATCGCGTTCTTGCCTTCGATTCGTTGTTCGGGGCGACCGGACTTCTTCGTTTCCCTCCCTTTTTTTTCCTCCGGCTAGGGTTCCGTCTTTTTCTTTCTCTCACGGTTCTCTTTTTCTCACCGGCTAGGGTTTCTCTTTGCAAAAAGTGAATTTTCTCCTTTCTTACGTACCAATATAACCCCCTTTTTAAATCCTAGCCACCGATCAATTAATTTGTTAATTAATTAATCATCGGAAATAAATTCCGCTTTTTAAATTTCACTCACCGATTAATTAATTTCCTAATTAATTAATCAAAGGAATTAAATCCAAAAATTCCTCGAAAAGCGTGCAGGATATTTTGCACGGATTCCGATGCACTCCAAACCACCGCAACTCTAGAAACCCTGTTCCGGGAGATCCCGATGTCGGATTTCAGATCCGATCGCACCGTCGGTCTTCGTTTTTCGCGCTCATTCATCGAAAAATACTCATGGAACACACCGACCGACTTACGAAAACTCGATAATTTTATTCCACTAAAAGGAATGTTTAATTAACATGTGACTCATAATTACAGGGAAAGCCGAATCACTACACTAGTCAAACTAGTCGTTAGAGGAGAATTTTTTGAATTTAAAATAATCCTCTAACCTTTATATAATGGTAAATTTTTTTACTAGAATGGATATAAATAATTTCTTATATATTCTCTCTATCTATATTCAAATTTTCTATACCCTTTGTAAAAACATATGGATCTAAATTATTGGAGAAGAATGCAAGAAAATGATGATTATTGGAGGAAGATGCAAAAAGATGATGATGATTTCGTGACCAACCTTTTTTCTATGATGAACAATCATATGGCAACGAGAACACCTATTTACACCTCAAGTCAAACAGGAGCACGGTATGTCAATGAAGTTCTCCAAGGTCATGAACTTAGATGCAAGAGAGAGTTTCGAATGGAAATTCATGTTTTTTATTTGTTAGTGAAATGTTTGAAAGATTAAGGTCTTCTGCGAGATACAAGATACATTACCGTTGAAGAGCAGGTAGCTATGTTTTTACATACATTAGCAAAAAATGCAAGTAACCGAACTATACAAGAGCGGTTTCAACATAGTGGCGAAACTGCTAGTCGACATTTTCGTCAAATGCTATATGCAGTTACACAAACGACCTCTCACCTCGCCAAAAATCAGAAATAATTCAAAAAAAATTTCTTATTTTGAGGTAATTTTGATTTTTTTTTTTTTTTACTTTTTTTATATTTAATTTAATATTGAAAATGAGTATTATAAAAGTAATATTTTTTTTTTCAAATTTCAGGACTGTATTGGTGCTATAGATGGCACGCATATTCCAATAACAATCTCGACAAGTTTTCAAGAACCATATCGTAATAGAAAGCAAGACTTATCACAAAATGTAATGATTGCTTGTGACTTTAATCTTTATTTTGTATATGTAAGGGCAGGCGGAAGGATCAGCTTCTGATGCGAGGATACTACAAGATTCACTTGATAACGACTTTGAGGTTCCACAGGGCAAATACTATTTGGTTGATGATGGGTACGCAAATACTTCCAACTTTATTGCACCTTATCGCAACACACGATATCACATAAAAGAGCAGGGGCAAAGTCAAGAAAAGCCTAAAGATTATAAGGAGCTATTCAATTTACGTCATGCACAACTGCGAAATCATGTAGAGCGTATTATTGGTATCCGTTTTCCAATTCTTAAGATAGCTACTTTCAATCACAAACAAATATTGCTGCATCATGTGTTTTACACAATTTTATACGAATTCATAATGGCGAAACCAATTGGCTTAACAAGAATTCCACCGGCATAAATCAAGCACATGTGATAGTGATGCCTGACGGCGATGAAGAATATGCTGCTAATATTGAATATATGAACAATCAAAGACAAGCCGTCAATCGAAAACGAGATGATATTGCACACAATATATGGAATGACTATGTTGCAAGACGTAATGTTAGAAATTCTTAAACTACAATTCCCTATTTTGTATTTGTATGATTAGTTCATTTTATATATAACAGATTGAAATATTTATCTTATTTGTATTATTAGTTCATTTTATATGTAACAGATTGAAATATTTATCTTATATCAAATGAGGGTATAAAATGAGGAAAAGAAAAAAAAAATGTATATCATATCAAAATATTTCATTTTGTGTAATAATCCAGATTATTTTATACTCAACATTATCGATATTATATTTTCAACATAATGTCAAAATATACAATATCGAGATTATATTTTCAACATCGATATTATATTTTCAACATAATATCAAAATATACAATATCGATATTATATTTTCAGCATAATACTAAAATAGCTCATTATATTTTCAACAGAAGATATCAAATGAGGAAAGAAAAGGAAAATATTACAGTAAAGGAAAATATTACAGTATCATTAACAGGATATCAAAATATTACACTGCCATAGTCCAAAACAGGATATTGTATCATAATCCAAATTACATACAAAATATTGATATTATATTTTCAATATAATACCATCCAAATTACATACAAAACATTGATATTATATTTTCAATATAATACCAAAATAAGTAGAATAAATGTCTTAAATATATTAAATGAAATCGTAGGTTTTCAACCATATTTTTCGATCACTTTCTTCAATGGAAAGAAATATTTCACGATTATCTTTACTTGTAAAAATTTGTGTCGCCTTCATTCTCTCCTCCTTGCTTAGATTTGAGATTTGCATAAAGTGCCTTGATACATTTACTTATAGAAAATGCATCCGCGTGTCCATGCTCTTGTTGCCATAAATAATGTTCTTCTTCTCTCAACGCAAAATAACGATCATCACATTGTTTCTTCAGTTCGATAAATTCAGCTCCAAATCGACTAATAGGATTTTCTTTTACTTTGGGCTTCTTTCTTTGTTGGCATTCTTCATGCTTTGAGGGAGACGTTGTTGGCCTCGAACGTTGTGATTGTGTCTGAGTTGTAGGAGGAGATACTTGGAACATTGGTGGATTAACTAAGTCGGTATCAATATCTTCACTTTCATTCTCCCAAGCAAAGTGACGAGTATAATCTCCATGGGCGGAAATACTTGAATTTGGAGATATTGGCTGTGATGGTAAGTCCAATTGCGAAAGAAAATTAATTGGAGGTATTTCAGAGTTACTTCCACGAGCACGCTTCCCTTCTGCATATTTAACTATAATATATTTAAGAACAAAATAATAAATTATAATATCAACTTTACATTTTATATTATTTCCATATATATATAAACTGATCATAACTCGAATAACTAACCTACATAAATCTTGAAAAGTATTTCGAAATGTGAAAAGGACTTATTATACCATTTCCTTGCTTTCTTGTTAGACTTCAATAAGACAAACAAAATAAAATTATTTTATAGAATGCCTCAAATATAAAAAATATATAAATATTAAGAAAAGAATATTTGACTAACCTCTAGAATAGGTTCCCAAACATCTTTCAGACCAGAAACTATATTGGTGGTTGCATCCCATCCAAAACCACTAAGCTCAGTCAACGATTTCACCATTCAAAAAGTTCTCTTTAATTGTTGTTCTTGATCTTTAATCTGATCCATTTGTAATTGAGCAGAAGAAAATTTTGTATTCATTGCTTTCGAAATATTGAACCAAGCATCTTTGGTCCAACCATTTTGAACACGAAATCTAGGGTTATTGTGCTCTTTCAATAATGATACTAAATAATTTTTTTGCATTTCAGTCCATTTTGCTCTACTTTTAAATTTTGTGTCATTACTTGTATGAAACATATCAAATATATATGGAAAAAGTCACGCATACAACTAAAAAAATAAAACACATGATTAAATTAAGAATTACATCAATATTTTTAGTAAATAAATATATGAAATAAGACATGTATTAATAATACAATAACAAGCAAAAATTTTAAAAATTAAAGAAATTTCACCATTCATGGATGCTGATATGTATATGCATGAAATAAATAAATAAATAAATAAATAAATAAATAAATAAATAAATAAATATATATATATATATATATATATATATATATATATATATATATATATATATATATATATATATATATATATATATATATATATATATATATATAAGATGGATGTAAAATTAGGGTAAAAGAGATTTTAGTAAGCTTAATTAGGGCACATATATAAAGAAGGAGAAGAAGGAGAAGGAGGAGGAGGAGGAGGAGAAAGAATAGAGAAAAAAATTACCTGAAGACATTATATGAGAAGGAAGGTTGATGGAAATGGAGAGGGATGGGGGCGGTGAGGAGCGGGAAGGAGCGTGAGTGAGAAGTCGTACGCTAAAAATGAGGAATTTTTTTTTCCGCCGCTTAGAGCACTTTTTTTTTCCCCCAAAAAAACGCCGAAACAGCAAATTTATCCTGTTATGTTTTTACGTTGTTGGGCCATCCAAACGGACCAACTAATAAAAAAACAATATTTTTTATAAAACATAGTAAAATGGCTTAAAACAGGGTTTTAAAGGATTCCCAAACGGGCCCTTATTCCTTTTGGGATATAAGAAATTTAGGATCCTTTGGAATAATAGGAATACCCTAAAAGATTATATTATGGTCTATTTATAGGTTAGAAACGTTTTGGAAGAGGATAAGAATCAAAAACTGACTTAACATATTTTTTCCGCACAGCGGTCCGGACTGGATTAGGCTGATCCGGACTGCCGTCTTTTTTCAGAAAATTTCCTGAAAAAATAGGTTCGGGGTCCGGACTGGATTTCCTGATTCGGACTTATTCATGCGTTTTATCAAAAATAATGTTCAGGGTCCGAACTGGATAGGGGTTGATCTGGACTGGAATTTCGCATAAACCCAACCATGTTCGAGGTCCGGACTGGATGTGGCTGATCCGGATCCAGAACATATAAAGTGTTCAGTTTTTTATTTTTATGCAATGAAAATTATTCCAAGTGTTTCTAAACTATAAGAATATATTCAAATCGTCACAAAAATTTAATTTAACGTACCTGATCATTTTGAATCCATTCTTCTTGAGATTGATGTATGTGATCTTCAATTCTTCAACTTCAATCTTTAAGACTCAAAACACTTCACGAAATACGCCAATACAAAAATCCTTAACAATCACCCCCTTTGGTGGTTTCGTGACAAAACATGTAATCCACATAAAAAAAAAAAATAGAAAATAATTTTTGTTGCTATCACCATACAACAAAAATACACAAGAAAGATCCAAAAATAAATGAATACAAAATTTAACTCCTAAAACAAACTCTAGATTTAGACAAAGCGAAGGAGTGTTCAAATCTTGTGCTCTCTGCAAAAGAAACAATTCTTGACACAAGAAATCATTAATACCTCAAGAATTTTAATTCAATAAGTAACCAGAGAGTTTACATTCATTTAACTTATGACATTAATTATCAGATATGTATGAAAATAGTGTCACGCCCCGAGTTTCCAAACAGCGGTAGATTTTTTTTTTTTTTTTAAATCAGAGTTCAAACTTTAAACTTAGGACGTGAGCAGACCGCCACATGCATAAGAAATCCTCTGTCCACACGGACAGAGTCTTCCCTATACATGCTCGGCTAGGCAAGTGCAGCGATACCATCAGAGAGCAACATAATCAACAGCTAAATCAAAACATAAAGCTCTACAACTGATACATCCACAAATACTCCAACTCATAAATATAGAGACAATCTAAGATCATGACACGGTAATTGTAAATACTAGCACTGGGCCATTGCGGCCAATAGCAGGGGACAACTCTAGCGCGACAGCTCACCGGATCGTCCCAATCTCCAGCACCCGACTGACCTGAAAAATGGTCACCCAGGGGGTGTGAGATACATCGACAGTGTATCCCAGTGGGCACGACGGGCCGAGAAATAGCAAGTCGTACCTACCGGATACAATAATAAGCGGATAGCAAAAGCAAGAAATACTGAAGCTGAAAGGTAAGATGCAGATGTAAAATCTAAGCATGCTGAAATGGAAGCAGGGGTGCTTTTATATCAAGCTAATCATGCTGTAACTGGCAAATCAGACAAGCAAGAGCTAATCATGCTGTGGAGCAGAGCTAGTATGATAATCAATGATATCAATGCTATAAACAGGGAATGCTGATAATCACGGAAGGGAAGCAGGGTACTCATGACTGTAATTGATCATGTTATAATTGATAAATCTGACAAGCAGGAAATGATCATGATATAAACAAAGCTGATATATAACAATGCTGTAAACTGGAAGAGCTGAATAATAATAACTGTAGGTACCCAATCAGTGTCGTCATCAGTCACAAGGACCTAGATCAATGCCAAAGCTGGCACGTTCGGCTGTCATATAACCCGGCACCATCGGTGCACTCAGGGGCACACGTGTCGCCACTCTCGTCCACTATGTGCAGCCTGGGGCTCACGGGTCGCCACTATCGACCACTTCACCGGTAAAGAACGCGTTGTGGGGGATCAATCCCACGGCGTACGTGAAATGAGCAGCTAGTACTATGGCGATCATAAGGCTGATGCTCAAGTTCGCAGTCAAAGAAACTGAACAATCGGCAATGAGCCAGATAATCCCTGTCGGGATGCTGAAAGCTGTAATAATCACGGATGCTGAATAAATGAATCTGAGCAACAGGAGCTGAATATCTGAGCTATAACTGAAACTGAATAGCAGAACTGTACTCCTATTCTATCATGCAACGTAGAACAGGAAATGGTACTATAAGCAGGCTAATGATCAAACAAACATGGCGTATGTCAAGCTGTATATATATAGATATACTAAATGCTGAACATGAAATCATATCGGGAACTGAACTGCAAGATCGATGCTACACAATAAATGCTGGAATGAGAGTAAATAGAAAGGCTCAAGCATAGGTTCAGGGCTACAAAAACAGGTGTCCGACCTACCACAGCACCCCATAGGGCCAACCTGATAAAGCCCGGACCGAAGATAAACCCACCTCAATGTAGATGATCACGGTGGCTGCTGGATGGCTCGCAAGCTGGCGGCTGACTGCTGCGACCTGAATCATATGCACAGGTCAGAAAATAAACTCTCACACATACCCAAACCCTGACTCGCAACGCACACAAGGCTTAAACCTAGATCCACTAGGACTACACTGGGAACCTCAAATAGAACAACTTAATCGCCACAAGTCTTCGAATTGCGCGATTAAAACCGAGTCGCCGATAAACCGACAATTTTGCCGATTTACGGTCCGATAACTGATTTCCCTCAATGGAAGCTATCGGATGTCCAACAAAAAGCTTAGAGATCATAGGCACATAGCCCAAGACAGCACGCTAGGTAACATTTGCGTTTAGACCCCTAGGGTTTCTTGAATTCGCATAAATACATATATTTTCGGGCCTTTTTCGCTCGTATTAATTCTCGGGGCACTATTTAATCGAATCGATACCACCAAAAGGTGGCCCTCGACTTTCTGGACACCGTGCTCACCATTTGGCAGCAGCACGGAACTCGAGAACAACTTCGGGCCATTTTTTACTTATGCAATTAGGTTTATTTTGCATTTTAAATATATTTACTCGATCAATCCCTCATTTAGGGTGAGCGTCATGCTCAGTAGGTCGAGGGGACACAGCGGCTCTCCCTGAGGGTGCAATATAACTGCTGGAACAGCTTAAGGAAGCAACATGGCTTATTTAGAGCTCGACGCACAAGATCTCCACATCCCATCAGTCCATCTTTGGACAGAGGTGAGCATCAAGCTCAGAGGATGGTGTGGAGAAACTTTCATATTTGCTGGATGCTCAGATTTTGCACTAAAACTCATTGAGGCATTTTCTCAAACAAGTAGTGTGCAATAATTCTACACATGCAACAATCCCAAACCCAAGCTGCATCTTTGCAAGGATGAGTGTCTGCGATCTTGAATGACCCACCTCGCGCGGTTCACCTTTTTTTTTCGTTTGGGTTTGCCGTGGGATGGTATTCACGATTCAGATGAATATTTATATGTGGATGGGTATATGTGGGTATCAGGTATTGTGGATCCATGACTTCCAATAGACGCAAGCATCTATTGTTAATTACCCCCGTGTGATTGGGGCACCTTCGATTAAGAGACCTTTGCGGGGAGGATAGAATAAATCGTATCCTAATGATTGACCAAATCCTAAGTATATGTGTTAGGATTTAGCTGGATTTGAAATTGACTTGATCCTGCTTATATGTGTTGAGGACTAGTCGATATTAAACTCTAATTATATGTGTCAGAGTTTAATTGGGTTCAATTGGCTCTAAATATATGTATTAGAGTTCAATTATATTTGATTTCACATTTGGCGTATGTTCCAAAGTGGAGACATAACAAAACCCCAAGGATATGTATTGAGGTGGGTCGGATTTGATGCTACTCGACAGTAGGAGGTGGCTAAGTCCTATATGTATTAGGATTGGCCGAGTTTGATATGTTTTTCACTCTAGTTATATGTGCTAGAGTGAAAGGTTGACTAACCCTAAGTATATGTATTAGGATTAGTTGAGTTGATTTGGTTTCTACCCTAGATATATGTGCTAGGGTAAAAGGTTAACTACACCCTAAGTATGTGTACGTATTAGGGTTAGTTGGGTTGGTTTGGATGAACTCTAAGTATATGTATTAGAGCTCGATCGAATTGGATTTGGCTAAATTCTAAGGATATGATTTAGAATCTAGTCGGTTTGGATATAATTTTGCCTTAATTATATGTGTTAAGGCGAGGAGATTGAATGGGTTTTGGATTTTATTTATAGATTGGATGGGTTTTGGGTTTTATTTGTGGACTGATTGGGTTTTGGGTTTTATTTGTGGGTCGAATGTGTTTTGGATTTTTTTTTTATGGACTCGAATGGATTTTGGGTTTTTTTTTTGTGACTGAGCTGTATTTTCATATAGGTAAATTTGTGGCCCGCATATGGGTTTAGTCTTATTTAATAAATGATTGAATTCATTTATTAGTCCTTTTTGAATCGGGCTTAGGTTCCAAGTTGATTAGGACTCATTTGAATTTTGTCTGGATTCAAAGAAATTCCTATTTATTTTAATATCTCATTTTATTTTATTTTATTTGGGTTCCGAAAAAAATTTCCTAATTTTATCTTGGGGTTCGAAAAAAAATCCCTTATTTTATTTTGGAATCCGGAGGAATACCGTTTATTTTATTTTGATATGGGATCCGAATAAAATCCTTTTCTTTTTTTTTTCCTTTTTTTTTCTTTTTTTTTCTTTTTTTTTCTTTTGAGCCTAAAGTAAAGGGCGTTCGCAGAGGTCCCGAACCGGCTTTGTAAATTTCTCTCTTTTTTCTGAGCCGGAAGTAAAGGGCGTCCGCAGAGGTCCCGAACCGGCTTTAAAAAATTTATTTTCTTTTATTTTCTTTTCTTTTTCCTTTCTTTCTTTCTTTTGAGCCTGAAGTAAGGGGCGTCCGCAAAGGTCCCGAACCGACTTTAAAGAAATTTTCTTTTTTTTTTTATTTTTCTTTTTTTCTTTCTTTATTTTTTCTTTTTTTTTTTCTTTATTTTCAGCCTGAAGTAAGGGGCGTTCGCAGAGGTCCCAAACCGGCTTTAAAGAAATTTCCTTTTTTTTCTTTTTTTTTCTTTTTTTTTTCTTTGTTTTTCTTTTTTTTTTTTCTTTCTTTTCAGCCTGAAGTAAGGGGCGTCCGCAGAGGTCCCAAACCGGCTTTAAAGAAATTTCCTTTTTTTTTATTTATTTATTTTTCCTTTCTTTTCAGCCTGAAGTAAGGGGCGTCCGCAGAGGTCCCAAACCGGCTTTAAAGAAATTTTCTTTTTTTTTTTAAATTTTCTTTGTTTCTTTCTTTATTTTTCTTTTTTTTCTTTCTTTTCAGTCTGAAGTAAGGGGCGTCCGCAGAGGTCCCAAACAGGCTTTAAAAAAATTTCCCTTTTTTTTTCTTTTTTTTCTTTTTTTTCTTTCTTTTCAGCCTGAAGTAAGGGGCGTCCGCAGAGGTCCCAAACCGGCTTTAAAGAAATTTTCTTTTTTTTTTATTTTTCTTTTTTCTTTCTTTATTTTTCTTTTTTTTTCTTTCTTTTTAGCCTGAAGTAAGGGGCGTCCGCAGAGGTCCCAAACCGGCTTTAAAGAAATTTTCTTTTTTTTTCTTTATTTTTCTTTTTTTTCCTTTCTTTTCAGCCTGAAGTAAGAGGCGTCCGCAGAGGTCCCAAATCGGCTTTAAAGAATTTTTTTTTTCCTTTTTTTCTTTCTTTATTTTTCCTTTTTTTTTCTTTTCAGCCTGAAGTAAGGGGCGTCCGCAAAGGTCCCAAACCGGCTTTAAAGAAATTTCTTTTTTTTTTCTTTGTTTTTCTTTTTTTATTCTTTGTTTTTTTTTTTCTTTCTTTCTTTTCAGCCTGAAGTAAGGGGCGTCCGCAGAGGTCCCAAACCGGCTTTAAAGAAATTTCCCTTTTTTTTATTTATTTATTTTTTTTTACCTGAGAAATACGTCTAAAAAAAAACCGAGGAAGTCGATTGGGGGTGCCGAGGAAGTCGATCGGAGGGGTTGAGGAAGTCGATCGGAGGGATTGAGGAAGTCGATCGGAGGGTATGAGGAAGTTGACCAGAGATGCTGAGGAAGTCGATCGGAGCTGAGGATAAGGTGGAATATGGGACGGGTTTTTCTTTTGTGGTGGAATATGGGATGGATTTTGTTTGTGATGGAATATGGGACAATATAGGACGTTCTCCTTAGACCAGGCAAAGAAAAATCTCCCCTTTTTATAGTGGGGAGGGGCATAGAAATATCGCGTGGGGTTTGTTGGGATTCGTTGAAGGGTTGGCTAGAAAATGCGGGTTTTTTTGAGAAACGACGTGCGTGGGTTCGTTGAGGAAAGTACGTGGGAATGTGGTTTCGTTGAGGAAAAGACGAGGTTCAAACTTGAGAAAGTTATTATATTCCAATTTCAAATTTCAAATTTCCAAAATTGAATATGTTCGAATTTTTAAAATTAAAATGTTATGTTCAAATTTCAATATTGTAAGACTATGGTTATATTCAAATTTTAAATTACAAATTTTAAGATTGAACGATATGTTTCAATTTCAATATGCTGAGGGAGTATAGTTATGTTCAAATTCTAAATTTCAAAATTGAATATGTTCAAATTTTAAAATTAAAATGTTATGTTCAAATTTCAATATTACGAGAATATGGTTATATTCAAATATTAAATTACAAATTTCAAGATTGAACGATATGTTCAAATTTCAATATGTTGAGGGAATATGGTTATGTTCAAAATTGAATATGCTCGAATTTTAAAATTGACCGATTATGTTCAAATTTCAATATGTGTTCAAATTTCGAAATTGAACGGTTATGCTCAAATTTGAGAAAGTATGGTTGTATTTAAATTTCAAATTTTAAATTTCAAAATTGAACGGTTATGTTCAAATTTGAGGAAGTATGGTTATATTTGAATTTCAAAATTGAACGGTTAACGGACGAGGGAATTTTGTGGTGACCCGGATCCTTGCAGGGCTTCTACAGTGTGACCGGCAGCTTCTGGAGGCCTACGTGGCATGTCGGCGCTGGTTGGGCGCCAATTTGGACACAAGTGATGGACTCCGGGTGTAAAATGGATCACGTGGGTAACCGGGGGACCCCATCGGATGTTTAGAGGTGTTTTCGCGCAAAACGGATATTAAATTTGGACTCAGCGCGAAATTCGGATTATAAATACCTTTCCGGATGCCTTCGGCAATTTTTAGGAGTGGAATTTGGCAAATCAGACATCGGATTTGGATTCAGCGCGCGAAAACGGTCAAAATGGGCTATTTACTTGCATTTTTTGGATTTTGGAACAGTAAAGTTACTGTTCACGGCCGGAACAGTAATTCCGGCGACCGGCCGGCGGCGGGCAGCGGCGGAGCGTGGCGGAGCGCGGCGGCGCGGGCTCGGGCAGGCGGCGGAGCGGCGGCGGGCAGGCGGCGGCCAGGCGCGCGGGCGCGCGTGCAGGCGCGCGGGCGCACGGTCCACGGGCGAGGCGTGCACCAGGGGAGGGACACGTGGTGGCTTGCTATTGGATCAGTTTTGTGCGCGCGGTCCACGCGGGGAGCGGAGCAGGTGACCGGGGTAGGTGGCCGTACGCGGGGCAGGTGGCCGTACGCGCGGGGGCAGGCGCGCGTCGTGCGTGGTGCAGCGTTGTCGGTGCCACGTGGCGCGCCGTCATTGGCGGGCATACGTGCACCGGGCGCAGCGGAGCGCGGGTGAGCTGCGCAGTGGGCCGCGTGGCGGGCCGTGGTGGTTTCGGGCCTGCACAGTAATGGGCCAGGCCCATTACTGTAGCAACCCGAAATTTTCGGGCGCCCGGAAGTGGGGACACAGAGGTAATTTTTGGATTTGTTCAGTTTTGACTATAAATACCTCCCTTTGGCCTGCAGTTTGGGGCTTTTCCCGAGCTCTTCTCACTTGGCAACCTTAAGCAAAGTTGTTCATCTTCCTGTGGAGCATCTCGTGGAGAAGTTTGGGAATTTTTGGTGGCACGCACTTCGAGGTATGCGGCTTTTGGCGCAGTACGACTTTCCTTCACCGATGATCCCCTTTGTCGCGTTTTGGTGCGCAAGCTCCCTCGGCTTACTCAGACCTTCGTTTTCGACGATTTTTGTGGCAGCGCGTTCACGAGAGGTAAGGCTTTGTTTTTTGTGTTGATCACTTCTCCGTATTTTGAGTTTTTGGCATAGTTCCCGAGGCATCTCTGAGCCACTATTTTTCTGTGGTGATTTTGGACAGCATGAGCTTGTTGGATTTATTTCTCAGCCCACGGGTATCGGAATGAAAAGATTCAAGTGTCGATTGATATCTACTCTTCGAGAGGAACACACCCGTATTTTTATTAGATTTTTATGAGGTCATTTCGAGGGTGAGAATTTAAGTTTATTTACTGCTGTTTTTACAGCAGAATTGTGTTCTTGAGGGAATGGCTTCCAACGTTGTCCGAATTGTTTCTTGGCCTACAGGTATCGAAACGGGGGGTTTAAATAGTCGATTTGGGGCTACTCGTCGCGAGGATCGCAACCGTGATTTTTTTTTGAATTTTTGGAGGTCTGTATACAGGTGAAAAGGCTTCTCCACTCTGCTGGTTGGTAAAAACAGCGTATGCTGTTTTTTAGGAATTGTAGTGATTGGTTATTAATTGTTGGTGATGTTGTCGATTGGAACAGAGGTCTGTGCGGCTGTTACCGAGGGTGCGATTTTGGCGGATTTTGGATTTAGTGTGGCTGCGTACTTCACCGACTTCGGCTTTGCCTGCGGAATGCGTTTCAGGTGGGTGCTTTATTCCAAGAACCGGTGGTCGGTTCGCTAAAATTTTATATGTTAGAATTGCATGCAGGTATATGGTACAATAGCTGGGATTGATCGGTAAGCTTAACAATGTGGATTTTATGGGAATTGCAAGTGAATTATTCATAGTATGACAATGGTATTAATCAAACATTCATGTTGATGATTAGTGGAAGCTTACCTAAGGCAAGGTTACCCTATATGATTGATTATCATGCCATGTTAGCACATAATCTTTCGTGAGGCTGGTTTATGCAATGGGATAGGATTATGTAGTTATGTGCAGGTTCTGCTCTGAGGAGCGATTATGGATCGGGAACTATGGACAGGTATGGTCATTGATAAATTGGCATGAGGTTTATTTTTCTTCTTCTTTATTATGCTTTGAGGACAAATGCATGCTTGTATGGACATCTAGATAGGCCATCTTTTACTACTACACGTTCATTTTGGGAATTGACTTAGGAGAAACCATCTCTGCTTTCTTTCTCCTTCTCTATCAGTCGTATGGTTCATGTTGCTCGGGTTCGAGCAGGGATTAGGGATAGTGTAGCTGGGATCTTGGTGTCGGGGACAGGTCGTGCCGGATTGTGATAGGCAGGGTTATCGGCGACCGCAGATGTTGGGCGGTTGGTCGGGTGCGGGTTGTTGCACTAGGTTGTGGGTTGCGGTGTACTGCGGCAACCGCGGACATTAGGCGGTTGACCGGAGGTTGCTTATGCATCAGATTGGGTATCAGGCTTTTCTAGTGGAGGGAGTTTTCCACTTACTGTTTACTGTTGCATCAGATTGTGATCGGGTTCTCCTTCAGTGGATAGGTTTTCCCACTTTGATCTGAGTCATGATCCAGTCCTGCTGATTTATGATACTTATTACTGAGATACTTTCCTCGTGTGGGTCGCTCCCCACGAGTGCCACTCCGGAGTGCGCGGCTGACAGACTTTGAGTCCTTGGGACTCCTTTGCTTCGGTGTTATGCGTAGGCTGGCATACCCGTCGCGGCAGAGCAGGCAGTACCAGTTCTACTGGTGGCACCAGATTGGGTTTATTCCAGACATTTACTTTTTTTTGCTGCACTCGAGTCAGGGGGACTATGTAGAGTCTAGTAGCTGTGTTTAGACCAGTGCTAGTGTTGTTGGGAGCCGTTGGGGTTTGACGGTGATCCCGTATCGTTGTGAGTATCTGGATCGTTGTTTTGAGAGGTTGGTGATCTTGGGTCCATCCAGTCTGAGAGAGGGAGTTTGGATTCTGATTATAGCCTGCATGAGCCATCACTCAATAGCGAGTTAGTCCGATTGGACGCCCTACGTAATTCCTGCCCATTAGCGGGAGGTGGTTGTAGGTGGGCGCAGGTTTGACTGGACCCGATGTGGCAGTCAGTTCGATTGGGTCGAGAGATCACCTCGCGTGCGGGTGTTGCATATCTTTATCAGAGTTCCCCATTTGAGCATTTAGAAAGAGGCATGGTAGCTGTAGAGTGTCTTCAGCTTCTTTCTTCAGTTTTACTGCATTGATTATCTTTTGCCTCTTGTAGTCTTGGTGGGCAGATCGTCGGACCCGGTGGCGATACCCACTGAGAACTCCCTTTTGGTGTAGTTCTCACGCCCGTTGGGGGTTTTCCCCTTTTTTGTTCCTTCTCTCCTTTGTTTTGCAGAGTCATAGTGGGTGATGCTGTTTCTGTGGTGGCTGTCCGAGGCGAGGGAGTCGCGAGTTAGATCCCTACCTATCCTTGGAGAGTAGCGGTACCCCTTTTTGGAGGAGATCTTCAGTACAGTCGGTAAATTAGTATTTTATTTTCTTCCTCTTTGAGAGACTGATGTTTGTGAGGATTTGACTTGTACTGAGAGGCTGTACATTGATGTATCATTTATCTATTCAGGATTACCTCCCTGTTGAGTTTGGGGTTCTGTATTTGAGGTTATTGTATGATTATCATGTATGGGAGATGGACTTTGTACCTTTATTTCCAGTTGTTCGGACCATTTGTTTTAATTTTATAGCAGTTTTATCTTTCAGCTCTGATATCTGTTTAGCTGTAGCACTTTTCTTGCAGGTAGGACGCTCCGCCTTTGCGGGCTTGGCATAGGTGGCGGATCTGTTGGCGAGCCCGGGTCGCAGTTTCGACCCCGGGGCGTAACAGATTAGAGTGGTATCAGAGCTTAGGGATAGGTCAGTTGGGACTGTAGAAACCCTAGGCTTGTGGTTGGACCCTAGGATGACTTCGTGAGAGTTGTGATTTTTAGCGAGAGTCCTGATTGAGTTTTATACCTCTCCCAAGTGATGGGATGGGTGATTGGCATGTTTATTCTCCTAAGCAATTATGTTGGCTGCATACAACATAATGCGGTGGAACGGTTGACATGCTCTAGACTCTCGCCGGATTGGGTCGAGCGTTGTGGTGTGCTGAATTGTGGTTTCGTCGTGGCGAGCTGTGTCTCCCCGACGCTGGGTTTGGGACCCTTGTGCATCCTGTCATGGCAGTTGAGTCTGAGCAGTTGGTTTTGGGCCGGATACCCGGATTGAGGTCAGAGAGCTCCGGACCCAGATGACAGGATTGTTAGAGGCATAGCAGTGTTTGGGTGAGCAGCTAGTTTTGGTGACACAGTCGTCGGAGCAGTGGGCAGCCCGGCAGTGCTTACCTTCTGAGACCACCAGGTTGCAGTGCCCTCGGCAGCGGGGATTTCTGTGGTGCCAATGGAGCGAGTGGCCCCCTCCATGCCTACGTTTAGTGCCAAGGCACTGAGGCAGGGTGGATGGTTGATAGCAGAGGAGCTGGGGGGCATGTTTGAATTAAGTGAGCCAGATTTGGCAAGATGAACCACCCCAACTCGTAAGATTGAGTTTGGAGCCTTTGGAGGCAGAGTCGTGGTTGGTGGTGATGGAGTGATCAATTGAGAGCCTCCTTGTGCTAGAGAGTTTATGCAGTTGTTGAACTGGCGCTCCAGGTTTCGAGGGACGAGGCGCATAGGATATGTGAGACTGGGAGTGGATTGCGCCAGGATACCTTTCAGTTTAGTTGGTCCCTCCGTTATGGATTATTGACGCCTCGATGGTGTAGGCGTTGTGTATGGAGGATGGCACTGCAGTTCCTTTGGACAGGGATCTGCCGCCAGAGGTGAGTTCTGGATGTTGGCGCTTGGCGCTAGGGATGGAGGACAGATCGGCCGGCAGAGGCATTTTCGTTTTGCTTTCCTGGATGGTGGATATCCTTGTGGACGGTTAATGTAAAGCTTACCCAAGGGAATGCTACCCTTTGTGATTTATAACTTGCATATTTGGAATGTATTATATGGGATTGAGGGATAAGCTTAGTAAGGATAAGTGTATAGGGAATTGCATGGATTGATTGTGTTTTGTCAGATGACGGATGCAATAATGGATTTCTGAGATGTTGGAGATCGGGTGGACCCCGATGGCAGTATCAGCATCTATCAGAGTAGCGCAGTGGTAGCGTGGTTTGGTTGTCGGCGGAAGACCGTATCTGTTGCCTCAGGGTGAGCAGAGACAGAGGTCGTGCTCCCTTTGTGATTGGTTTGGATATTTTCTGGCAGACTGACCGACAACCGCTTGCATCGTGTGGATGAGTTTGTGCCGTCTGGCTGGAGGGCGCCACGGCAATGGATCGGGTTGTCGCAGGTGTGATTTCGTCACGGTAGTCAGAGTTGGTGCACTTCGCATTCCGGCATGGACTAGAGGCAGAGTTGTTACCACGTGCACTAGAGGTACAGGTTACTGTTGGTATGGTGCCTGTGGAGGAGGCTTGTGGATCCTGTCCAGTGCGGCTGAGGCCGCGAGTTTTATTAGCCTACTTATTGGTATGGGTAGTAGTTTTGTGTCTTGACCCCGTGCTTGGGATTGGTTAGCACAGTACCACCGGATGGTCTAGTGCGGAGAGAGATGGCTATGACTTTTCTGAGGCAGATAAAAGAAGGCTTGGATATTGAGACTGTTAGAGCACGCCGGTTACTGTGACAGTGTGAAGGGTGCCTACGGCGACACCGGGACCAAAGGATATTACTGCCGCCCGGGAGATTCCGAGTGTGAGTCTACTCGAGCCGATGAGTATGCCGCCAGATAGGGAGATTGAGATGGCGATTGACGTGGTTCTAGAAACCGCGCCAACCTCGTTAGCACCTCTTGGATATCATCTGTAGAGTTGGGAGAGTTGATGGCACGGGTGCAAGGATCTATGGGATCGAGGGTCTGTTTGACCTCGTGCCACGTTGTTGTTACACGATTGTGAGAGCTCTTTTGTGGTTTGAGCACTGGTAGGTCCGGGTATTATTTAGGACCTTTTGATGGAGTTATACTCCGGCAGTTGTTGATTGATGCATGTACAGAATTTGGAATCTTACAGCTGAGTATTTCGCCAGATTGCGTTTGGGACACGGTAGGGCATTATGAGCTCATAGTGAGGCCAAATGGAATGATTCGTGCCCTGTTGTCTTCGAGATTTGAGGAATGGTATGCTCCAGTGGTTTTTGGACAGATTGGGAGCGGTGTTCCCCAAGGATATTATGATTTACCCCCCATAAGTGACCTGGAGGAACACTTGTGGCTGTGCTATAACGCTTGGGTGGAAGAAGCTGTATGCCGTGTTATTGGACTACAAGTTTTAGCTTCTGAAGCATACCTTCTTGGGTCACTTTGTGCTAGCCGTAGGGGCGACGGTGGAAAATCCGACCAATATGGATACTATCTGGGAATTGGCCGAGATCAATATTTATGGTCAAGGTAAGAAGCTTCTTGGACTTGGCAGTGCCAAGAGAGCATGGCTAATGGATAATGACACGGATATCAGCGCCGACTTTTGCATTCTAGTGCGGGGTGATGGATTTGTGAGTTGTAGCAATGCCTTCCCTGGTGGCGTTGGAGTTACTGTTGGTTACCTTTGAGCATTCTGGATCACCCCGATAGGGCCACCGTGTTGGCAGATACCTGGAGCAGGAAAGCTGTCTGGGGTTGAGTTGGTTGATTTCACAGCTGGCGCTGTGTGGGACCGTTATGGTGTACAGGGTTTGAGACTGTGTTCCGGAGGATTCCTTTTGATGGTAGACTGCGGTGGAGCAGTCCATGCTGATGGTCAGAATTTGAGAGCGACCGAGTGAGGACCCCGACTTGTTGAGACTTCTTCCCTTCTTGGATAATCGCGTGAAGGTGCTTCGGGTTGCTTTGGTTAAGTTGACTCAGGTTGTGGTTTGGTGCGTGTTGCACTAGTGGTTATTTCCTTTTTCCCCCAACCTTTTGTTGGAATTCTTGATGGTTCTTCTCCGTCTCAGCTCAGGAGAGTTATGCTTGTGGATATCCCCTTATGATTGGATCACCGTGGTCTCGGGGAGTGTGTGGTGACTTAGGAGCTGGAGACAGTGGTGTTGAGTACCCACCCTTGGTTTCGGTGACTCCTTGGGAGTTGCTTTAGTTTCGAGGACGAAACTTTCTTTTAGTGGGGGAGGATGTGGTGACCCGGATCCTTGCAGGGCTTCTACAGTGTGACTGGCAGCTTCTGGAGGCCTACGTGGCATGTCGGCGCTGGTTGGGCGCCAATTTGGACACAAGTGATGGACTCCGGGTGTAAAATGGATCACGTGGGTAACCGGGGGACCCCATCGGATGTTTAGAGGTGTTTTCGCGCAAAACGGATATTAAATTTGGACTCAGCACGAAATTCGGATTATAAATACCTTTTCGGATACCTTCGGCAATTTTTAGGAGTGGAATTTGGCAAATCGGACACCGGATTTGGATTCAGCGCGCGAAAACGGTCAAAATGGGCTATTTACTTGCATTTTTTGGATTTTGGAACAGTAAAGTTACTGTTCATGGCCGGAACAGTAATTCCGGCGACCGGCCGGCGGCGGGCAGCGGCGGAGCGCGGCGGCGCGGGCTCGGGCAAGCGGCGGAGCGGCGGCGGGTAGGCGCGCGGGCGCGGGCAGGCGCGCGGTCCACGGGCGAGGCGTGCACCAGGGGAGGGACACGTGGTGGCTTGCTATTGGATTGGTTTTGTGCGCGCGGTCCACGCGGGGAGCGGAGCAGGTGACCGGGGTAGGTGGCCGTACGCGGGGCAGGTGGCCGTACGCGCGGGGGCAGGCGCGCGTCGTGCGCGGTGCAGCGTTGTCGGTGCCACATGGCGCGCCGTCATTGGCGGGCGCACGTGCACCGGGCACAGCGGAGCGCGGGTGAGCTGCGCAGCGGGCCGCGTGGCGGGCCGTGGTGGTTTCGGGCCTGCAGAGTAATGGGCCGGGCCCATTACTGTAGCAACCCGAAATTTTCGGGCGCCCGGAAGTGGGGACACAAAGGTAATTTTTGGATTTGTTCAGTTTTGACTATAAATACCTCCCTTTGGCCTGCAGTTTGGGGCTTTTCCCGAGCTCTTCTCACTTGGCAACCTTAAGCAAAGTTGTTCATCTTCCTGTGGAGCATCTCGGGAAGAAGTTTGGGAATTTTTGGTGGCACGCACTTCGAGGTATGCGGCTTTTGGCGCAGTACGACTTTCCTTCACCGATGATCCCCTTCGTCGCGTTTTGGTGTGCAGGCTCCCTCGGCTTACTCAGACCTTCGTTTTCGACGATTTTTGCGGCAGCGCGTTCACGAGAGTAAGGCTTTGTTTTTCGTGTTGATCACTTCTCCGTATTTCGAGTTTTTGGCACAGTTCCTGAGGCATCTCTGAGCCACTATTTTTCTGTAGTGATTTTGGACAGCATGAGCTTGTTGGATTTATTTCTCAGCCCACGGGTATCGGAATGAGGCGATTCAAGTGTCGATTGATATCTACTCTTCGAGAGGAACACACTCGTATTTTTATTGGATTTTTATGAGGTCATTTCGAGGGTGAGAATTAAGTTTCTTTACTGCTGTTTTTCCAGCAGAATTGTGTTCTTGAGGGAATGGCTTCAAACGTTGTCCGAATTGTTTCTTGGCCTACAGGTATCGAAACAGGGCGTTTAAATAGTCGATTTGGGGCTACTCGTCGCGAGGATCGCAACCGTTATTTTTTTGGAATTTTTGGAGGTCTGTATACAGGTGAAAAGGCTTCTCCACTCTGCTGGTTGGTAAAAACAGCGTATGCTGTTTTTTAGGAATTGTAGTGATTGGTTATTAATTGTTGGTGATGTTGTCGATTGGAACAGAGGTCTGTGCGGCTGTTACCGAGGGTGCCATTTTGGCATATTTTGGATTTAGTGTGGCTGCGTACTTCACCGACTTCGGCTTTGCCTGCGGAATGCGTTTCAGGTGGGTGCTTTATTCCAAGAACCGGTGGTCGGTTCGCTAAAATTTTATATGTTAGAATTACATGCAGGTATATGGTACAATAGCTGGGATTGATCGGTAAGCTTAACAATGTGGATTTTATGGGAATTGCAAGTGAATTATTCATAGTATGACAATGGTATTAATCAAACATTCATGTTGATGATTAGTGGAAGCTTACATAAGGCAAGGTTACCCTATATGATTGATTATCATGCCATGTTAGCACATAATCTTTTATGAGGCTGGTTTATGCAATGGGATAGGATTATGTAGTTATGTGCAGGTTCTGCTCTGAGGAGCGATTATGGATCGGGAACTATGGACAGGTATGGTCATTGATAAATTGGCATGAGGTTTATTTTTCTTCTTCTTTATTCTGCTTTGAGGATAAATGCATGCTTGTATGGACATCTAGATAGGCCATCTTTTACTGCTACACGTTTATTTTGGGAATTGACTTAGGAGAAACCATCTCTGCTTTCTTTCTCCTTCTCTATCAGTCGTATGGTTCATGTTGCTCGGGTTCGAGCAGGGATTAGGGATAGTGTAGCTGGGATCTTGGTGTCGGGGACAGGTCGTGCCGGATTGTGATAGGCAGGGTTATCGGCGACCGCGGATGTTGGGCGGTTGGCCGGGTGCGGGTTGTTGCACTAGGTTGTGGGTTGCGGGGTACTGCGGCAACCGCGGACATTAGGCGGTTGACCGGAGGTTGCTTATGCATCAGATTGGGTATCAGGCTTTTCTAGTGGAGGGAGTTTTTCACTTACTGTTTACTTGTAGTAACCTGAATTTTTAAAATATTAATAAATAAATTCCAGGGCGAATTTGGGGTTGACCTTGATTTTAGAAGACCTATTTTGATCTAATTCGACAATTGCCAGAGTGTTCGTTGCACGAATTACGAGACAAAAAGGCTAATTTTAAATCCGGACATGATTTTGCAGATCCGGTTTGACCGTTACGATCGTCTCGTCGAATCGAGCGATTTTCATATTCAGCACGTTTCGATCCGACGGTCGGATCTTCCAGAAATCAAAGAATAAGGAATTAATTTTGCGACTTTTAGGAACACTGGAATGTGTACAGTATGACTTTAGTCATTTACTGTAGATGAATAGTAACCCTGGATTTTATTCCCTTTTCAACTAATGTTGGCCGATTTACTGTCTGGACCCCTAATTTAGCGGTATAAGTAGTCAAACCTAACTATTTTCGACATTCCGGATGCAATGGCGCAGACGAAAATTTCGTTTGAAAACTCTGGAATTTCGAAAAGCATGAAAACTGTAAAATTGGACAGTTTTTATGGAACGAAAATTTATCTGGACGTCGCATAGGAAAACCAAAATCGCTGTCTTATAGATCTCGACGTGCCGGACGTCGTGGCGAAGTCTGTTTCTCGTTTCGATGCCCGAAACTCCTCGAAATGCGTAAAATACAATAAAAATTAGGTTATTTTGCGCATAAACCCAATAATTTGTGCCTCGAAAATCGTGCCACCTTATAGGCAGGGACTAGAGTGTAAGATGAACAAGTTTCATAAAGGACTAAACTGCAAATACCAATTGTAGGAGAGGGACTAAAGGGTGAAAGCTTTAAGTTGGTTCAGGAGTGAACATTAAATAGCTGATGTTGGAGGGGGTTTTGTGCAAAAATGCTTAATATGCATGTATAAGCATGCAATCGAGGTGACTCTTCGGGAATCCTTCACACACCGAGCCTCTTGATCTCCCCTCTTAACTGGCGCCTCCCCCCATCTCCTCTGCAACCGACACTTTCCCCTCCACTCCTCCCAACCGTCGCATGGTGCTCCGCCGCCGTCCCGTCGCCGGAGCAACCCGAGAAGACAAAGTACGGAAAGATGGTGCTCTCGGGTTGGGTTCATGGAGGTGTTTTGGAGGTTTAGGTTGGACTTAAACTTCAACTGAGGAGTCCCCGGGGTGGCCGCGACCGAGCAAGAAGGGTCCCGACGCCGGCCGCCGTCGCGCGCCGCCGCGGCCAACTCCTTCTTCTTCCTCTCTCCGGCAAAGGTAAGAGGTTGAAAATTATTTGTTTTAGATAGCCCCTAAACCCCACCAACTTGTTCCTTACCTTGAGTAGACCTTACCTGTGAAGCCCGAGCCATCGCCGTCGTCCCGGCCGCCGGCGGAAGCAAGTTGTTGCCGGAATTATTGTGTCGGCCGAGGATGATTCCAGGCATCATGCAACCGGTTAAACCAAGATCAAAACCGTTGATCTTGGTATTCTTGGTGACTTCTAGCTTCTCCCGAAGTTTGGAGTGGATCGGTTGAAGATCCGCAGAGATCAAGCATGCCCTAGAACCGGCCGTTTTTGAACCGCGGCCGTTTCTCGCCGTCCGGCGCCGCCGCAGCCCCGAGCCACCGTCTAACTACCCAGCAAGCACCGGGGGACCGAGAGGATCACTTTGATCCATCTTGCGCCGGCCCAGACCTCGCCGGCCGGAATCCGCCATTAATGGTGGTCATCTTCACCAAGCTTGGAGAATTTGATCTCCGGCGACCGCCGGAGCTCCGTTAGATGGGATAGCGTCTCAGGTGAGTTCCCTTGGTCCTTGTGAAGCTCCCCGTGCACTTGCATGTCAGTCCTAACGTCGAGTTTGTGTGCACCAGAGTTGCACCATTTTGCATTAATGAGCTTGGGCCGAGCTCCGTTGCCGGCGCTCACCGCCGCTCCACGCCGCCGGTGGATGATCCAGATGGACTTGTTTGATCATGTGGAGGCTCCTCATGCATTTGCATGAGGGTTGTGGCGTGGGCTTTCCCTTCTCTGTTTGATGCACCATGGGGTGGCCCGAGCCCCACCACCGGCAGCCGCCGTCGCCTCCGGACGCCGGCAAGACCCCAGGTAATCTCTAAATTTGATAAGCATGCTTCCCTTCCATCTTAGAAGCCCCCAGGTGGTCTCTCTGTTGAGATCAAACTTGTTGAAGGCTTAGGTTGTTAATAATAAGTTGTGCACTTTAGGTGTTCGAGGAAATGTTTCAAAGAATTTCTGAATGGATTTAGGGTTCTATTTGTATATGAAAGTTGTTAAGGAACATCCCCTGAGCTCAGTGCTCACTTCAGATCAAACTAGATCTGTGTGGATGTGTGTGTAGTGCTTTGTCTAAATGTTAGAGAGCAAAGAACTCGGATCTATTGATCCAGCCACTTTTGGACTGGAAGTAGGGTGAGCATTGGTATCCTGGAACTGTCCAGAGACACTTTCATATACAAAGTTCGTCTGTTTGACGATCGGATTAAAAGTTGTAGAGAAATCAACCTTTTAAAGTAATGTTGGAACAAAACTAAGTTCCGGGCTGTTAGCGAAGCCGCGACAGTGTATTCCCGGCTAATTTGGGGTCACTGGACGCGATGCTCACGTTATATTTTGGTTTTGAAGAGCCGGAGAAATAAAAATGCCATTTGGCTATGTTAGAGAGGACTTTTATGGGCCGAAGTTTTCCTCGGGTCTCGTGCTGCTCCCAAATGGTGAGCACGGGCTTCGTCATGTCGTAACGGACGCGCTGAAACTTACGGCGCTGTCTTTGGATTCCTGGTTTGGGAGAACGGGTCAAAACAGTGTTCAAATTGGTATAAATATGCGATTTTAAGGAAAATAATGACGGGATAGGTTTGGTTGAGTTGTTCCCTAATCATAATCTTGATTTAGGTTGACAAAGTCTTCGAGCGTCCAGTTGGAGTCGAGGTTCGCCTGCAAGCGACAGGTGGGTTATCTTCGGTCCGGGCTTTATCAGTTCGGCCCTCGGTGTACGGTATTAGTTGGACTCCTGTTTTTGGTAACCTAGTTTATCTTGAGCCTGTCTGCCTTTGGTTGCAATATATATTACTGTTAGTTGCTTTGACTGATTGGCCATTTCGTAGTTGCACTCCTATGCTTGATTATTATATTGATCTACCAATGCTTGAGCCTGCCTTTTCTTTGATTCAGTTGTTTGCTACGTTATACCTGCTTTATGCCTGATTATGATCTTCTTTAGTGATCTTTACCATATCTGCTGATTAGTTGTTTCCAGTGGTTATATTATTGCTCTACATATAGCTATGCCTGTAATCAGTTCTATTCTGCCTTACCTGATTATTCATAGTGCCTCTGGTATTTATATCTTATCCTGGAATATTTCCATGTTGGATTGGTGAGCTTGCTTGTTCTGCTGATCAAATAATACACTGCTGAACGCATAGATTTAATCAACTGATGTTTTTACCGAGCTTCGTAGGGTCGCCGGAGTCTGTTCTTGTTTGATAGGACAAAGGCATTGCTCTGCGAGGTTTGGACCTAAAACCCAAGCTTCGTAGTGTCGCCTAAGTCTGTTCTTGTTTGATAGGACGATGGCAATGCTTTTCGAGGTTTGGACTTTTTAAAACAGTTTTCTTAAAAATATGTGTTTAAGTTTTGTATCATTTGGTTGGTCTGCATGATTGAGTTGAGTTTTTCTGTTGAGCTTATGCTGAGTTGAGATTTGCCTTGATCTTGCATATGAGTTGAGGTTCAGTTGATTGTGTACTTGCATCCCAGTGGGGATTTTCCCGGCTTGTTGCCGATTACCCGGTCAGTGGACCGTGAGCTTGAGCATAGCATTATGATTTGCCACGCACTGCTGTTCTTCACGAACATTGCCGGGGTCGCTCCCTGTTGAGATTGTTCTTTACCGGTAAAGTGGTCTAGAGAAAAGACCCGTGAGCCTTTGCATCAGAAGGTAGAGCCTCTGCGCGTGCAGGTTATGTCAGCTAGTTACAGTGCGGTTCGATGAGACCAATAGTGGCATTAGCCTGAGGTTCGATGTGACCAGCTGTGGCATTAGCCTGAGGTCTTGTGAAGGCCAATATGGTAGCTTGTGATTGGGTCTTTGTGTTTTCATTTATTTGATGCATGTGTTGTTAAATTACTTTAACATACTTCTTTGATTCTTCGATCTGGCTTCTAGTTATCTACCTTTATATGATTCTATGTGATGCCTTTGATTATAGCTTCATTGTTATCTTGCTGATTGTCCTAACTCCTTGATGCGTTGATTATCCTGATACATGTTTGTCCTGTTTTAAATTCTGCTAAAATTATCTCCTATGCTTGTACCCAGATTATGAGTTTTGCTTTCTTTACAGCACCAGTTATATATCTGCTTTACCCTAACCCATGATCTATTACTATCCTCTAGCATTGTATACCAGTAGGTACGATCTGCTATTTCTCGGCTCGTCGTGCCCACTGGGATACACTCCGGTGTGTCTCACACCCTCGGGTGACTGTTTTTCAGGTCGAGCGGGTGTTGAGATGTCGGGACGAGTTGGTGAGATCACGAGATAGAGCTTGACCCATGGACAGCCGATAGCCCAAGTATTTAGTTATTTGATGTAACAAAGAAAATGTATTAAAAAGTGGTGATAGCTGTGTAACTGTAATTTAATATCTGTGTTGTAATAAGTGTACATAGTTAGTACTCTGATTGATTGCCAAGCTAGCCGTGCATATATAGAAAAGGCTCAATCCCCAGTGGGATTGGGACTTTTCTATATATGTGGCGGTCTGTTGCGCCCTGGCTGGTCTTAAACTCTGATTTCAAAAAAAAAAAAAAAAAAAAAAAAAAAAAAAAATTTAGACGCTGGTTTTTAAACTCGGGGCGTGACATTACTGTTGCATCAGATTGTGATTGGGTTCTCCTTCAGTGGATAGGTTTTCCCACTTTGATCTGAGTCATGATCCAGTCCTGCTAATTTATGATACTTGTTACTGAGATACTTTCCTCGTGTGGGTCGCTCCCCACGAGTGCCACTCCGGAGTGCGCGGCTGACAGACTTTGAGTCCTTGGGACTCCTTTGCTTCGGTGTTATGCGTAGGCTGGCATACCCGTCGCGGCAGAGCAGGCAGTACCAGTTCTACTGGTGGCACCAGATTGGGTTTATTCCAGACAGTTACTTTTTTTTGCTGCACTCGAGTCAGGGGGATTGTGTAGAGTCTAGTAGCTGTGTTTAGACCAGTGCTAGTGTTGTTGGGAGCCGTTGGGGTTTGACGGTGATCCCGTATCGTTGTGAGTATCTGGATCGTTGTTTTGAGAGGTTGGTGATCTTGGGTCCATCCAGTCTGAGAGAGGGAGTTTGGATTCTGATTATAGCCTGCATGAGCCATCACTCGATAGCGAGTTAGTCCGATTGGACGCCCTACGTAATTCCTGCCCATTAGCGGGAGGTGGTTGTAGGTGGGCGCAGGTTTGACTGGACCCGATGTGGCAGTCAGTTCGATTGGGTCGAGAGAGCACCTCACGTGCGGGTGTTGCATATCTTTATCAGAGTTCCCCATTTGAGCATTTAAATAGAGGCATGGTAGCTGTAGAGTGTCTTCAGCTTCTTTCTTCAGTTTTACTGCATTGATTATCTTTTGCCTCTTGTAGTCTTGGTGGGCAGATCGTCGGACCCGGTGGCGATACCCACTGAGAACTCCCTTTTGGTGTAGTTCTCACGCCCGTTGGGGGTTTTCCCCTTTTTTGTTCCTTCTTTCCTTTCTTTTGCAGAGCCATAGCGGGTGATGCTGTTTCTGTGGTGGCTGTCCGAGGCGAGGGAGTCGCGAGTTAGATCCCTACCTATCCTTGGAGAGTAGTGGTACCCCTTTTTGGATGAGATCTTCAGTACAGTCGGTAGATTAGTATTTTATTTTCTTCCTCTTTGAGAGACTGATGTTTGTGAGGATTTGACTTGTACTAAGAGGCTGTACATTGATGTATCATTTATCTATTCAGGATTACCTCCCTGTTGAGTTTGGAGTTCTGTATTTGAGGTTATTGTATGATTATCATGTATGGGAGATGGACTTTGTACTTTTATTTCCAGTTGTTCGGACCATTGGTTTTAATTTTATAGCAGTTTTATCTTTCAGCTCTGATATCTGTTTAGCTGTAGCACTTTTCTTGCAGGTAGGACGCTCCGCCTTTGCGGGCTTGGCATAGGTGGCGGATCTGTTGGCGAGCCCGGGTCGCAGTTTCGACCCCGGGGCGTGACAAATTTGCTTGGATTCAAAAATTTGGATAAGTCAGTTGAGAGATAATTTAAAACATGGTTGAAGATTTGGATAAGTGTGTTTGAGATAATTGACGGGTGAGGAGTTTCAATTCGGGTCGGATTCGGGTATAGGTGGCGTTGGAATTTGATTTTGGGATATATATTTATTATTATTTATTTATTTGTTTTTATTATATTTTTTATATTTTTTTTTTCTTCAAACAAATTGCCCCCCACCTTTTTGGCGCAAGAGTTTTGCATGTGACGAAAAGGTGATGATTTTTTTTTTCCTTCCTTTTTTTCTTTTTTTTCTTCTTTTTTTTTCTTTTTTTTTTCTTTCCTTTTTTTCTTTCTTTTTTTTTTTCTTCCTTCTTTTTTTTTTTTTTTTTTTTTTTTTTTTTTTTTTTTTTTTGGTAATTGGATAAATTTTTTCCTCTTTTTTTTTCAGAAAAAATATGGAGGATCAAAATGAACAATTGCCTGCAGGGCTTTACGTATCCCGTTCGTTGCCCATGTTCGGACGTACGGCTGAGCTCCCAATATCTTTTGGTGGCATTCAATTAAAAGAGTGGGTAGTAAAGCGGCATTTCCGTATGGCATCCTTTACTAATACATATTATACGAATAGCGGCGAGGAGGACATCATACTTCTTGAACCGCTAGGAGTAGCAAAAGAAAGAGACGTGCTAGAATCTCTTGGCGTGAAGATTTTATACGATCATCCCAGTTGGTATGGTTTTAAGAGATTTGGGGATAGAACTGACGTGGATGTTCTTAAAGACTGGATTGACGATGTCATTGCTCAATACAAGACTCAACTTGTGCAAGCTGAAATATTAGGGGCCATTGTTGCTTTCAGAGGGAGGTATGATAAAAATCTCAAGTTATTTAAAGGTTTGGTGGAATTGTGGTATTCGGAAACGAATACGTTTCATCTCCCCTATGGAGAAATTGGGATATCCTTGTGGGACATTAAGGCTTTAAGTGGTTTATCCATAACCGGGAAGATATACGACGAGTTCGTCCCTGGCAACTCGGAGCTTAAGGATTATCCGTGTAATCTTCGCCAATTACTCAATGTATATGAATGGCTCGTTAATCGGGGGCCCGGTAAGGCAATTCATTACGACCGTTGGGTGAGCTTTTGGTATAGAGGCCCTCGTGGATCCACTTCTAAGTTAAGAAAGGATAGTTTTGACGAAGAAGAGCGTAAGAAAGCGCCAACTTATACGGAGGATGGGTATTTGGCGGCGTTCTTGACACTTTGGCTCTGTAAGTTTGTGATGCCTTTTGGTACAAAGGATATTATTCGGCCGGAGACTTTTGTCATGGCGTCTCAGATGGCTCATGGGATAAAGGTAGCTTTGGCTCCTGCCATATTGTGTGCCATCCAGGTTGCTTTGGGTCGCATGGCATCTGACCCTCGCGGACCAGCATATTCTTGCTGTCGGTTCCCGGTCGATTTTTTATTTGCATGGATTGGTGCTCACTTTGAGAAAGTTTATGTTCGGAGATCGATTAGAAAGGATATTAAAGATATGCCCGGATTGAAAAAGGTTCCGGAGATGGTAAGCTTTATGGGCGCGATGGCTACTCCCTTCGATCCAAAAAGGACTCGTCAACACTTAAGGGATGAGAGGAATTTTATATGGCGCCCCTACTCTTTCGATTGTTCTGGAGAATGCTGGATTCATGAGGTCATTGATATGAGAGGGAAGTCTGATTTTCCTGAAGGGGTTCGGGAATGGATTATCTCTCTAAGACATAGTATCTTGCCTCTTCGTTTGAACGACGGATTGCATGCGCAACCTTATAACCCTCATCGTTTTGCCAGGCAATTCGAATTTGATCAACATTTTTCAAGATCGTTTGATGTGCCTAGAGAAGCAGCTTCAATTGGTGTCCTAGCTGGCTATTGGTTAGACCTGACCATGATCAACTCTTCTTGGAAGTTTTTTATTCTTGATAGTAGCCGTCTGGAAAAACCTTCATCTCATTATGCTAGATGGTGGATCAACAGTTTATACTCTTATTTTCAGCATGGTGTGGATTTTCTTGTCGAGCGTGAATCTTGTCCCAGGAAAAAGAATGAGAGCCCATTGAAGAAGGCGGTTCAGCAGCAATTATCGTCCGAGCTTCCCGATACCACCAAGACGAAGGTGTTTTCAGCCCCTTATGATTATGTGGAGCGTCATCATATTAGAGAGGGTTCAGAGGAACGTCCTTCTGCTTTGCGTGTCGGGCTGCAAGTTGAAGAAGTTATTCTTGAACCAGCTGAGGCTGGTAATTCCCCCGGTTTAAAAAGGAGAAGGTCTCCGGATGCTTCTACCAGCGGTTCAAAAAAATCGAATTTCAGCGAATTGCCCACTACCATCGTTCAGGGAAGTTCCCCTATATTCTTTGAAGGTCTCCTTTTTCGTTTCCTCTATTTGTTTATTATTATTATTATTATTATTATTATTATTATTATTATTATTATTATTATTATTATTATTATTATTATTTATTTGTTTTTTTTTTTTTTTTTTTTTTTAGGAGTAACATGTATCGCTGATGAGCTTCCATCGCTGACTCCCAAAGATGTTGTTTCTTCTATAGGTATACGATTTATTTATTTATTATTATTATTTTTATTATTTTTATTATTATTATTATTGTTATTATTATTTACGTACAGTGTTCGAACATGCAATTCCTTCTCATTATGACGATGAGGTTGATTACGAGCCTTCACCCTCCCCTCCAACTTTTGAGGTACGGATTTTTTTTTTTTCTTTTGGATTTTTTTTTTTTTTTTTTTTACGGATTTATTATTATTATTATTATTATTATTATTATTATTATTATTATTATTATTATTATTATTATTATTATTATTTTTATTTTTATTTTATTTTTATTTTTATTTTGTACGGATTTTTTTTTTGGATTTTTTTTATTTTTGGATTTATTTATTTATTTATTATTATTATTGTATTTTTTTATTTTTTTTATTTATTTTTTTTTTTACGATTTTTTTTTTTTGGATTTTTTTTTTTTTTTTTTTTTACTATTATTATTGTGACTGTTATTTTGACCTTCAGGGGGGAGATGTGGTCGTTGAGGAGACTATTGAGGGGGGCACAATTCGAGAGGAAAATGTCGCCAACTTAACTCCAGAGGGGATTGCTGGAAAGGATGTACCCTTGGCCAAAAGCATTTCGACGGAAGTTGTTCAAAGTCTTGATTCGTCTACTCTCGAATATGTTGGCTCCACCTTGCTCGGCTAGGTCATTGATATGATAAGGACTTCAAGCTACAAAAATTATAGGACAGTTCAGGAAAGAGTTTCGAGTCATTGCCATAGCCTTTCTACTTTTGGTATTGACACCGCAGGCTTAGAGATGCGTCTTGGACGGCTTTTTGATGGTGCAGCAGCGGTAGAGAAAGTTACTGCTCTTCCGGCCTTTTCTCCCTCAGCTCGGTTGGTGGAAGCTGAAGAGAATTTGAATGTGATGGAGAAAGACTTAGAGGCGCGCTTTTCTTCTGAAAACTCCCTTCGCCGAAACTTGGAGCAATATTCTTCTGAATTTGTTCATCAGGAGGGTGAGATAGCTGATCTAGAAAAAACTCTCAGTAAGAAGAAGGCTGCAAATGCGACATTATTGTAACAGATGAATGTGGCCAAAGATTGTCTTCAAAGATTGGATTCAACTAAAGAGTAGATAGCAAAGGAAGCACCTGAAGCCGAGCGAAAGCTTATAGAGGCCCAGGAAAGTCATACTGGCACAGAAGAGCTTGCAATCCTTCGTGATCTTATTAGAAGTTTTAAAAGTTATCGTAAAGAGTTTTGAAATATTGCGGAGAAGGCTCCCTATATATATATATATATATATATATATATATATATATATATATATATATATATATATATATATATATATATATATATATATATATATAGGGCATTAAAATGTGTGGGTTCATTTATGATTATTTTCTTAGTGTTTAGAAGAACAATATGAACTTATTTTGGTTTATCCTGACTTGGAGAATTTTTTATTTATTTTATTATTATTATATATATATATTTTTATTATTATTATTGAATGTTAAGAGATATGGTTTTATTTTGCCTTGAGGAGCAATCCCGATCCAAAGGTGCGTTAGGATTCCGTTATAAACAAAATACGTTTGAAAGAAAATTATGGGTTTATTTTAAAAAATTGGTTTATTGAAAAATATGGGTTTGTTTTGCAAGAAAAATATGTTTTTGGTGGCAATCGGGCGCCCACATGGGTTTTCACCCGATGCCTTCCCCTAACTTTTGCCTGTGAGTTCGAATTGCGAATTGTGTATTCTCACAGCGGGGACCCCATTTTTGCCTGTGGGGTTATACCACAGCCGGGAATGGTTTTTTTTTTTTTTTTTTTTTTTTTTTTTTTTTTTTTTTTTTTTGCTATTGAAAAATACGAGCAAATAAAATTGCTGCGCATAACCGATCCTAAAATCAGTTAGCTGTCGTAGACAAAATATGTTTGAGTATGGGTTTATTGAAAAATATGGGTTTGTTTTGAAAGAAAAATATATTTTGGTGGCAATCGGGCGCCCGCATGGGTTTTCACCCGATGCCTTCCCCTAACTTTTGCCTGTGAGTTCGAATTGTGTATTCTCACAGCGGGGACCCCATTTTTGCCTGTGGGGTTATACCACAGCCGGGGATGGTTTTGTTTTTTTTTTTTTTTTTTTTTTTTTTTTTTTTTTTTTTTTTTTTTTACGTATGATATTTTCTTAGAAAGCGCCCATTGATCGGTGGCATGGGTCTTTCGCCTTTTGCATCAATTAGTTGGTAGACTCCTCCTTCATATACTTTTTCAATCGCATAAGGTCCTTCCCAGTTTGGATCGAATTTTCCTTTTGCATGTCTATTGGGTATGATAGGTTGCCGGAGGACCAATACTAGCTCTCCCACTTCAAAAGTACGAAAACGTGCCAGTTGATTGTAAGCTCTCGTCATTCGAGCCTGATAAAGTTCTAAATTTTGCTGGGCGAGAAGTCTTGCTTCGTCCAAGCCATCTAACTCATCCTGCCTTAGTAAGGCGCTTTCTTCATTCGTTAGTTCGTATTGTACTGCGATTCTGAGTGATGGTATTTCCATTTCCAAGGGCAGCACTACTTCTGTTCCGAATACCAGGGAATATGGTGTTGATTGAGTAGGGGTTTTATATGTAGTTCGATAAGCCCAAAGCGCCTCCGAGATTTTATCATGCCATTCCTTTTTGTTTTTGCCAATGATTTTCTTCAAGAGTTTAGTTAGAGTCTTATTAAAGGCTTCAGCGAGTCCATTGGCTCTGGCATTATATATTGATGAGTATCGCCAGTCAATTTTGTGTTGAGTAGCAAATCTGCCGACCCTGAAACTTCTGAAAGCTGGACCATTATCCGATATGATTCGCCGTGGGATGCCAAAGCGATTCAAAATATTTTCTTTAAAAAACTTCAAGACGTCGTTTGCCCTTACTTCCTTCAAAGGAACGACTTCGGCCCATCTTGAGAAATAGTCAGTGGCGGCGAGAATGAATTTATGTCCTGGAGAGGAAGGAGGGTTTATAGGCCCTATCACATCGGTCCCCCACATATCAAATGGCCAGGACGCGACCGTCGGGTGTAAAGGGCTTGGATGTTGGTGGATAAAATCGCTATGGATTTGACATTGGTGGCACCTTCTGGCATATTCCATACAATCCTGTATCGTCGTAGGCCAGTAGTAACCTAGATGTTTAATTTTTAAACGCATCTTCGGACCGGATTGATGAGCACCACACACGCCCGAATGCACCTCATACATGACTTGGTTGATTTCTTCAAGTGATATACATCTAAGCCATAACTGATCATAGGACCTCCTATATAATGTGTCATTTACGAAGATATACCTCATTGCTCTTTTCTTGAGTTGTACTTGTTTTGATGTCTCTTGAGGCAGTTTATTGTATTTAAAATAGTTGATGAAAGGTTCTCTCCAATCATCTTGCTCTTCAATTTTCATGAGTTGAGCTCTTTTGAATTCTTCATTGGGGCTTAAGTTAGTGGGAGCAAGTATCTTTCTATTTCGAATAGTCACTTGAATTTCATCCAAGTTTGGTTCAGCAAGTTCTTTAGCTAATCTCGCTAAAGCATCGGCTTTTCCGTTTGCTGACCTTGAGACTCTTTTCAGTGTAATATGCGGGATTTCCTTCATTAGTTCTTTCACTTTCTCTTGATACTTGATGAGTTCAGGTTTATGTATCTTGAATTTGCCTCTGACTTGGTTAATGATTAATTGTGAATCTCCATATATGTGCAATTTTTGTATATTCATGAGAGTTGCTATTTCCAATCCGGCGATAAGGGCCTCATACTCTGTTTCGTTATTAGTCCGGGGTTCGGATAAGGCTAATGAGTATCGTAAAATGCCTCCTACGGGTGTTATAAAGATGAGTCCTATCCCCGCTTTAATTTGTGGAATATTTGGGCTAAGGGCCGGAAGGATTGAGGATGCTCCATCAAAATACATCTCCCAATAGGGTTGGTCCTCCTCAATGAGCAAGACTTCTTCGTTAGGCGGATGGCAGATTAATGGAGAGTTCTCAGGCAATGGGTGTGCAGCGAGGAAGTCAGCAAGTGCTTGACCTTTAATGGCTTTTTGTGGGATATAGGTGATGTCGAACTCTAGGAGAATAACAGTCCATTTTGCTAATCTCCCTGTCAGTACCGGCCTCGTCATTAAGAATTTGAGTGGGTCGATCCTTGAGATTAAATGAATTTTATGTTCAAGCATGTAGTGCCTTAACTTTTTAACGGCGAATATAAGCGCCAAACAGTGCTTCTCAGTAGGTGAATACGAGTTTTCTGCCCCCACTAACATTCTACTGAGATAGTATAGCGCATTTTCTTTTCCTTCTTCATTATTTTGAGCTAAGAGGGCACCCAGTGATCCTTCAAGTGCTGCGGTGTATAAGATTAAAGGCTTTCCCGGTATAGGAGCTGCGAGTACAGGAGGGGCCAACAAATATCTCTTGATATCATGGAATGCGGCCTGACAATCATCATCCCATATAAAGGGTAATTTTGAGAAGGGTTTGATTCTACCAGACAGGTTTGATATGAATCTCCTGATGTATGCTAATCTTCCTTGAAAGGATCGTAGTTGCTTTAGATTCTTCGGTGCGGGCATTTCTGCAATTGCTTTGATTTTTGATGGATCGATCTCTATCCCTTGGTGTCTGACGATGAATCCGAGGAATTTTCCCGAATAGACCCCAAATGCGCACTTGAGAGGATTCATTTTTAGATGATACTCTCTTAATCTGGTAAAAACTATTCTCAGGTCTTGGAGATGATTTTCTTGCTTTTTAGTCTTAACGACCAAATCATCTACATAGCATTCGATGACTTTGTGCAATAAATCATCGAATATTCTAGTCATGGCCCTCTGATATGTTGCTCCAGCATTTTTCAAACCGAATGGCATAACTCTGTAACAATATATGCCAATAGGGGTTATGAATGCGTTATGCTTTTCATCCTTAGGTGCCATTTTTATTTGGTTGTATCCAGATGACCCATCCATGAATGAGAAAATTTCACAACTAGAAGTATTATCAATCATCAACTCGGTGAAGGGTAGCGGAAAGTCATCCTTCGGACAAGCTTTATTTAGGTCCCTGTAGTCCACACAAACGTGGATTTGCCCATTTTTCTTCTTGACAGGAACTATGTTAGCGATCCAATTGGCATACTTTTCTTCTCTAATAAAGCCTGCCTCAATCAACTTTTTAGTTTCAGTGGTAATTTGTTCTTCTAATTCCACTCGCATCCTCCTTGGAGCTTGCTTGACTGGGTGAGCATTAGCATCGATTGTGAGTTTATGAACCGCCACTTCCGAGTTGAGGCCGGGCATTTCCTTATAAGTCCAAGCAAAGCAATCAGCGAATTCGAGTAGCAAAGCTCTCAAGGCGATTTGTTTTTCTTTTGGTAGTAAGGCACTTATATATGTAGGGCGTGGATTCTCCTCGTTCCCCAGATTTATTTCCAATAAAGTGTCTATAGTTGCTTGCCCCCCATCTTCTAATTGTTGTGGAGCAACTTTGAAATCAAGAGGCTCACATTCCTCAGTTAATTCCGTGTTTATAGTGACCATATTACATGTGTAAACATGTTGTTGTGAAAGATTTTCAGAGTACCCTAATCCTCTAGCGTGTCTCGTACGCCCGTTTGGCAGGATGATTTGACTTTGGGGGCTATTCCACATCTTGTGAAATAATTTACGATTTGACCTTGATCTTCTCGAGGGGCAACCCGATTTATGAATTACATTTTTTAGTGTGTCGGGGAAGTATCTTGGTATTGTTACATCTTCAAATGTATCGTCATCGGAGTTTTCAAGCTTGATGAGGTCAGCCGGCATTGCATTTTCGATTTGTAAAAAAGAATTCCTTCCATGATTTCTTTCTTTCCGTTAACAGTGTCGACTTTCGGGGGTACAAAAAATGTGTCTAGATCAACCATGCTAGTCGTTCTTCTTTGGGCGAGGGATTTATAATATTTCTCGGGGGCGTGAATTATGATTAAGGGGTTTTCATTCAGCTCGGGCATTCTCCTGACCATGTTCACTTCGTCTATGTTACTGTAGATGACGTCATCTTCTTCTTCATCACAAGAGTCCTCGCCCCAGGGCCTTTTAGCTTGAAACTGTTGCATTAGCTGCGATAGCTCTTTATCATTATCAGAATCCGAATCGCTTCCGAAGTGAGGGATGGTAGCTCTATTAGGTTCTTTAACAGGTGGCTTTCTCCTGGTTTCTGTGTTTTCTCTTGTATCCTTTTCAGATTCGATAAAGTATCTCGCGTCTTCATACCGCACTTCATGAACTCCGAACGGGCATATATCCCCATCAATTCTATATTCTTGCCCGTCTTTAATATATTTCATACATTGGTGAAGAGTGGAGGGGATAACATTATTTTCATGCAACCATGGCCTGCCTAATAAAGCTTTATATGAGGTATCTACATTTATAACGTAGAACTTGACTTCTGTGTGTAGCTTTCCGAACTTAATAGGGAGTATGATCGACCCTAACGCCTTTTGGCTATGTTGATTAAACCCTTGGATTAGGATTTGTTCAGATGATAGATGACTTATATCCATCGCTAAGCTTTTTAGGGTTCTGAGGGTTAGAATGTTGACTGAGGACCCTGGATCGATCAAAATGCGGTTAATTTTATCCCCATCACAAATTCCGGTTACATACAACGGCCTGTTATGATGAGTTGTTCCCAACAATAAATCTTTATCGGTAAAGGTGGTATTAGCCGTGTGGATAAGGTATAGTGCCTCTTTCATATTCGCTTCTGCGAAGAATGCTTGGAAAGGTTGTGGATTTTGCAAAGCATAAATTAGTACGTCTCGGAGTTCCTTTGACATGACAAGTGCATCATACACGCTCAACAAAGCGGGCACTTTTCTTAGGTGCGCAAGGATATTGTATTCACTTTTAGTCATTCTTGGTTGATTTGAAGAGGTTGGAGCTTCTTCGTTTATTTGTTTCTCCTTATCTTTGTCTTTTTGTGGAGGAGCTTGCCTCTCCGGTAACACTTTTCCTGACTTTAACTGGATTTGAAAGGAGTCGTCGTGTTCTTCTTGAATATCGTCATCAATCATAAAGCAAGTTTCAACTTGAGGTTTTTTCGAGCCTTCTATTTGGAGGCTCTTTAGTTCACACTCGACCCCAAGCAGGTGATATTCCATCCCACCCGATTCTTTTGTTTTATTAGACGGGCCTTGAGTCTTATATAGCTCCTGTATGCTACGATTCTTTACATGTCGTTTATCATCTGATATTGTGAGGGCATTACATGTTTCCCTGATGTGTGGCCTGCCTTTTGGGCCTTCCTTGGAATCCTTATGGTAATGGCAAAGATGCCCCCGGGGTACGCAATATAGCTCTTCACGTTTTTCATCGACAGCTAATACCGATTTAAAAGATTTTTGGCTTATGTGCTCAATATAGGATGCATTTATATGATTATTTAGACCATAGCCCCATTTATAGTGATAGGGACATAACTTTGGTCCTTCGTCTCCAGTGGCTAAGGCTTTTCCTTGATTTTTTTGAGACATCATGGATGAAGGTCGGGTTGCGATTCCTTCTTCCTTTTTTCCTTGGCTTGAAGGGTCTTGTATTGGCGATTTGACTTGCGATTTAAGTGCTTGCATCTGTTGAAAGGTGGGTATTGTCTCCATCGCTTGCTCTATCCTGTCTTCAATCCCTTTGGTTGAGATGACCCTACAAGTTTCGGACCAAAAAAGCTCCTCACTCTTAGACTCATGAGGCTTCTTTTTATTCTTGGCGTCGTCCAGCGCCTTTAATATAAAATCTTGTATTGTCGTTGGTGGTCTTTCACTTTGTGCTTGCTCCTCTATGTATTTTCCAATGTTCCGTTTCTCATGCACGGGTTGAGCAGGCTTCATGAATTTTTGTTTCTCTGGAATAGGGGGACTGGTTATTTCCTTAGGGGGTGGAGTTTGAATTTCTAGGTGTAATGAATTTTTCCAGGTGACTCCGGGAGCTGCACTCAAGTACTTTAACATTTTGCTAGTCTTCTTTGATAAGAAGATGTCCCATATTTCGGGGGGAGGTGTATCCCTTTCTCCTTTGTCTTTATCTTTTATACTCACGCAGTTTGTACTTTCGGTTGGTGGATCGATAAGTACCGTCTGGGAAAGAGTAATCATGCCATTTTTGTATTGCTTTTCTACCCAATCCTTGAATACCCAACAGTCTTCAATTGGATGACTAATCATTCGATGATATAAGCAATAATTTGGGTCGTTTGTCTTCCCAACATCTTCTGGTTTTCTTGGTTCTGGTAGTTGAAGACCGCTTTTTAAAGCGTCTGTAAATATTTTCTTCACTTTCTCTTTTTTAAAGGGATAAATTTTGTTTTTTCTTTCTTCAAAAGTGGGCCTTTTGAAGTTATTTCCCCCAAATATAGGTTTCGGGGGGACTTGCTCTGTTGTGGTAATCATGGCATTCTTCCCTTTTTCCTTTACATTGGTACGTGCTGCCTTACAATGTTCGGCTTTTATTTCAACTCTCTTACCTTCTTCTCGTTTGGGTTTATGAGTTTGGAGGCTCATCAGAGCATGTGGATCTGTTCTCTCCAATCTAGAAACATTCAAGATCAGCTCCTGAAATGTCGTACATTGGGTCGTACATAAAAATGGAGCCATCCAATTATCAACATTACCCATGAGCAATCCAACAGCTTGGGTCTGCTCGATAGGTTGTTCGCATCTGATACTCAGGTTCCGCCAGCGTGTAATATAGTCCAGCATTGACTCGTCTTTTCTTCTTTTGGTGGCCACCAGGTCAGCTATTGTAATCTTGTCGCTAACCATGGTGAATTTAGCTCTAAAAGCTTCCTCCATATCATTCCATGTTTTAACGGATTCGTCTTCGAGTGAGTAGTACCACTCGAATGCCACTCCTGAAAGGCTTTGAGGAAATTGACGTAAGAGGAGCGGGCCATTGCCCCCGGTATTTCCACATGAGGCTCTGAAGTGTGCCAAGTGTTGGTCAGGGTTACCTATCCCATAAAATGTTTTGAATTTAGGGACAATGTATCCATCAGGAAAGGGGATATTATCATATTCTGTAGGATATGGATGCCCCCTGCTTCTTCGTTTTGGAGCCGCCTCATTAATTGTTTGCTTAACTTGGGAAGATATTAGCTCCTGAATTTCCTCCTTTGTCGGTACGGGATCGCCTTGGTGACTTTGTGCTTCTACCAATGCCGATTGTTCAGTATCAGCTTGTGGCGCTGGCTGTAGTGTATTACGAGTTGTGTGTTGTTCGTTTATTGATACATTCGGGCGTGCTTTATCTGGTTGCATAGTAGCTTGGCGTCGTTGATTTTCCAAATTCGACTGTACACTTAGTAACAATCCCATCACGTCATCCATCTTTTTATAGAGATTAACTATATCTCTATCTTTTTCCCCGACTTGTCTTTTCAAAGATGCGATTATGTCATCTTTTGGATCATGGGTAATGAAAACGGGTTCTTCCTCATCGTCCGTATCATGTGGTTCGTCAGGTAACGATATGTCTGTGTTCACTTGGTTGTGCCACTCCTTTTCCTCTACGAGCGGCAGCTCTAGTAAGCATCTGGTTTAATGTCTCTTGCTCGTCGGGTTGGTCGAGTTCCTGGTGTCCAACCATTCGAACAGTATGAGCAGTCATATCTTCTGTCTTGTTCTGTCCCTACGTATTCTTAGTTATCCGAACAGATTCTTTTTGTATCCATACTTTGTTACGAGATAGTGATGGTTGTTTTTGCGCTCCTGATTTTCTGATTCGTCCTTTAATGGCTTTATAAGCCTCATAAATTCTTTTAGAAACATTCTCATTCTGAAATTCTGTTTGACTTTTCTTTGATCTTCCTGGTTGACCAATTTTTTGCATTGGCCGTAAAATAGCAGTGGTTGCGTTCTTCTTCACAAATCCTAAGGGAGTAAAGGAGTTGTGGGTTGGAAGAGCGCAGTGAATCATATGGGGTTGTTGAATATAGTTCTTGCCCCCAATAGCCTTGGATCGATGGCGATTGCTCTTCTTAAAAGAGGTTTGGGTGGGAGGAATAGCAATTGCTTTGTCATTAGAAAATGTCAGCCTATCGAATACTGACGCCTTATGCGTTGAGTCCCTCGGGAATATGAGCCTTCCTTCGGATACCATCCTCTTGGATGCAGACGGGTAGGTAAGTCGTTCACTTACAGGTCGGCGGGGAGGGTTAGGGATAACTACATTGGGTCGCCTTCCTTGAGATGAGAGGCGAGGGATGACCACGTCGTGTACATCTTGGGCAGGGGTAATCATGCCCCCGGCTGCAACGGAAGTTTGGGCCATAACAGCGGTTCGGACAGCTTCTGGGATAGTGCCAAATTGGATTGAGGCGCCAGCCGCCCTAAAAGTTAAAACAGATGAGGGCAGGCAGACTCGTGAACCTGCCTCCAGTATCATCGAGTTGGTCAGTGTAGTGGCAATGTTCTTCGATGTTGGAGCCATTCCCCTGAGATAAAAGTAGAAGGTTAGGATTTCATCTTTCATGTTATCTATTTATTTATTTATTTGTTTGTTTTTTGTTAAAGGTCTCGAAGATGGAAGGAGAAGTCAAGTCCCACCGGGCGTGCCATTTTGTCTGCGATCTTGAATGACCCAACTCGCGCGGTTCACCTTTTTTTTTCGTTTGGGTTTGCCGTGGGATGGTATTCACGATTCAGATGAATATTTATATGTGGATGGGTATATGTGGGTATCAGGTATTGTGGATCCATGACTTTCAATAGACGCAAGCATCTACTGTTAATTACCCCCGTGTGATTGGGGCACCTTCGATTAAGAGACCTTTGCGGGGAGGATAGAATAAATCGTATCCTAATGATTGACCAAATACTAAGTATATGTGTTAGGATTTAGCTGGATTTGAAATTGACTTAATCCTGCTTATATGTGTTGAGGACTAGTCGATATTAAACTCTAATTATATGTGTCAGAGTTTAATTGGGGTTCAATTGGCTCTAAATATATGTATTTAGTTCAGTTATATTTGATTTCACATT
>CM054937.1:13174539-13212125 GCA_029168755.2 Tillandsia fasciculata | reverse complement strand
TTTCTTGTGGTAGGATGCCTCCGCGACGTAGGATGTTGACGCGTTCTCAGCCTGATTCCCCTGAACCCGATCAGGAGGAGTCCGGACAGGGCCAGCAGAGTGAGGTGCAAGAGCTGCAGGCCCAGATAGCCCAGATGTCAGAGGCTGTTCGGCGTCAGGAAGAGGCTATGGGTCGGCTGACGCAAATGTTAGAGCAGAGGGCTCAGCCTGTTGTAGCACCTTCAGAGAATTCTCCCGTACCTTCTTCCCCTGCTGTGAATCCCACTGTTGTACCAGTGACCCCGGCATCCCCTGTTGCTCGGGGTACTGGTAGACAGTCGTCTGGGTTGGCAGGATCTCTGACCCCGGCAGAGCAGCGGGAGATGGTTGATTTGCTGATGAGGTTTCGCCAGTTTGACCCACCCCATTTCTCGGGGCAGAATACCGAGCCGTGGGAGGCAGAATCGTGGATCACGGCGATGGAGCGACGTTTTGAGACCTTGTTCATCGAGGAGCGATACCAGGTGTTGTTAGCAACGAACTTTTTGGAACGCAACGCCGAGGCTTGGTGGCGGCGTGTTCGACCAGCCGGTTCGCCTGGGGCTCAGCTCTTGGCCTGGGCGGAGTTCCGCAATCTCCTTCTCGGGGCTTTCTTCCCAGAAAGCGTCCGGCAGAGGTTAGAGGAGCAGTTGAAAAACCTTCGCCAAGGAGATCGGCCCGTACACGAGTACATTGCCAATTTCAATCAATCGTTGGCATGTGTTCCGAACGTGGCCAGGGATGAGGCGCACCGGATCTACATGTTCAAGCGAGGGTTGCACCGAGACCTTTTTCAGTTAGTTCGTCCGCGTAGGTTACAGACCTTGGAAGCCTCGATGGAGCAGGCACTCTACGTTGAGTGCGGGGAGGTAGTGATGGAGGAGGTAGCTCCAGCTCCCGTAGTGAGCCCGGGGGCGAAACGACCAGCACCGGAAGTTGGGGACAATCTAGTTCGTGGAGGCCGCCACGACCGCCGCAGCCACAGTTCCCCGGCCAAGGACGGTCCGAGCGACGAGGGCCTGGTGGATCCCAGAGGCCCCAGCAGCGGCAGCAGCAGCAAAGATCACAGTCGTCGCAGCGTGGGTCGCAGCGGCAGCCTCAGCGACAGCGGCAGTCTCAACAGCAATCACGACAACCACGGGCCCCCGGCAATTGTATTTTCTGTGGAGGTCAGCATTTTTCCAACACCTGCGACCAGCGGTGGGGTCGCTGTTATGGATGTGGACAGCCCGGGCACATTAAAGCTTCGTGCCCCTTTTCGGCCCCCACCACCCCTTCTTCAGCATCTGCTCCATCCTCATCACAGCAACGGTCGACGGCTCAGCGGCCTTATACTCCAGCAAGCAGGCCATCTTCTTCCCATCCCACGGATTATCGCCCTCCAGCCCAGAGTGGGCGAGTGTATGCTGCGCAGGTAGAGGACTCTTCGGCAGCAGATCACGTGGTGGCAGGTATCACCTTACTTTCTGGCATTAGGACTCGTACATTATTTGATACTGGAGCATCGCATTCTTTTATTAGTAAATCATTTGCATCATTACATGGGATAGAGGTAGGACTTTTACCACGTGCACGAGAGGTTCAGATTCCCGATCACACTTTGCACGTGGAGGAGTGCTGTTGGTCCTGCCCGATGCAAATCGAGTCCTGGATTATGCCAGCAGACCTGTTGGTCTTGAGACAGCTAAAGGACTTTGATGTGGTTCTAGGGATGGACTGGCTGGCTCGGTATTTCGCGACTATTGACTGTGCCGCAAGGACTGTCACTTTTAGAGAGCCAGGCCAGGAGATGTTGGTATATCGGGGATGTCAGAGTGCTTTCTTTGCCTCTATGGTTTCGACTTCCCGAGCGAGGCAAATGATCCATCGAGGATGTGTAGCCTTTTTGGCTAGTGTCGTTGAGGGGCCTACGGCGGCGCCGGGACTCGGGGTATCCCTATTGCCCGCGAGTTCCCGGATGTTTTCCCACCTGAGCTGACTAGCATGCCGCCAGATAGGAAATTGAGTTCGTGATTGACGTAGTTCCAGGAACTGCGCCAATCTCAAAGGCTCCTTACCGGATGGCACCGGCTGAGCTGCGAGAGCTTAAGGCGCAACTTCAGGATTTGATGGATAAGGGTTTTATTAGGCCGAGTGTATCACCTTGGGGTGCGCCGGTGCTATTCGTGAAGAAGAAAGATGGGTCACTTCGACTATGTGTGGACTATAGAGAATTAAATAAAGTGACCATCAAGAACAAGTACCCTTTGCCGCGCATTGATGATCTTTTTGATCAGCTGCAAGGGTCTTGTGTCTTCTCTAAGATAGATCTGCAGTCCGGTTACCACCAGTTGAAGGTGAAGGCCGAGGATATTCCGAAAACGGCATTTAGATCACGGTACGGGCATTATGAATTTACAGTTATGCCTTTTGGGCTAACTAATGCCCCTGCCGCATTCATGGATTTAATGAACCGGATCTTCCGACCATACTTGGATCGATTCGTAGTAGTGTTCATTGATGATATCTTGATTTACTCCCGAAGTGATATTGAGCATGAGGAGCACTTAAGGATCGTGCTGCAACTTCTGCGAGAGAAGAAGTTGTATGCCAAGCTGGCGAAGTGCGAGTTTTGGCTTCGGGAGGTAGTCTTCTTGGGCCATGTGATTTCTGCCGCAGGAGTGGCAGTGGACCCAGCAAAGATTGAGGCAGTCCGTGATTGGCCCCGACCGACGACGGTTTCTGAGGTACGTAGCTTTATGGGTTTAGCTGGGTATTACCGTCGGTTTGTGGAAGGCTTTGCGAAGCTCTCCACACCCCTCACTCGCTTGACGCGTAAGGGAGTGAAGTTTATCTGGAGTGAGGACTGTCAAAGGAGCTTTGAGGAGCTGAAGAATAGACTGATGACCGCTCCTATCCTTTCCCTTCCTGTTATGGGAAAAGGATATGTGATCTACAGTGATGCATCACACAGCGGACTTGGTTGTGTGCTGATGCAGGAAGGGAGGGTAATTGCTTACGCATCAAGGCAACTCAAGGATTATGAGAAGAATTACCCTACCCATGACTTAGAGCTTGCTGCCGTGGTGTTTGCACTGAAGCTTTGGCGTCATTATCTGTATGGAGAGCACTGTGAAATCTACACCGACCACAAGAGCCTAAAGTATCTGTTCACGCAGAAGGAGCTAAATTTGAGGCAACGTAGGTGGTTAGAGCTATTAAAGGATTATGATGTAGATATTCTCTACCACCCAGGTAAGGCTAATGTAGTCGCTGACGCCTTGAGTAGAAGAGCGGTGCAAAGTTTGTCTATGTTGACCACAGACCAGGCACCGCTATTAGAAGAGATGAGACGGCTCGAAGTAGAGGTTGTGTCCCCTGGGGTCACTGCTAGACTGACATCTTTAGTCTTGCAGCCCACTCTGCTGGACAGGATCAGGGAGAAACAGAGTGAGGACCCCCACTTGATCAAGATTAAAGATCAAATTCCGAGTAATCAGTCTGGGGACTTTACGGTGGACGCCTCGGGAGTACTGAGGTACAGGACCCGAGCTTGTGTGCCAGTGAATGCAGAGATCAGAGAGCAGATTCTGCGAGAGGCCCATTATACACCTTACACCCTACATCCTGGTGGGACTAAGATGTATAAGGACCTCAAGGCACACTTCTGGTGGAATGGCATGAAGAGGGATATTGGGAGATTTGTGGCTCAGTGTTTAACTTGTCAGCAAGTGAAAGCTGAGCATCGAGTGCCAGCTGGCAAGTTACAGAGTCTCCCAATTCCCCAGTGGAAATGGGACCACATTACGATGGATTTCGTGGTCGGATTGCCAAGGGCGCAGGGAGGAGCGGATGCGATCTGGGTAGTTGTAGATCGACTTACCAAGTCGGCGCACTTTCTGCCCATGCAGACTACTTGGTCACTCGAGCGACTAGCCCAGCTTTATCTAGATGAGATAGTGAGATTACATGGAGTACCAGCCTCCATTGTATCAGATAGAGACCCGAGGTTTGTTTCGCATTTCTGGATGAGCTTGCAAACAGCCTTGGGGACTCAACTCAGGTTCAGTACGGCTTTCCATCCGCAGACTGATGGGCAGTCAGAGCGGACGATACAAATCCTGGAGGACATGCTTAGGGCTTGCGTCTTGGATTTCGGCGGAGGGTGGATTCGACACTTATCCTTGGCAGAGTTCGCGTACAACAATAGCTTTCAAGCGAGCATTCAGATGGCTCCGTTTGAAGCGTTGTATGGACGCAAGTGTCGATCACCACTTTATTGGAGTGACGTGGGCGAGAGGCGAACCTTGGGACCAGATGTGTTGTTAGAAGCAGAAGAGAAGGTCCGAGTGATTCGGAAACATCTTCAGATCGCCCAAAGCTGACAGAGGAGTTATGCCGATATTCGGCGACGAGACTTAGAATTTCAAGTTGGAGATCATGTATTCCTGAAAGTCTCGCCGTCCAAAGGAATCAGGAGATTCGGCATTCGTGGGAAACTTAGCCCCCGATATATTGGACCCTTTGAAGTATTGGAGCGTATCGGGCCAGTTGCCTACCGACTTGCACTTCCTCCAAGGCTTGCTGGTGTCCATGATGTATTTCATGTCTCTACTCTAAGGAAGTATGTCTTCGACCCATCGCACGTCATCGACTTCACACCGCTTGAGATCAGCGAGGATTTGAGGTATGAGGAGCGCCCATTGCAAATTCTGGATCGAGAGGTAAGAGAATTGCGCAGCCGGGCCATTCCCTATGTAAAGATCCAATGGAGCAATCATGACGAGCGCGAGGCTACTTGGGAGCTCGAGTCGGAGATGAGGGATGCTCACCCCTACTTATTCGAGACATCGGACTGAGGATTGTTGTTGAGTCTCGTTTCGAGGACGAAACTCTTTTTAGTGGGGGAGGATGTGATGATCCGGACTCCCGCAGGAACTGTGCAACATTAAACAGTGACTGCGGGAAGCTTGTACAGTGCATCGGAGCTTGTAGAATCGAAATTGGATATTTAAAATAGACTTGGCGCAAAAATCGGGGCAAATGGGAATTTCTGGGAGCTTTCGGCAAAATTTCGGATGAGAATTTGGCAAAACGGACAGCGAAATCGGACTCAGCGCGCGAAAACGGTCAAAATGGTGTATTCACTTAATTTTTCCGGCACCATAGGTACTGTTCACGCCGGAACAGTAACTCCGGCCGCCGGAATTACTGTTCCGGCGACCGGCGAGCGGCGGCGGCGCACGGCGGCGCAGCGGCGGCGCAGCGGCAGAGCGCGGAGGCGCGCGGCGCGGGCAGCGCGGGCAGGCGCGGGCACGCGCGGGCAGGGCGCGCTGGTGCGCGGTCCACGGGCCTGCCATGCACCGGGAGCACCGAGAATTTCCTCTGCCACGTGGCAGCTTCTGATTGGTGGGCCGGCTTCTAGAAACACGTGGGAAGGTGACACGTGGCGCTCCCCTATAGGCCGACATTTTCCGGAAAACCCGGAGCGTGGAGCAATCACGTGCACCACGTGGCCACGTGGCAATTTTTCATTGGGCTTGCACAGGCTGTTTCCTGTTTTGTGGACACGTGGCGCAATTTGGTTGGCCAATTTTCGGTGTTTCCTGTTCGGATCCGGATCCCGTGTGGGAATATTCCCTTTGGCCCACTATATAAGAGTCCTCACCCCCCTCTCATTCCCACCTCGTTTTGCGTGCCTTAGAGAGAGAAACAGAGAAGGTTCCCTCTACGAAATTTCTTCCTCTCCCTCTCTTCTCTCTCTCCTCCAAATCTCAGAATTTCTGGAGTTACAGATAGTAAGTTATCTGCGACGCGGCGCACTGCGACGGTTTTCTTTTTAGGCCCATTTTCCGTCGCAGTTCCGTCGGAAATTCCCTGTGTGCTAACCGGGAGGAATTTTTGGACGATTTTTGCGACAGCGCGTTCCTAAGAGGTAAGGCTTCGATTTCCGTGTTGATCACTTTGGCACGGTTTCCAAGGCCTCTTTGACCCCCCTTTTTGCTGTGGAAATTTCTGGACAGTGTCAACTTCTCCGATTTTTATCTTGGCGTAGGAGCATCAGATCGAGGCGTTTAAAGAGTCGATTTTGATCTACTCTTCGCGAGGAACGCAACCGTAATTTTTCTGGATTTTCTTGAGCACTGTATAGAGGTGAAAAACTCCTCTTTTCCCGTGCTGTCTGAAAAACAGCAAATAATGTACTTTTTGGGATTTGTATTTATACCGGGAGCGTTGATTTGCAGGATTTGAGGACTGTGGACAGCCAGGGGACTACCTGGGGTGTTGTTTGAGCTGTTCGAGGTGGGCGGTTGTTGCTTACCTCATTTTTGACAAGCTCACTGGGATTACTGGAACTCCCCTAAAATTTAATTGATGAGAACAATTGGGACAAAATAATATGATAATTTATGAGAACCATTGGGACTACTAACAAGACTACTAACAGGACAAACTAACAGGACAAACTAACAGGACAATTGATGAGAACCGCTGGGATGAACTCCCCTAAAATTTGATATAACCCCACGGATTATATAATGACTTATGTTGGGACACTGTGATTGGGACAAAGGCTACAATAACTTTTTCCAGTAAATCAATAATCTTTTAAAATAAATATTGACACTTTTCTACAGCTTTTAAATAACTGCATGCTTTCTTGTACATCTAGTTAGCCACTATTTAGTGCTACACTATCATATTGGGACTTGGCATGTTTTATTACTTTCCTTTGCATTCAGATGTTGTCGCTCAAGTATGAGCAGGGATTTGGGATAGTGTAGCCAGATCATGGATTTGTGGGGTATTGCGGTGACCGCGGACAGTAGGCGGTTGACCATATGTTTGTCCTTGCACCAGATTGGGGTTGAGTCTGGTTCATTGCATCAGCTGGGGATTAGGTTTCTGTAGTGGATGGAGTTTCCCACTTTGATCATAGTTATGATTCAGTCCTGCTATATTGAGATATGTGCTACAGAGATACTTGAGATACTGATGATAGAGATGCTTTACTCGTGTGGGTCGCTCCCCTCGAGTGCCACTCCGGAGGTGGGCTTTTTCGGACCCAGCCTTGTGTGCCGGTCTGATACTTGTTTTGGGATGCGAGCCGTGCGGGCCGATCCCGCGGTTTCGAGCCTTGTGTGCAGATTCTGCTGAGCAGGCAGCACCAGTTGCTACTGGTATCCAGATTGGGTTTATTTGGACAGATACTATTTCTGATGCATGCATACAGTTTTGACAGCATAGTAGTGGTAGTTTTCCTGTTTCAGCATCTTATGTATTTTACCACTTCCCCTTTTCCCTTTTGCCTCTAGTAGTCCTAGTGGGTGCGTCAGAGTTGAGGTTTTACCCACTAGGGGAGGCTGCTGGTTTATCTGGTAGTTCTCACCCTCCATTGTTATTTTCTGTTTCTTTCTTCTCCCTTATTTTTGCAGAGTCATCTGCGGGAGCTGCTAGGCCTTCGGCAGCGGATCGAGGTAAGGGGATCGCCGAATAGATAGATCTCCTGTGAGATTGAGAGCTGTAGATAGATGCTGTACTTTTCACTCAGACTGTGGTATTCTCCTTTTATTTGGGTCTGGATTCCGCCAGCTGGTTGTATTATTTGATGGGCGTAGGAGATTATTGTACTTATTACAGTTTTATTTGTATTTCCAGTCTGAGGTACTATGTGGTTCTTCTATTTCAGCTCTGTATTATGCTCTGTTATGTTCATATTATATCTGAGCAGGTTACCAGCGCTTCGTGTACGCGGGAAATCCCGTGTGCATGGCGGATCTGTTGGCGAGCTCGGGTTCCGGTTTACACCCGGGGCGTGACACTTGGTTTCTTTGTATACAGCGAATAGTGGCCCGAAATGGGTTATTAGCGGAGAATGCAGGGGCAGAAAGTACGGTGCCAACAGCGGCGGGGTATCAGCTTCTCCGACAACAATCGCAAGAGATGGCCGGGTAGTTAGTGACCCTTATGGAACAGATGCGGCGGTAGGCGCAACAGCCGACTACACCAGTAGAGGTCGCCCAAGCTCCTCTGCCCGAACCAGCCGCACTAGTGACGGGGCCGCCGGTGGCGAAAAGCGAAACTATGGTCGCCCCTCCTCCGACCACGGTGACCGAGATACCGTCGGTTCATCCGACGATGCCTTCAGTAGCACTAACACCAGCATCTTTGGGACCCACGCTGGGAGCCATCATTGGAGACCCCTTGAGAGAGACCGTGGTGACACCTACTCCCAAAGTGTTCGCCGTCGCAGCAGGGGAAGCCCCCTACCAAGCAAACCGAATGGGATAGGGTGACGGCGAACTTGGCAAATTTCAAGAGATACGACCCACCTGTGTTTGAGGGAGAGACGACCAACCCTTGGGTCGTGGAAAAAGGGGTGGATACCACGGAGGAGTTTTTGAAGGCCTATTGATGGAGAAACATGAACGGGACCCTCTGGCAGTCCACTTCCTTGAGGGAAATGCCCGCAGGTGGTGGAAGACGGTGCGCCCGGGCCCCTCGGAGGGCACCGCCCTTCCATCTTGGACCATGTTCCGAGAGAAACTGTTTGCGGCATTTCTCTCCGACAGCACCAAACAGCAGATGGAAGATGACCTAAGGCACATCAAGCAAGGAAGTCGGACAGTTATGGGATACCAACGGGCATTTGTGAGGTTGATCAAATGTGTTCCCTTAGTTATAAGAGATGAATCTCACAAAGTCCGTCTCCTTGTGAACAGCTTATGGAGCGACATCTTCGAGGTGGTGCAAACGGCGGAACTGCACACCTTCCAGAAGGTGGTCGATAGAGCCACCACAGTGGAGCGCGGATTCGCGATTTCACGAGTCTGACGGGAGAGCTCTGATTACAGCAGGGATAAGGAGCGAACTCGACCAAATTTTGGAGGAGAGCATATCAAGAGGAGCCGGCCTCCTAAATACCTGAGATGGTAATAAGGAACCAAGAATACGCCGACGGGAGGACAATGGCCGGTGGGCAAGTCCTGCATTATCTGTGACGGAATGCACCAAGTGATCGAATGTCCCCAGAAGCAAGACCACTGTTTTCGATGCGGCAAACCGGGGCACTATCGTTTCAACTGCCCTCGAAGATGGGGACATCACCCGTAGCGGCATCTACACCTTCGTCTCAGCAATCGAGAGGAGGAAGAGTCTATACGATGACCCACCAGGGGACGGACCCACAGAGCACGATGTAATAGGCAATACTCGAGTTTCAAATCATCGTGCTAGAACGTTCGTGTCAACACCTAAGCATCCCACTCTTCCACCTCGCTTCATGTTTTCGCCCTACCTTAGTTATTAGAAGAAAACCCCATCGTAGAAATAAGTTCAGTCGGATCCTCCGACTACCCCTCGAGGCATGAGACTGTACTCCTTCCTGCCCAGCGAGGGTGGGGCAGGTTCTTAATCTCTAAGAACTAGTGGGGTTTCTGTTAAGAGTTATCGGCATAGCGCTTGGGGCCGACAGTCGCGGCAATCTTTAAGCGGTAGTTGACTGCTTGAAGTTCCAAGCGTGTCTCCGGGAACCGAACTCACCGGAGCTTGTAAACTTAGCTGTAGGAACGCCTTCTGCTCGCTTTTCTTTGTTGCGGGCAAGGAGCTTGGTAGAAGGCTGTCGAGTAGCATTCACAAGTGCCCCTCTACCTCGGATAGATGAGCTATTCGATAAACTACAAGGAGCAACGGAGTTCCCAAAGATTGATCTGTGGTCCGGCTAGCACCAGCCAAGAGTCCCGGGGTGATGACATATTGAAATCAGCCCTGCGAGCTCGGAATAGTCAACACGAGTTTACGGTTATACCGTTTGGACTCGTTAATGCACCAGCGGTTCTCATGGGCATGATGAATAGGATACCCAAGCCCTTCTTGGACCAGTCGGTGATGACCTTATAGTGGACGTCCCGATCTACTCTCGCACAGACAAGGGGTATGGGGAACATTTGCTAGTAATCCCCCAGACCCACCGGGACCAGGAAGTGTGTGTCAAACTCATAAAGTGTGAGTTATGGCTCCGCGGGGTGGACTTTTTGGGGCATATCGTTTCGACGTCTGGAATTGAAGTGGATCCGAGGAGGATTGAGACAGTGACTAACTGGGCTCGGCCAACAACGGTGATGGAAAACTAAAGCTTCTTAGTATAGGCAGGCTACTACAGACGCTTCGTGGGAGGCCACTTCCCTAAATCGACTAACCCAAAGAGGGGAGAGGTTTGTCTGGACGGCCTAGTGCCGAAAGAATTTCAAAGAATCTAAAGACCATGATTTGTCGATCCACTATCACCCGGAAAAAGCAAATGTGGTGGCCGACGCCTGGAGCCGCGTGGGGCAGGCATAAAGAGCAGGTGTGAGTGCTATCACCCAGCAGGACCGTCTGATTGCAGAGTTTTCGCAATTAAGACTGGGAGTGGTGCCAGCGGGCGTGGTCGCACAACTCTTGACCCTGATGGTCAGACCTACCCTGCTGGACAGGATTCTGAAAGGACAATCGACCGATAGCCAGCTACAACTGGCGCGAGACAAAATGTCCTTGGAGCAAGGCGGAAATTTTGCGGTTGACTCAGATGATGTAATAAGGTGCCGGGGACGAATTGGTGTGCCCGATAAGCTAGAAATGAGGGAAGAAAATCTAGCAAAAGTATATAATACCTCCTATACCGTGTATCCCGGAGGTACAAAGAGGTGCAAGGATCTGTGGCAGACCTTCTGGTGGCCCAAATCGAAAGAGCGATGTGACACAATTTGTGGCGCAATATTGGGTGTGCCAACGGGTGAGAGCGAAACATCAGCGACCGGTGGGGGAAACAGACGCTTCGGCTTACGAGGGAAGTAGTAGCAGGAGAGACCCCTTACGAGGGGTAATTTGGTCTCGACCCCAGGAGAACCCTTAGAAGTATATATTTCGTATCTTCCTGCCCGATAAGGAGGTGAAGACTCGTTGTCTTATGTGTTGGTTATTTGTTTAAGGGTTAAGTAGTTCCAATTTCCTGCCTCGTGATAATAGGCACAGGGGACTCACAAGTTGAGTTGGGTGAGCCTAGTAAGTCGAGTGGGGCTGCGGCCCACAATAGACCTAACGGCAAGAGGCCCAACAGTGGACCCAACGTCCAGGTGGGTTGAGTCAGGCCAAGACCCGAGGCGTTGTAACAGTACGCCTTAGGCGTCCAGGTGGGTTGAGTCAGGCCAAGACTCGGGGCGTTGTAACAGTACGCCTTAGATAAATGGGTTGCGTATTCCTAATAGTTCGAGCTTTTGGGATTAATGGTTGGCATCATTCGGGATTTTGGGGCGCGTAGGCCTGGTGGCATACCGGTTGTCTATACTGCTAAACCTCGATGCGGAGGCTGGCACGGGGGATAAAGAAAGTTCGCAACCGGACAATCCCTTACATAAAGGTGTAGTGGAGTAACCATAAGGAGCGCAAGGCGACTTGGGGACTTAAGACGAAGATGAAAGATTGTTTTCCGGGATCGTTTAGCGAGGGTTGAGTTTAAGTTTCGAGGACGAAACTTTTTATAAAGTGTGAGTGGTGTAGTGATTCGGCTTTTACGTGTAATTGTGACTCACATGTTAATTAATTATGCCCTTTAAGCGAAATAAAATTATCTAATGATTGAAAGTCGGTCGGTGCGTGGTGCGGGTATTTTTCTGCGGAAGAGCGCGGAAAATGTTGACCGACGGTGCGATCGGATCGGAAATCCGATGTCGGGATCTCCCGGAACAGAATTCTTAGTGATGCGGTGATTAGTCGTGCATCGAAATCCGTGCAAAATATCTTGCACCCATTGGAGATAAGGTGGGTTATCTCGCAGGAGATAATTAATCAATTAATTAATTATCCGGTGACGGAAAAAGGAAAATGGATTTTTAATTAAATCTACGTACGAGTTAATAATTAAATAAATAAATAAAATAAGTGATTTATATAAATACTTTTCCCCTCGTAAAGAGGAGTCAAAAAGAGAAAAGCGGAAACCCTAGCCGGTGAGAAAAAGAGAAACCGAGAGAAAAAGAAAAAGGCGGAACCCTAGCCGGAGGAAAAAAAAAGAAGGAGAAAGCGGAGGAACCCGATCGCCCCGATTGACGTCCGGAGACCGAAGAACGAGACGCCATCATCTACGGGGAGCGGATCCGGATCCCCAACGCCGCGAAGGGGCAAGATCGGTTCTTTGATCGAGGTTAGCGACCGCTAATTCTTTTTGTTAAATTAATCGGGGATTTTTCGTGTTCTTCTAAGGTCAATTTAATCGGTACATCGATCACGGATTTTAGTTGGGTTTTGATTAATGTTTTGTTCTTGTTCTTGATCGGATTGATCGGTGATTTTTAATTGGTCTTTTGATCGGTTTCCAATCGATGTTTCGGTCAATGGTTTAACTGTTAGATTTACCGCGGGTTCGTTCGGGGTTAATTGGGTGTTTCGTCGGAGCATGGGGTAGTTAACGGGAGGCCGCCGCCGCCGTTACCATGTTCACGGGGTCGACGCCGTAGCCGCCGTGGACGCGTGGTCGCAACCGGAGCCGGAAAAGACGAAGAAAAACGAAAAATAAGGCAAAATCTGTCGCGCGGTCCACGGGCCCGGGCGTGCACCCGGCGCACGCCCCCGGCAGCGCGGATGCACGGACCCGGCGCACGCTTCCGTGCGCCGGCCCGGCCCGCTTAAGCACGGTGCACGCCCCCGCGTGCACCCGGTGCGCGACGCTGACACCGGAAAGCGTAGACCCGGTGGGCGCTTCGTCGTGCACCGGCCCGGCCCGCTTAAGCGCGGTGCACGCCCCCGCGTGCACCCGGTGCGCGACGCTGACGCCGGAAAGCGTAGACCCGGTGCGCGCTTCGCCGTGCACCGGCCCGGCCCGTAATGCGCGGTGCACGCTTCTTGCTTGCACCCGGCGCATGCCACCGCCGCCCGACGCCGTAAACCCGGTCCACGGTTGCTCCTGTGCACCACCCGACAGCCCAAAGTTCGGTAGCTCCGTTTTTGCCCGTTTTTCCACCGTTTTGAGCGCCGTTTTCGCCGTTGGGATCACAATCTCCGCGGTTTTCTTGGCATGGCCACTTGGGATCTTTTTGGTCACCGTTTCGCCATGTCGGGTGCTAGTTTCGCCGACGCTCCGCGCCTCGACGAAATCGTCGGGGGCGCGCCGTCGGGTCCTTTCTTATCATTTTTGCCGTCGGGGTCTTCTTGGTTTAACCTTTGACGTCCCAAGTGGGCTACCGGTTGAGAATTGGGTTTTGTTGGATTTTCGTTAGCGGTTTTGGGTTCCGACGAAGTTCGCGATGAAATAGTCGCGGTCCGGTTATGGTTAGCCCTTGATGTTACCGGTTTGATCTGAGTTTTCGGTTTTACTTGACGGTTTTGACTTGTTGGGTTTTCGATCGACGTCGCGGTCCTCTAGGCACAGTGATTTCGGTTTTTGTGGGTTTATTGCTACAGTGGGTGGGGACCACTGATTTTACCTGACTAGGGTAAGGTGCTAAATTGTGCTCTTGGATATCTTAGTAGGCCGCGAGGAGCTCTGTTTTGCTTAGGAGGGTCGCGGGCGCGGTCGGTTGTCTTCATTTCAGGTGGGTACCCTTGCTATAAGTGGGTGTAATTTTCAGGGTGTGTGGAAAAAGGTGTAAGTCATACAATTTGCATGTTCGGGCATGAACGGAGCTTAAATAATTGTGGATTATGATACTAACCCCATGTACATATAAATATTGTTCGTAAATTTATCCAATCGTTTTGGCTCTTGTTGCTACACGCACACCGGCGGTTTGGCCACCGCGAGGGTGTGCTTTTCCGGAAAAGTGGTAATGGTGACCCGTGTACCCCACGTGATGGTGGCGTTAGGAATGGGGGCCCCCGCGGGTGGGGGGTGTGAGCGGTGATGCCGGGGCGGGTGCCCGGCGGCCGAGGCAGGGGCTCGGCAGGGGACACCGGGGTAGGCGCCCGGTGTGGTGGTCGGGAAAGGTGCCCGGTTTTTGTTTAATTCAGGGTAGGTCGATAATGGCGCCGACCGTACTCCGAGTCAAAAGGGGGTTGCTCCGGATATTGTGGTTTGAATTATTTTGCCCTTCTTGCATTTTGTATCTTTTCTAGTCACTGACTTTACCCACTCCGTGACAGGTGTGACTAGGTGTAGTAGTCGGGACGACGGTGAGGCGGCGATTAAAGATCATTAGCGGTGTGAGGTTTATTTCGTTGTCCTTACTTGGGTTATCTCATCTCCCTTTTATCTAAGTTTAAGTTCTCGATTGCTTGATAGTGGAATGTTGTGGATGCTGGATTGAGAGACCGTTTGTGTGATGTGATCTGTATAATGATTTTTAATGACTTATATGCGGCATGTTTTACACTGAACAAAAAGGGTTTCGAAAATGTTTTCCAAAACCAAGTGTCGTGTGGGCACTGCTTGAAAACCTATGGATTTATCCTTTCAAAATGATGTAGCCGCCTTACTGTGAATGTGTAGATGTTTTAAAGGAATGGGTGTCGAGTGGACACCGTTTGCAACTTGTAGGTTCCTTTTTAACGTGATTGAATATTTTTACACTCTCGTACTGGTTGACTGTGACTGTGTGGTTAAAGATGGTATATTGAATGTTGTTGTTGTTGTTGTTGTAAGTATGACGCCGTGCATATACAAAGGAGACTCTGTCCGCTTGAAGAGTGAATTTGTATATGTGGCGGTCTGACACGCACCGGGGCAAGGTCGGTACTTAATTATAAAAAAAAATATATATATACATATGCTTTTCCGCTTACCTTTACCTAAAAACCCCCGGGGTGTGACACATATGCCCCAACTTGATCCCTGGAGTCCTTGGAGGATTCTCCTGTGTCTGGTGAACGTGACCGAGCTTGCTGGGTGGCTGCGCGACGCGGGGGTGGAGAACCGGCTTCTACCTCTCTTTTCCAACTCCGGCGAAGGTGAGACTCCCTTCTCTCTGGTTTGTAGCACCCTAGACCTTAGGAAGTCAACTCTATAGAGTCTATAGAAGGTCTCTGCCAAGCCCCGAGCCCCCATGCACGGCCGGTTGCCGGCGGGAGAAACTTCTCCGTCGGAACCCTAAAAGGCTCCGCCGCGGTCGTCCGTCGCAACCGCTGATCCAAACGCCAAACCAAAATGGTGTCCATGGACTGTAGGAGATGAGGATCACTTCCTCAAAATTTGAGGAAGATTGATCAAGTGTACGCGACAAAAATAGAAACCCTAGTTTTTGGCTTATTGCACCATGGCCAAGCTTCTTGCTCCGGTGCCGGTGACGCTCCTCACCTCCGGAAAAGTGGCCGAGAAGCTTCCTGGGAGTGAGAGGGTTCCAGCCATGCCTCTGGATGGCATCCATGCAGCCCAAATTTGGAGGTGCCATGGATGACTCGCATTCGGGCTCGAACTTCGGTTGCCGGCCTTCCGGCTGTCTCCGTCGGGGAAGGCATGATCGGGAAGCTTACTGGGATCAAGGGGATCCCATCCATGCTCTTGCATGGAGTCCATGCAGCCTTGGTGAAAATCCACCATTAGAGGTGGGAAGCTTGGGCCGAGCTTGTGGCCGCCGCCGCCGCCGCCGCCGTGTCCTGTCGCCGGGCACAGGTCTGGTTTTCTTAGCAAGGTTTGAAAGCACCTTGTAGTGCTGTTTCTTGGGGCCCAGAACTCCCGAATGGAAATCCACCATTAATAGTGCCTGAGCTCCATTTTCTTCTTCTTGTTCCCGACCAACCGAGGAAGCCAATTGGCTCAGGCTTGAAGGGAGATGCTCCTGCAGCCTTGTAGAGTTTTTCAAGTCAAGTTAGAGGCTCCCAGATCTCATTGTTTGAAGAAAAAAAGATATAAAAAATATAATAAAAACAAATAAATAAATAAATAATAATAATAAATATATATCCCAAAATCAAATTCCAACGCCACCTATACCCGAATCCGACCCCAATTGAAACTCCTCACCCGTCAATTATCTCAAACACACTTATCCAAATCTTCAACCATGTTTTAAATTATCTCTCAACTGACTTATCCAAATTTTTGAATCCAAGCAAATTCCCTCGTCCGTTAACCGTTCAATTTTGAAATTCAAATATAACCATACTTCCTCAAATTTGAACAAAACCGTTCAATTTTGAAATTTAAAATTTGAAATTTAAATACAACCATACTTTCTCAAATTTGAGCATAACCGTTCAATTTTGAAATTTGAACATATTGAAATTTGAACATAATCGGTCAATTTTAAAATTCGAGCATATTCAATTTTGAACATAACCATATTCCCTCAACATATTGAAATTTGAACATATCGTTCAATCTTGAAATTTGTAATTTAAAATTTGAATATAACCATATTCTCGCAATATTGAAATTTGAACATAACATTTTAATTTTAAAATTTTAACATATTCAATTTTGAAATTTAGAATTTGAACATAACTATACTCCCTCAGCATATTGAAATTGAAACATATCGTTCAATCTTGAAATTTGTAATTTAAAATTTGAATATAACCATAGTCTCACAATATTGAAATTTGAACATAACATTTTAATTTTAAAAATTCGAACATATTCAATTTTGGAAATTTGAAATTTGAAATTTGAAATTTGAAATTGGAATATAATAACTTTCTCAAGTTTGAACCTCGTCTTTTCCTCAACGAAACCACATTCCCACGTACTTTCCTCAACGAACCCACGCACGTCGTTCCTCAAAAAAACCCGCATTTTCTAGCCAAACCTTCAACGAATCCCAACAAACCCCACGCGATATTTCTATGCCCCTCCCCACTATAAAAAGGGGAGATTTTCCTTTGCCTGGTCTAAGGAGAACGTCCCATATTGTCACATATTCCACCACAAAAAAAATTCATCCCATATTCCACCACAAAAGAAAAACCCGTCCCATATTCCACCTCATCCCAGCTCCGATCGACTTCCTCAGCACGTCCGGTCAATTTCCTCATCCCCTCCGATCGACTTCCTCAACCCCTCCGATCGACTTCCTCAACTCCTCCGATCGACTTCCTCGGCACCCCCAATCGACTTCCTCGATTTTTTTTTAGACGTATTTCTCAAGTAAAAAAAAATAAATAAATAAATAAAAAAAGAAAATTTCTTTAAAGCCGGTTTGGGACCTCTGCGGACGCCCCTTACTTCAGGCTGAAAAGAAAGAAAAAACAAAAGAAAAACAAAGAAAAAAAAAAAGAAAAACAAAGAAAAAAAAGAAAATTTCTTTAAAGCCGGTTTGGGACCTCTGCAGACGCCCCTTACTTCAGGCTGAAAAGAAAGAAAAAAGAAAAAAAAATAAAGAAAGAAAAAAAGAAAATATAAAAAAAAAGAAAATTTCTTTAAAGCCGGTTTGGGACCTCTGCGGACGCCCCTTACTTCAGGCTGAAAAAAAGGAAAAAAAAAAAAAAATAAAGAAAAAAAAAAGGAAATTTCTTTAAAGTCGGTTTGGGACCTCTGCGGACGCCCTTTACTTCAGGCTGAAAAGAAAGAAAAAAAAAGAAAAATAAGGAAAGAAAAAAAGAAAAAAAAAAAAAATCTTTAAAGCCGGTTTGGGACCTCTGCGGACGCCCCTTACTTCAGGCTGAAAAGAAAGAAAAAAAAGAAAAATAAAGAAAAAAAAAGGGAAATTTCTTTAAATCCGGTTTGGGACCTCTGCGGACGCCCCTTACTTCAGGCTGAAAAGAAAGAAAAAAAAGAAAAATAAAAAAAAGAAAAATAAAGAAAGAAAAAAAGAAAAACATAAAAAAAAAAGAAAATTTCTTTAAAGCCGGTTTGGGACCTCTGCGGACGCCCCTTACTTCAGGCTGAAAAGAAATGAAAAATAAATAAATAAATAAATAAATAAAAAGGAAATTTCTTTAAAGCCGGTTTGGGACCTCTGCGGACGCCCCTTACTTCAGGCTGAAAAGAAAGAAAAAAAAAAAAGAAAAACAAAGAAAGAAAAAAGAAAAACAAAGTAAAAAAAAGGAAATTTCTTTAAAGCCGGTTTGGGACCTCTGCGGACGCCCCTTATTTCAGGCTGAAAAGAAAGAAAAATAAAGAAAAAATAAAGAAAGAAAAAAAGAAAAGTAAAAAAAAAAAAAAAAATTCTTTAAAGCCGGTTCGGGACCTTTGCGGACGCCCCTTACTTCAGGCTCAAAAGAAAGAAAGAAAGGAAAAAGAAAAGAAAATAAAAGAAAATAAATTTTTTAAAGCCGGTTCGGGACCTCTGCGGACGCCCCTTACTTCAGGCTTAGAAAAAAGAGAGAAATTTACTAAAGCCGGTTCGGGACCTCTGCAGATGCCCCTTACTTTAGGCTCAAAAGAAAAGAAAAGAAAATAAAAGAAAAAAAAGAAAAAAAAAAGAAAAGGAATTTATTCGGATCCCATATCAAAATAAAATAACGGTATTCCTCCGGATTCCAAAATAAAATAAGGGATTTTTTTTCGAACCCCAAGATAAAATTAGGGAATTTTCTTCGGAACCCAAATAAAATAAAATAAAAGGAGATATTAAAATAAATGGAAATTTCTTTGAATTCAGACAAAATTCAAATGAGTCCTAATCAACTTGGAGCCTAAGCCCGATTCAAAAAGGACTAATAAATAAATTCAATCATTTATTAAATAAGACTAAACCCATATGCGGGCCTCAAATTTACCTATATGAAAATACGGCTCAGTCAAAAAAAAAAATCCAAAATCCATTCGAGTCCACAAAAAAAAAATCCAAAACACATTCGACCCACAAATAAAACCCAAAACCCATTCAGTCCACAAATAAAACCCAAAACCCATCCAATCTATAAATAAAATCCAAAACCCATTCAATCTCATCGCCTTAACACATATAATTAAGGCAAAATTATATCCAAACCGACTAGATTCTAAATCATATACTTAGAATTTAGTCAAATCCAATTCGATCGAGCTCTAACACATATACTTAGAGTTCATCCAAACCAACCCAACAAACCCTAATACACATACTTAGGGTGTAGTTAACCTTTTACTCTAGCACATATATCTAGGGTAGAAACCAAATCAACTCAACTAATCCTAATACATATACTTAGGGTTAGTCAACCTTTCACTCTAGCACATATAACTAGAGTGAAAAACATATCAAACTCGGCCAATCCTAATACATATAGGACTTAGCCACCTCCTACTTTCGAGTAGCATCAAATCCGACCCACCTCAATACATATCCTTGGGGTTTGGTCATGTCTCCACTTTGGAACATACGCCAAATGTGAAATCAAATATAATTGGACTCTAATACATATACTTAGAGCCAATTGAACCCAATTAAACTCTAACACATATAATTAGAGTTTAATATCGACTAGTCCTCAACACATATAAGCAGGATCAAGTCAATTTCAAATCCAGCTAAATCCTAACACATATACTTAGGATTTGGTCAATCATTAGGATACGATTTATTCTATCCTCCTCACAAAGGTCTCTTAATCGAAGGTGCCCCAATCACAAGGGGGTAATTAACAATAGATGCTTGCGTCTATTGGAAGTCATGGATCCGCAATACCTGATACCCACATACACCCATCCACATATAAATATTCATCTGAATCGTGAATACCATCCCACGGGAAACCCCAAAAAAGGTGAACCGCGCGAGATGGGTCATTCGAGATTGCAGACAAAATGGCATGCCCGGTGGGACCTGACTTCTCCTTCCATCTTCGAGACCTTTAGCAAAAAATAAATAAATAAATAAATAAATAGATAACATGAAAGATGAAATCCTAACCTTCTACTTTCATCTCAGGCGAATGGCTCCAACATCGAAGAACATTGCCACTACACCGACCAACTCGATGATACTGGAGGCAGGTTCACGAGTTTGCCTGCCTGCATCTGTTTTAACTTTTGGGGCGGCTGGCGCCTCGATCCAATTTGGCACTATCCCAGAAGCCGTCCGAACCGCGGTTATGGCCCAAACTTCCGTTGCAGCAAGGGGCATGATTACCCCTGCCCAAGATGTACACGACGTGGTCATCCCTCGCCTCTCATCTCAAGGAAGGCGACCCAATGTAGTTATCCCTAACCCTCCCCGCCGACCTGTAAGTGAACGACTTACCTACCCGTCTGCATCCAAGAGGATGGTATCCAAAGGAAGGCTCATATTCCCGAGGGACTCAACGCATAAGGCGTCAGTATTCGATAGGCTGACGTTTTCTAATGACAAAGCAATTGCTATTCCTCCCACCCAAACCTCTTTTAAGAAGAGCAATCGCCATCGATCCAAGGCTATTGGGGGCAAGAACTATATTCAACAACCCCATATGATTCACTGCGCTCTTCCAACCCACAACTCCTTTACTCCCTTAGGATTTGTGAAGAAGAACGCAACCACTGCTATTTTACGGCCAATGCAAAAAATTGGTCAACCAGGAAGATCAAAGAAAAGTCAAACAGAATTTCAGAATGAGAATGTTTCTAAAAGAATTTATGAGGCTTATAAAGCCATTAAAGGACGAATCAGAAAATCAAGAGCGCAAAAACAACCATCACTATCTCGTAACAAAGTATGGATACAAAAGGAATCTGTTCGGATAACTAAGAATCCGCAGGAACAGAACAAGACAGAAGATATGATTGTTCATACTGTTCGAATGGTTGGACACCAGGAACTCGACCAACCTGACGAGCAAGAGACATTAAACCAGATGCTTACTAGAGCTGCCGCTCGTAGAGGAAAAGGAGTGGCACGACCAAGTGAACACAGACATATCGTTACCTGACGAACCACATGATACGGACGATGAGGAAGAACCCATTTTCATTACCCATGATCCAAAAGATGACATAATCGCATCTTTGAAAAGACAAGTCGGGGAAAAAGATAGAGATATAGTTAATCTCTATAAAAAGATGGATAACGTGATGGGATTGTTACTAAGTGTACAGTCGAACTTGGAAAATCAACGACGCCAAGCTACTACGCAACCAGATAAAGCACGCCCGAATGTATCAATAAACGAACAACACACAACTCGTAATACACTACAGTCAGCGCCACAAGCTGATACTGAACAATCAGCATTGGTAGAAGCACAAAGTCACCAAGGCGATCCCGTACTGACAAAGGAGGAAATTCAGGAGCTAATATCCTCCCAAGTTAAGCAAACAATCAATGAGGCGGCTCCAAAACGAAGAAGCAGGGGGCATCCATATCCTACAGAATATGATAATATCCCCTTTCCTGATGGATACATTGTCCCTAAATTCAAAACATTTTATGGGATAGGTAACCCTGACCAACACTTGGCACATTTCAGAGCCTCATGTGGAAATACCGGGGGCAATGGCCCGCTCCTCTTACGTCAATTTCCTCAAAGCCTTTCAGGAGTGGCATTCGAGTGGTACTACTCACTCGAAGACGAATCCGTTAAAACATGGAATGATATGGAGGAAGCTTTTAGAGCTAAATTCGCCATGGTTAGCGACAAGATTACAATAGCTGACCTGGTGGCCACCAAAAGAAGAAAAGACGAGTCAATGCTGGACTATATTACACGCTGGCGGAACCTGAGTATCAGATGCGAACAACCTATCGAGCAGACCCAAGCTGTTGGATTGCTCATGGGTAATGTTGATAATTGGATGGCTCCATTTTTATGTACGACCCAATGTACGACATTTCAGGAGCTGATCTTGAATGTTTCTAGATTGGAGAGAACAGATCCACATGCTTTGATGAGCCTCCAAACTCATAAACCCAAACGAGAAGAAGGTAAGAGAGTTGAAATAAAAGCCGAACATTGTAAGGCAGCACGTACCAATGTAAAGGAAAAAGGAAGAATGCCATGATCACCACAACAGAGCAAGTCCCCCGAAACCTATATTAGGGGGAAATAACTTCAAAAGGCCCACTTTTGAAGAAAGAAAAAACAAAATTTATCCCTTTAAAAAAGAGAAAGTGAAGAAAATATTTACAGACGCTTTAAAAAGCGGTCTTCAACTACCAGAACCAAGAAAACCAGAAGATGTTGGGAAGACAAACGACCCAAATTATTGCTTATATCATCGAATGATTAGTCATCCAATTGAAGACTGTTGGGTATTCAAGGATTGGGTAGAAAAGCAATACAAAACTGGCATGATTACTCTTTCCCAGACGGTACTTACCGACCCACCAACCGAAAGTACAAACTGCGTGAGTATAAAAGATAAAGACAAAGGAGAAAGGGACGCACCTCCCCCCGAAATATGGGACATCTTCTTATCAAAGAAGACTAGCAAAATGTTAAAGTACTTGAGTGCAGCTCCCGGAGTCACCTGGAAAAATTCATTACACCCAGAAATTCAAACTCCACCCCCTAAGAAAATAACCAGTCCCCCTATTCCAGAGAAACAAAAATTCATGAAGCCTGCTCAACCCGTGCATGAGAAACGGAACATTGGAAAATACATAGAGGAGCAAGCACAAAGCGAAAGACCACCAACGACAATACAAGATTTTATATTAAAGGCGCTGGACGACGCCAAGAATAAAAAGAAGCCTCATAGTCTAAGAGTGAGGAGCTTTTTTGGTCCGAAACTTGTAGGGTCATCTCAACCAAAGGGATTGAAGACAAGATAGAGCAAGCGATGAAGACAATACCCACCTTTCAACAGATGCAAGCACTTAAATCGCAAGTCAAATTGCCAATACAAGACCCTTCAAGCCAAGGAAGAAAAGAAGAAGGAATCGCAACCCGACCTTCATCCATGATGTCTCAAAAAAATCAAGGAAAAGCCTTAGCCACTGGAGACGAAGGACCAAAGTTATGTCCCTATCACTATAAATGGGGCTATGGTCTAAATAATCATATAAATGCATCCTATATTGAGCACATAAGCCGAAAATCTTCTAAATCGGTATTAGCTGTCGATGAAAAACGTGAAGAGCTATATTGCGTACCCCGGGGGCATCTTTGCCATTACCATAAGGATTCCAAGGAAGGACCAAAAAGCAGGCCACACATCAAGGAAACATAAAATGCCCTCACAATATCAGATGATAAACGACATGTAAAGAATCGTAGCATATAGGAGCTATATAAGACTCAAGGCCCGTCTAATAAAACGAAAGAATCGGGTGGGATGGAATCACACCTGCTTGGGGTCGAGTGTGAACTAAAGATCCTCCAAATAGAAGGCTCGAAAAAACCTCAAGTTGAAACCTGCTTTATGATTGATGACGATATTCATGAAGAACACGACGACTCCTTTCAAATCCAGTTAAAGTCAGGAAAAGTGTTACCGGAGAGGCAAGCTCCTCCACAAAAAGACAAAGATAAGGAGATACAAATAAACGAAGAAGCTCCAACCTCTTCAAATCAACCAAGAATGACTAAAAGTGAATACAATATCCTTGCGCACCTAAGAAAAGTGCCCGCTTTGTTGAGCGTGTATGATGCACTTGTCATGTCAAAGGAACTCCGAGACGTACTAATTTATGCTTTGCAAAATCCACAACCTTTCCAAGCATTCTTCGCAGAAGCGAATATGAAAGAGGCACTATACCTTATCCACACGGCTAATACCACCTTTACCGATAAAGATTTATTGTTGGGAACAACTCATCATAACAGGCCGTTGTATGTAACCGGAATTTGTGATGGGGATAAAATTAACCGCATTTTGATCGATCCAGGGTCCTCAGTCAACATTCTAACCCTCAGAACCCTAAAAAGCTTAGCGATGGATATAAGTCATCTATCATCTGAACAAATCCTAATTCAAGGGTTTAATCAACATAGCCAAAAGGCGTTAGGGTCGATCATACTCCCTATTAAGTTCGGAAAGCTACACACAGAAGTCAAGTTCTACGTTATAAATGTAGATACCTCATATAAAGCTTTATTAGGCAGGCCATGGTTGCATGAAAATAATGTTATCCCCTCCACTCTTCACCAATGTATGAAATATATTAAAGACGGGCAAGAATATAGAATTGATGGGGATATACGCCCATTCGGAGTTCATGAAGTGCGGTATGAAGACGCGAGATACTTCATCGAATCTGAAAATGATACAAGAGAAAACACAGAAACCAGGAGAAAGCCACCTGTTAAAGAACCTAATAGAGCTGCCATCCCTCACTTCGGAAGCGATTCGGATTCTGATAATGATAAAGAGCTATCGCAGCTAATGCAACAGTTCCAAGCTAAAAGGCCCTGGGGCGAGGACTCTTGTGACGAAGAAGAAGATGACGTCATCTACAGTAACATAGACGAAGTGAACATGGTCAGGAGAACGCCCGAGCTGAATGAAAACCCCTTAATCATAATTCGCGCCCCCGAGAAATATTATAAATCCCTCGCCCAAGAAGAACGACTAGCGTGGTTGATCTAGACACATTTTTTGTACCCCCGAAAGTCGACACTGTTAACGGAAAGAAAGAAATCATGGAAGGAATTCTTTTTTACAAATCGGAAAATGCAATGCCGGCTGACCTCATCAAGCTTGAAAACTCTGATGACGATACATTTGAAGATGTAACAATACCAAGATACTTCCCCGACACACTAAAAAATGTAATTCATAAATCGGGTTGCCCCTCGAGAAGATCAAGGTCAAATCGTAAATTATTTCACAAGATGTGGAATAGCCCCCAAAGTCAAATCATCCTGCCAAACGGGCGTACGAGACACGCTAGAGGATTAGGGTACTCTGAAAATCTTTCACAACAACATGTTTACACATGTAATATGGTCACTATAAACACGGAATTAACTGAGGAATGTGAGCCTCTTGATTTCAAAGTTGCTCCACAACAATTAGAAGATGGGGGGCAAGCAACTATAGACAATTTATTGGAAATAAATCTGGGGAACGAGGAGAATCCACGCCCTACATATATAAGTGCCTTACTACCAAAAGAAAAACAAATCGCCTTGAGAGCTTTGCTACTCGAATTCGCTGATTGCTTTGCTTGGACTTATAAGGAAATGCCCGGCCTCAACCCGGAAGTGGCGGTTCATAAACTCACAATCGATGCTAATGCTCACCCAGTCAAGCAAGCTCCAAGGAGGATGCGAGTGGACTTAGAAGAACAAATTACCACTGAAACTAAAAAGTTGATCGAGGCAGGCTTTATTAGAGAAGAAAAGTATGCCAATTGGATCGCTAACATAGTTCCTGTCAAGAAGAAAAATGGGCAAATCCGCGTTTGTGTGGACTACAGGGACCTAAATAAAGCTTGTCCGAAGGATGACTTTCCGCTACCCTTCACCGAGTTGATGATTGATAATACTTCTAGTTGTGAAATTTTCTCATTCATGGACGGGTCATCTGGATACAACCAAATAAAAATGGCACCTGAGGATGAAAAGCATACCGCATTTAGAACCCCTATTGGCATATATTGTTACAGAGTTATGCCATTCGGTTTGAAAAATGCTGGAGCAACATATCAGAGGGCCATGACTAGAATATTCGATGATTTATTGCACAAAGTCGTCGAATGCTATGTAGATGATTTGGTCGTTAAGACTAAAAAGCAAGAAAATCATCTCCAAGACCTGAGAATAGTTTTTACCAGATTAAGAGAGTATCATCTAAAAATGAATCCTCTCAAGTGCGCATTTGGGGTCTATTCGGGAAAATTCCTCGGATTCATCGTCAGACACCAAGGGATAGAGATCGATCCATCAAAAATCAAAGCAATTGCAGAAATGCCCGCACCGAAGAATCTAAAGCAATTACGATCCTTTCAAGGAAGATTAGCATACATCAGGAGATTCATATCAAACCTGTCTGGTAGAATCAAACCCTTCTCAAAATTAATGAAAAAGGAGGCACCCTTTATATGGGATGATGATTGTCAGGCCGCATTCCATGATATCAAGAGATATTTGTTGGCCCCCCCTGTACTCGCAGCTCCTATACCGGGAAAGCCTTTAATCTTATACACCGCAGCACTTGAAGGATCACTGGGTGCCCTCTTAGCTCAAAATAATGAAGAAGGAAAAGAAAATGCGCTATACTATCTCAGTAGAATGTTAGTGGGGGCAGAAAACTCGTATTCACCTACTGAGAAGCACTGTTTGGCGCTTCTATTCGCCGTTAAAAAGTTAAGGCACTACATGCTTGAACATAAAATTCATTTAATCTCAAGGGTCGACCCACTCAAATTCTTAATGACGAAGCCGGTACTGACAGGGAGATTAGCAAAATGGACTGTTATTCTCCTTGAGTTCGACATCACCTATATTCCACAAAAAGCCATTAAAGGTCAAGCACTTGCTGACTTCCTTGCTGCACACCCATTGCCTGAGAACTCTCCATTAATCTGCCATCCACCTAACGAAGAAGTCTTGCTCATTGAGGAGGACCAACCCTATTGGGAGATGTATTTTGATGGAGCATCCTCAATCCTTCCAGCCCTTAGCCCAAATATTCCACAAATTAAAGCGGGGATAGGACTCATCTTTATAACACCCGTAGGAGGCATTTTACGACACTCATTAGCCTTATCCGAACCCCGGACTAATAACGAAACAGAGTATGAGGCCCTTATCGCCGGATTGGAAATAGCAACTCTCATGAATATACAAAAATTGCACATATATGGAGATTCACAATTAATCATTAACCAAGTCAGAGGCAAATTCAAGATACATAAACCTAAACTCATCAAGTATCAAGAGAAAGTGAAAGAACTAATGAAAGAAATCCGCATATTACACTGAAAAGAGTCTCAAGGTCAGCAAACGAAAAAGCCGATGCTTTAGCGAGATTAGCTAAAGAACTTGCTGAACCAAACTTGGATGAAATTCAAGTGACTATTCGAAATAGAAGGATACTTGCTCCCATTAATTTAAGCCCCAATGAAGAATTCAAAAGAGCTCAACTCATGGAAATTGAAGAGCAAGACGATTGGAGAGAACCTTTCATCAACTATTTTAAATACAATAAACTGCCTCAAGAGACATCAAAACAAGTACAACTCAAGAAAAGAGCAATGAGGTATATCTTCGTAAATGTCACATTATATAGGAGGTCCTATGATCAGTTATGGCTTAGATGTATATCACTTGAAGAAATCAACCAAGTCATGTATGAGGTGCATTCGGGCGTGTGTGGTGCTCATCAATCCGGTCCGAAGATGCGTTTAAAGATTAAACATCTAGGTTACTATTGGCCTACGATGATACAGGATTGTATGGAATATGCCAGAAGGTGCCACCAATGCCAAATACATAGCGATTTTATCCACCAACATCCAAGACCTTTACACCCGACGGTCGCATCCTGGCCATTTGATATGTGGGGGACCGATGTGATAGGGCCTATAAACCCTCCTTCCTCTCGAGGACATAAATTCATTCTCGCCGCCACTGACTATTTCTCAAGATGGGCCGAAGCCGTTCCTTTGAAGGAAGTAAGGGCAAACGACGTCTTGAAGTTTTTTAAAGAAAATATTTTGAATCGCTTTGGCATCCCACGGCGAATCATATCGGATAATGGTCCAGCTTTCAGAAGTTTCAGGGTCGGCAGATTTGCTACTCAACACAAAATTGACTGGCGATACTCATCAATATATAATGCCAGAGCCAATGGACTCGCTGAAGCCTTTAATAAGACTCTAACTAAACTCTTGAAGAAAATCATTGGCAAAAACAAAAAGGAATGGCATGATAAAATCTCGGAGGCGCTTTGGGCTTACCGAACTACATATAAAACCCCTACTCAATCAACACCATATTCCCTGGTATTCGGAACAGAAGCAGTGCTGCCCTTGGAAATGGAAATACCATCACTCAGAATCGCAGTACAATACGAACTAACGAATGAAGAAAGCGCCTTACTAAGGCAGGATGAGTTAGATGGCTTGGACGAAGCAAGACTTCTCGCCCAGCAAAATTTAGAACTTTATCAGGCTCGAATGACGAGAGCTTACAATCAACTGGCACGTTTTCGTACTTTTGAAGTGGGAGAGCTAGTATTGGTCCTCCGGCGACCTATCATACCCAATAGACATGCAAAAGGAAAATTCGATCCAAACTGGGAAGGACCTTATGCGATTGAAAAAGTATATGAAGGAGGAGCCTACCAGCTAATTGATGCAAAAGGCGAAAGACCCATGCCACCGATCAATGGGCGCTTTCTAAGAAAATATCATACGTAAAAAAAAAAAAAAAAAAAAAAAAAAAAAAAAAAAAAAAAAAAAAAAAACTGTGGTATAACCCCACAGGCAAAAATGGGGTCCCCGCTGTGAGAATACACAATTCGAACTCACAGGCAAAAGTTAGGGGAAGGCATCGGGTGAAAACCCATGTGGGCGCCCGATTGCCACCAAAATATATTTTTCTTTCAAAACAAACCCATATTTTTCAATAAACCCATACTCAAACATATTTTGTCTACGACAGCTAACTGATTTTAGGATCGGTTATGCGCAGCAATTTTATTTGCTCGTATTTTTCAAAAAAAAAAAAAAAAAAAAAAAAAAAAAAAAAAAAAAAAAAAACCATTCCCGGCTGTGGTATAACCCCACAGGCAAAAATGGGGTCCCCGCTGTGAGAATACACAATTCGCAATTCGAACTCACAGGCAAAAGTTAGGGGAAGGCATCGGGTGAAAACCCATGTGGGCGCCCGATTGCCACCAAAAACATATTTTTCTTGCAAAACAAACCCATATTTTTCAATAAACCAATTTTTTAAAATAAACCCATAATTTTCTTTCAAACGTATTTTGTTTATAACGGAATCCTAACGCACCTTTGGATCGGGATTGCTCCTCAAGGCAAAATAAAACCATATCTCTTAACATTCAATAATAATAATAAAAAAATATATATATAATAATAATAAAATAAATAAAAAATTCTCCAAGTCAGGATAAACCAAAATAAGTTCATATTGTTCTTCTAAACACTAAGAAAATAATCATAAATGAACCCACACATTTTAATGCCCTATATATATATATATATATATATATATATATATATATATATATATATATATATATATAATATATATATATATATATATATAGGGAGCCTTCTCCGCAATATTTCAAAACTCTTTACGATAACTTTCAAAACTTCTAATAACATCACGAAGGATTGCAAGCTCTTCTGTGCCAGTATGACTTTCCTGGGCCTCTATAAGCTTTCGCTCAGCTTTAGCTGCATCCTTTGCTATCTGCTCTTTAGTTGAATCCAATCTTTGAAGACAATCTTTGGCCACATTCATCTGTTCCAATAATGTCGCATTTGCAGCCTTCTTCTCGCTGAGAGTTTTTTCTAGATCAGCTATCTCACCCTCCTGACGAACAAATTCAGAAGAATATTGCTCCAAGTTTCGGCGAAGGGAGTTTTCAGAAGAAAAGCGCGCCTCTAAGTCTTTCTCCATCACATTCAAATTCTCTTCAGCTTCCACCAACCGAGCTGAGGGAGAAAAGGCCGGAAGAGCAGTAACTTTCTCTACCGCTGCTGCACCATCAAAAAGCCGTCCAAGACGCATCTCTAAGCCTGCGGTGTCAATACCAAAAGTAGAAAGGCTACGGCAATGACTCGAAACTCTTTCCTGAACTGTCCTATAATTTTTGTAGCTTGAAGTCCTTATCATATCAATGACCTGGCCGAGCAAGGTGGAGCCAACATATTCGAGAGTAGACGAATCAAGACTTTGAACAACTTCCTCGAAATGCTTTTGGCCAAGGGTGCATCCTTTCCAGCAATCCCCTCTGGAGTTAAGTTGGCGACATTTTCCTCTCGAATTGTGCCCCCCTCAATAGTCTCCTCAACGACCACATCTCCCCCTGAAGGTCAAAATAACAGTCACAATAATAATAGTAAAAAAAAAAAAAAAAAAAAAAAAATCCAAAAAAAAAAAAAATCGTAAAAAAAAAAATAAATAAAAAAAATAAAAAAATACAATAATAATAATAAATAAATAAATAAATCCAAAAATAAAAAAAATCCAAAAAAAAAATCCGTACAAAATAAAAATAAAAATAAAATAATAATAAAAATAATAATAATAATAATAATAATAATAATAATAATAATAATAATAATAATAATAATAATAATAATAAAATCCGTAAAAAAAAAAAAAAAAAAAAAAATCCAAAAGAAAAAAAAAAAATCCGTACCTCAAAAGTTGGAGGGGAGGGTGAAGGCTCGTAATCAACCTAATCGTCATAATGAAAAGGAATTGCATGTTCAAACACTGTACGTAAATAATAATAACAATAATAATAATAATAATAATAATAATAATAATAATAATAAATAAATAAATCGTATACCTATAGAAGAAACAACATCTTTGGGAGTCAGCGATGGAAGCTCATCAGCGATACATGTTACTCCTAAAAAAAAAAAAAAAAAAAAACAAATAAATAATAATAATAATAATAATAATAATAATAATAATAATAATAATAATAATAATAATAATAAACAAATAGAGGAAAAGAAAATAAGGAGACCTTCAAAGAATATAGGGGAATTTCCCTGAACGATGGTAGTGGGCAATTCGCTGAAATTCGATTTTTTTGAACCGCTGGTAGAAGCATCCGGAGACCTTCTCCTTTTTAAACCGGGGAATTACCAGCCTCAGCTGGTTCAAGAGTAACTTCTTCAACTTGTAGCCCGACACGCAAAGCAGAAGGACGTTCCTCTGAACCCTCTCTAATATGATGACGCTCTACATAATCATAAGGGGCTGAAAACACCTTCGTCTTGGTGGTATCGGGAAGCTCGAACGATAATTGCTGCTGAACCGCCTTCTTCAATGGGCTCACATTCCTTTTCCTGGGATAAGATTCACGCTCGACAAGAAAATCCACACCATGCTGAAAATAAGAGTATAAACTGTTGGTCCACCATCTAGCATAATGAGATGAAGGTTTTTCCAGACGGCTACTATCAGGAATAAAAAACTTCCAAGAAGAGTTGATCGTGGTCAGGTCTAACCAATAGCCAGCTAGGACACCAATTGAAGCTGCTTCTCTAGGCACATCAAACGATCTTGGAAAATGTTGATCAAATCCGAATTGCCTGGCAAAACGATGAGGGTTATAAGGTTGCGCATGCAATCCGTCGTTCAAACGAAGAGGCAAGATACTATGTCTTAGAGAGATAATCCATTCCCGAACCCCTTCAGGAAAATCAGACTTCCCTCTCATATCAATGACCTCATGAATCCAGCCTTCTCCAGAACAATCGAAAGAGTAGGGGCGCCATATAAAATTCCTCTCATCCCTTAAGTGTTGACGAGCCCTTTTTTGGATCGAAGGGAGTAGCCATCGCGCCCATAAAGCTTACCATCTCCGGAACCTTTTTCAATCCGGGCATATCTTTAATATCCTTTCTAATCGATCTCCGAACATAAACTTTTTCAAAGTGAGCACCAATCCATGCAAATAAAAAATCGACCGGGAACCGACAGCAAGAATATGCTGGTCCGCGAGGGTCAGATGCCATGCGACCCAAAGCAACCTGGATAGCACACAATATGGCAAGAGCCAAAGCTACCTTTATCCCATGAGCCATCTGAGACGCCATGACAAAAGTCTCCGGCCGAATAATATCCTTTGTACCAAAAGGCATCACAAACTTACAGAGCCAAAGTGTCAAGAACGCTGCCAAATACCCATCCTCCGTATAAGTTGGCGCTTTCTTACGCTCTTCTTCATCAAAACTATCCTTTCTTAACTTAGAAGTGGATCCACGAGGGCCTCTATACCAAAGGTTCACCCAACGGTCGTAATGAATTGCCTTACCGGGCCCCCGATTAACGAGCCATTCATATACATTGAGTAATTGGCGAAGATTACACGGATAATCCTTAAGCTCCGAGTTGCCAGGGACGAACTCGTCGTATATCTTCCCGGTTATGGATAAACCACTTAAAGCCTTAATGTCCCACAAGGATATCCCAATTTCTCCATAGGGGAGATGAAACGTATTCGTTTCCGAACACCACAATTCCACCAAACCTTTAAATAACTTGAGATTTTTATCATACCTCCCTCTGAAAGCAACAATGGCCCCTAATATTTCAGCTTGCACAAGTTGAGTCTTGTATTGAGCAATGACATCGTCAATCCAGTCTTTAAGAACATCCACGTCAGTTCTATCCCCAAATCTCTTAAAACCATACCAACTGGGATGATCGTATAAAATCTTCACGCCAAGAGATTCTAGCACGTCTCTTTCTTTTGCTACTCCTAGCGGTTCAAGAAGTATGATGTCCTCCTCGCCGCTATTCGTATAATATGTATTAGTAAAGGATGCCATACGGAAATGCCGCTTTACTACCCACTCTTTTAATTGAATGCCACCAAAAGATATTGGGAGCTCAGCCGTACGTCCGAACATGGGCAACGAACGGGATACGTAAAGCCCTGCAGGCAATTGTTCATTTTGATCCTCCATATTTTTTCTGAAAAAAAAAGAGGAAAAATTTATATCCAATACCAAAAAAAAAAAAAAAAAAAAAAAAAAAAAAAAGGGAAAAAAAGAAGGAAGAAAAAAAAAAAAAGAAAAAAAAAAGGGGGAAAAAAAAGAAGAAAAAAAAAAAAAAAAAAAAGGAAGGAAAAAAAAAAAAATCATCACCTTTTCGTCACATGCAAAACTCTTGCGCCAAAAAGGTGGGGGGCAATTTGTTTGAAGAAAAAAAAAATATAAAAAATATAATAAAAACAAATAAATAAATAATAATAAATATATATCCCAAAATCAAATTCCAACGCCACCTATACCCGAATCCGACCCGAATTGAAACTCCTCACCCGTCAATTATCTCAAACACACTTATCCAAATCTTCAACCATGTTTTAAATTATCTCTCAACTGACTTATCCAAATTTTTGAATCCAAGCAAATTTGTCACGCCCCGGGGTCGAAACTGCGACCCGGGCTCGCCAACAGATCCGCCACCTATGCCAAGCCCGCAAAGGCGGAGCGTCCTACCTGCAAGAAAAGTGCTACAGCTAAACAGATATCAGAGCTGAAAGATAAAACTGCTATAAAATTAAAACCAATGGTCCGAACAACTGGAAATAAAAGTACAAAGTCCATCTCCCATACATGATAATCATACAATAACCTCAAATACAGAACTCCAAACTCAACAGGGAGGTAATCCTGAATAGATAAATGATACATCAATGTACAGCCTCTTAGTACAAGTCAAATCCTCACAAACATCAGTCTCTCAAAGAGGAAGAAAATAAAATACTAATCTACCGACTGTACTGAAGATCTCATCCAAAAAGGGGTACCACTACTCTCCAAGGATAGGTAGGGATCTAACTCGCGACTCCCTCGCCTCGGACAGCCACCACAGAAACAGCATCACCCGCTATGGCTCTGCAAAAGAAAGGAAAGAAGGAACAAAAAAGGGGAAAACCCCCAACGGGCGTGAGAACTACACCAAAAGGGAGTTCTCAGTGGGTATCGCCACCGGGTCCGACGATCTGCCCACCAAGACTACAAGAGGCAAAAGATAATCAATGCAGTAAAACTGAAGAAAGAAGCTGAAGACACTCTACAGCTACCATGCCTCTATTTAAATGCTCAAATGGGGAACTCTGATAAAGATATGCAACACCCGCACGTGAGGTGCTCTCTCGACCCAATCGAACTGACTGCCACATCGGGTCCAGTCAAACCTGCGCCCACCTACAACCACCTCCCGCTAATGGGCAGGAATTACGTAGGGCGTCCAATCGGACTAACTCGCTATCGAGTGATGGCTCATGCAGGCTATAATCAGAATCCAAACTCCCTCTCTCAGACTGGATGGACCCAAGATCACCAACCTCTCAAAACAACGATCCAGATACTCACAACGATACGGGATCACCGTCAAACCCCAACGGCTCCCAACAACACTAGCACTGGTCTAAACACAGCTACTAGACTCTACACAATCCCCCTGACTCGAGTGCAGCAAAAAAAAGTAACTGTCTGGAATAAACCCAATCTGGTGCCACCAGTAGAACTGGTACTGCCTGCTCTGCCGCGACGGGTATGCCAGCCTACGCATAACACCGAAGCAAAGGAGTCCCAAGGACTCAAAGTCTGTCAGCCGCGCACTCCGGAGTGGCACTCGTGGGGAGCGACCCACACGAGGAAAGTATCTCAGTAACAAGTATCATAAATTAGCAGGACTGGATCATGACTCAGATCAAAGTGGGAAAACCTATCCACTGAAGGAGAACCCAATCACAATCTGATGCAACAGTAATGTCACGCCCCGAGTTTAAAAACCAGCGTCTAAACTTTTTTTTTTTTTTTTTTTTTTTTTTTTTTTTGAAATCAGAGTTTAAGACCAGCCAGGGCGCAACAGACCGCCACATATATAGAAAAGTCCCAATCCCACTGGGGATTGAGCCTTTTCTATATATGCACGGCTAGCTTGGCAATCAATCAGAGTACTAACTATGTACACTTATTACAACACAGATATTAAATTACAGTTACACAGCTATCACCACTTTTCAATACATTTTCTTTGTTACATCAAATAACTAAATACTTGGGCTATCGGCTGTCCATGGGTCAAGCTCTATCTCGTGATCTCACCAACTCGTCCCGACATCTCAACACCCGCTCGACCTGAAAAACAGTCACCCGAGGGTGTGAGACACACCGGAGTGTATCCCAGTGGGCACGACGAGCCGAGAAATAGCAGATCGTACCTACTGGTATACAATGCTAGAGGATAGTAATAGATCATGGGTTAGGGTAAAGCAGATATATAACTGGTGCTGTAAAGAAAGCAAAACTCATAATCTGGGTACAAGCATAGGAGATAATTTTAGCAGAATTTAAAACAGGACAAACATGTATCAGGATAATCAACGCATCAAGGAGTTAGGACAATCAGCAAGATAACAATGAAGCTATAATCAAAGGCATCACATAGAATCATATAAAGGTAGATAACTAGAAGCCAGATCGAAGAATCAAAGAAGTATGTTAAAGTAATTTAACAACACATGCATCAAATAAATGAAAACACAAAGACCCAATCACAAGCTACCATATTGGCCTTCACAAGACCTCAGGCTAATGCCACAGCTGGTCACATCGAACCTCAGGCTAATGCCACTATTGGTCTCATCGAACCGCACTGTAACTAGCTGACATAACCTGCACGCGCAGAGGCTCTACCTTCTGATGCAAAGGCTCACGGGTCTTTTCTCTAGACCACTTTACCGGTAAAGAACAATCTCAACAGGGAGCGACCCCGGCAATGTTCGTGAAGAACAGCAGTGCGTGGCAAATCATAATGCTATGCTCAAGCTCACGGTCCACTGACCGGGTAATCGGCAACAAGCCGGGAAAATCCCCACTGGGATGCAAGTACACAATCAACTGAACCTCAACTCATATGCAAGATCAAGGCAAATCTCAACTCAGCATAAGCTCAACAGAAAAACTCAACTCAATCATGCAGACCAACCAAATGATACAAAACTTAAACACATATTTTTAAGAAAACTGTTTTAAAAAGTCCAAACCTCGAAAAGCATTGCCATCGTCCTATCAAACAAGAACAGACTTAGGCGACACTACGAAGCTTGGGTTTTAGGTCCAAACCTCGCAGAGCAATGCCTTTGTCCTATCAAACAAGAACAGACTCCGGCGACCCTACGAAGCTCGGTAAAAACATCAGTTGATTAAATCTATGCGTTCAGCAGTGTATTATTTGATCAGCAGAACAAGCAAGCTCACCAATCCAACATGGAAATATTTCAGGATAAGATATAAATACCAGAGGCACTATGAATAATCAGGTAAGGCAGAATAGAACTGATTACAGGCATAGCTATATGTAGAGCAATAATATAACCACTGGAAACAACTAATCAGCAGATATGGTAAAGATCACTAAAGAAGATCATAATCAGGCATAAAGCAGGTATAACGTAGCAAACAACTGAATCAAAGAAAAGGCAGGCTCAAGCATTGGTAGATCAATATAATAATCAAGCATAGGAGTGCAACTACGAAATGGCCAATCAGTCAAAGCAACTAACAGTAATATATATTGCAACCAAAGGCAGACAGGCTCAAGATAAACTAGGTTGCCAAAAACAGGAGTCCAACTAATACCGTACACCGAGGGCCGAACTGATAAAGCCCGGACCGAAGATAACCCACCTGTCGCTTGCAGGCGAACCTCGACTCCAACTGGACGCTCGAAGACTTTGTCAACCTAAATCAAGATTATGATTAGGGAACAACTCAACCAAACCTATCCGTCATTATTTTCCTTAAAATCGCATATTTATACCAATTTGAACACTGTTTTGACCCGTTCTCCCAAACCAGGAATCCAAAGACAGCGCCGTAAGTTTCAGCGCGTCCGTTACGACATGACGAAGCCCGTGCTCACCATTTGGGAGCAGCACGAGACCCGAGGAAAACTTCGGCCCATAAAAGTCCTCTCTAACATAGCCAAATGGCATTTTTATTTCTCCGGCTCTTCAAAACCAAAATATAACGTGAGCATCGCGTCCAGTGACCCCAAATTAGCCGGGAATACACTGTCGCGGCTTCGCTAACAGCCCGGAACTTAGTTTTGTTCCAACATTACTTTAAAAGGTTGATTTCTCTACAACTTTTAATCCGATCGTCAAACAGACGAACTTTGTATATGAAAGTGTCTCTGGACAGTTCCAGGATACCAATGCTCACCCTACTTCCAGTCCAAAAGTGGCTGGATCAATAGATCCGAGTTCTTTGCTCTCTAACATTTAGACAAAGCACTACACACACATCCACACAGATCTAGTTTGATCTGAAGTGAGCACTGAGCTCAGGGGATGTTCCTTAACAACTTTCATATACAAATAGAACCCTAAATCCATTCAGAAATTCTTTGAAACATTTCCTCGAACACCTAAAGTGCACAACTTATTATTAACAACCTAAGCCTTCAACAAGTTTGATCTCAACAGAGAGACCCCTGGGGGCTTCTAAGATGGAAGGGAAGCATGCTTATCAAATTTAGAGATTACCTGGGGTCTTGCCGGCGTCCGGAGGCGGCGGCGTGCCGGTGGTGGGGCGGGCCACCCCATGGTGCATCAAACAGAGAAGGGAAAGCCCACGCCACAACCCTCATGCAAATGCATGAGGAGCCTCCACATGATCAAACAAGTCCATCTGGATCATCCACCGGCGGCGTGGAGCGGCGGTGAGCGCCGGCAACGGAGCTCGGCCCAAGCTCATTAATGCAAAATGGTGCAACTCTGGTGCACACAAACTCGACGTTAGGACTGACATGCAAGTGCACGGGGAGCTTCACAAGGACCAAGGGAACTGCCTGAGACGCTATCCCATCTAACGGAGCTCCGGCGGTCGCCGGAGATCAAATTCTCCAAGCTGGTGAAGATGACCACCATTAATGGCTCGGCCGGCGAGGTCTGGGCCGGCGCAAGATGGAAGAAAGTGATCCTCTCGGTCTTGGTGCTTGCTGGGTAGTTAGACGGTGGCTCGGGGCTGCGGCGGCGCCGGCGAGAAACGGCCGCGGTTCAAAAACGGCCGGTTCTAGGGCATGCTTGATCTCTGCGGATCTTCAACCGATCCACTCCAAACTTGGTGAAAGCTAGAAGTCACCAAGAATACCAA
>CM054937.1:13010181-13174439 GCA_029168755.2 Tillandsia fasciculata | reverse complement strand
ATCCAGTGTCCTTAGGTTATCACTAAGACCAATGCCACATTCTATCAATGTCCTTAGGTTCTCTCCTAAGACAATGCCACTCGTTCAATCTTAGGTAACTCCTAAGTTTGATGTCACTCATCAAATCCCTAAACTAGGTTTTCTCCTAGTCTTACTACCAACAAGTACTGTTCCCTTATGTCACATGATTCCTAGGGTTGTACCCTAACATGATCACAGTCATCAATAATTATTCATTTCTACGCATGCAATTATTTCCATATCCATCATAAAAATAATATTTATCCCCTATGCATGCATATTCATCATATATCTTTGGCAACCAACAGTTGCTCTTTTCTTCTGTGTCCATTTGCACAAGCACAAATATTCATCTATTTCTGGCAACCAACAGTTGCACTTTTTCATCTGAATCCATCTACACAGGTAATCTTAATCATAATTACCTAACGCTTCTAACAGGCTACTATCATGCTTCGAAATTGAAAAGCAAAGGAGCAAGGGGAGAGGTCACCCAATTTCGGCAGAATTCCCCACCTTGTGGTGTCCCCAATTGCTTGTAGACACTTGCAATTGGTCTTCGCGCGATTCCACTTGTTTCCTCGAGCTTGCACGCAAAACGGTGCACATCCTTCGAGTCCGCACGCAAAACGGTACACGTCCACCAAACCTGCACGCAAAACGGTGCACGTCAATAAAAATCCGCACGCAAAATGATGCATGCCATTTCATTCTACACGCGAAATGGTGCGCGACAACACAACCTGCACGCCACACGGTGCACGTACCTCGGGTTTGCATGCAAAACGGAGCATGCTTCTCTTAAGGTTGCACGCAAAACGGTGCACATCTTTTCTGCCCCTGCACGAGAAACGATGCACAATATTAGGGTCGGCATACAAAATCGTGCGCGACAACACGACCTGCACGCGAAACGGTGCACGTACCTCAAATCTACACGTAAAACGATGCACGTCTGACTGTAGGGTTGCACGCAAAACGGTACATATTTTTTCTAGCCCTGCACGAAAAATGATGCAAACCATTAGAACCTACACGTAAAACGGTGCGCATTGGTCCAACCCGCACGCAAAACGGAGCACATACCCCATATTGGCATGCAAAACGGTGCACGTTCTACTGTAGGGCTGCACGCAAAACGGTGCACATTTTCTCGGCCCTGCACAAAAAACGAGACGCAACGTTAGAGTCTGCATGTAAAACGGTGTCCGTTGGTCCAACTTGCGCGCAAAACGGAGCACATACCTCGTAATGGTACACAAAACGGTGCACGTTCTTTTTCAACGTTGCACGCAAAACGGTGCACGCTTTTCGAGTTTGCACCCAAAACAGCGCACGTTCGTTGAGTCCGCACACAAAACGGCGCAAATCTTTCACGAGAGGCACGCAAAACGAGGCGCGCCCAAAATGCCAGCGACACTCGCGCCGCAAAACGGCACAGTAAAACTTGGTCCCTAACACGCACAGCGGCATGAGGTCAAATCCAAAATCCAAAAAGGAAACTCAAAACTGTGCCAAAAATACCACAAAAACGACATGCGGGGGCCTACCTCGACAACATCGTGCCGTCCACCGCGCCCAACAGGCTCTTTGGAACATCTTGCGCGCTCCACGGAGTCCATGGCGCGCTCGTGCGCCCTCAAAAACTCCCCGCGAAATTGCCCGGTTCCCCTCCTGGTACGCTCGGGTGAAGCCAAAAAGGGAAAAAGGAGAAAAAACGGAGCCATTCGGGCCTTTATAGGCCGTTTTTCCACTTTTGGGCGCCCGAAACCAAGTTTCGGGCGGCTACAGTAAACCACCCCGCGGTCCATGCGCCAGCAGGGCGCCACGTCACCATCGCTCGACCAACTCGAGCGTGACACGTGTCCCTAGACCCGTGCACCGCGACCACGGACCAGTGGCAGCCAATCAAACGCTGCCACGTGGACCGCACTATCGCCCGCGGTAGCTGCGTCGCGTCGCGTCAGCACGTCACGTCGCGCTGACCGACCAATGGGGGGCCGACACGTGGCCACCCCCACTGACACCGCGCCAGGCCCGCCGCGCCTTCCCCGCGCACGCCTGCCGCCTCTGCCGCCGCGACCAATGGGGAGACGCCACGTGGCGTTCCCCACCTACCACGCGCGCCTCGGGCCGCGCGCCACAGCGTGCCGCGCGCACTGCCGTGCCTCGGGATTCGCGCTTATGCCTCGGGATTCGCGCCTACTGCCTCGGGATCCGTGCCCGTGCCTCAGGATCCGTGCCAACTACCTCGGGACCCGTGCCACTACCTCGAGATCCGTGCCATTGCCTCGGGATCCGTGCCGCTGCCTCGGGATTCGTGCCAACCGCCTCGGGATCCGTGCCGCTGCCTCGGGATTCGTGCGCTATAGTAAATTTTCGGGCGCGCTACAGTAATTTTCGGGCGCATCTTCACCTGGACCAAGCTGCTACAGTGAACCGGGTTCGCTACAGTGCAGCCCGGTTCGCTGCAGCCCAAAAATCGGGTTTGCTACAGTGCTTTCCGGGCGCCCGGAACTCATTTTCGGGCGCCCGAAACTTGGGCCCAAGCCCAGTTTTGCCCGTTTTCGTCCATTCTCGCCCGTTTTTCGCCCGTTTTCACTCAAATTTGACGGGCAGCCACAGTTTAACTTGATTTACCTCCTGGTACTTAAATTTTTCAGTTTGGACCCTTTTTGGGTTGCCAAAAGTCCCACTGTATTTGAATTTGCTGGCGGGGCCCGTTCTATCAATCTGGGTGTCCGATCAACGCGAAACTTTTACTGTGGCCTTCAAACATATTTACGGAGCTCTTGTAATTTTCTCGGAATTTTCCGACACTGTGAATTTTCCACTTACAATCTGGGCCCACTTCCTCATATAAAATTCTGGATTTCTTATTTTAATCCCGATTTGGGCCCAATTCACTTCCGGATCATCCTTTACTTCTCTACTTCCATAAAAATAGTATTTTATACTATTTTTATTTACATTTGTTTATATACCAAATTCTGGTTCACTACATTCTACCCCCCTTAAAATAGTTTCGTCCTCGAAACTTAGATCACATCTCAACTCCTACTTGATCGAGAGGGAGGAATCTTGCCCTCATTACTGGCTCACTGTATATCGTGACCTGGCATCACATTGCCTGCTCGCCGAAGCCGCACGAGCAACTCATTCATGAATCCCTATCTCAATTCAGGGACAAACACAGACCTGATGTCTGGCCACTTTCACCAAGTAGGTGAAAGACACAGTTGAGCACTTGCTCTCTTCATCGCCACGAATGACCTAGTCTTTTCTTGCGAAATCTTTACTTTAATTCCGCCATCACTTTTTCACAACGAGGTTGCATCTGCGACCACTTACACTTACCGCATTTTTCTTTCCGGTCGCTCCGCCGCCTAATGTGGAGTGCAAAGGCCAATCCACAAGTTCCAAGCTATCATACACACTACTAGTGCTCTAAGTCCACGAGTTATCTAACTAACCCGTCTATTTCGGATTACTAACAAGTCCACAGACCACGGTCCAATATGGGCCTATAACCCAAACACTAGTCCAACTCTGTATAATGGCTCTCACTAGCACACAGACCCAATCGTCATACGGGTAGATCCTCACTTAGGATTACTGTCACGCCCCGAGTCCGCCAATTTGTACGGTTCGGGCACGCCAACAGACCCGCCAATCGGGTAACACCTTTTTTCTACCCGAAAGGAACGGTAACATCCATATTAACACAACCAGTGTATGCGGAAGCTCAATATCAGAGTACTAAAAATCACTATAAATTTAAAACTTTCATTCAATAACTAATGCGGAAATGAAAGCATACAGGAGTGAACCATAAATTAAACTTATTACACTTTACAATTCTGAACTTGCAAATAAAATTATTACATTTCCTTTACATAATTCTTCACCATACAAGGTTCACTCAAGAAATATATAGAAAGGGATACCTCTGCTAGACCCTCTAGGTCACTATGCTGCTGGGCCCTTGCCCCTGACGTATGCCTCGCCGTCTGCATCTGAACCGTCACGATCGCTGCATCCATTCCGAACCTGTGGGGGGGGTCACCCAAGGGGTGTGAGAACTTACGAGCGAGTTCCCAGTGGGTTCAACCACCGAGAAAAAGTGTCCTACACCACTTGGTCCAATGGAAGCAATAATAATAGTGCTAGGAAACTAAATCCTCAATATAAAAATGCAGCTGTGCAATATAATATATCACTACACTATCTGTGTATAACCATCGACCCAGCACTACTCTGTCTAGCCACACTAGGCTGCTAAGCACCAACTCGGCCACTATGCCGCTGAATACAGGGGCCAACTAACCCGGCCACCTTGGCCACTCTATTTTTCTTTATTCTTTAGATTCTGGTGCTTTAGTTCAAGTTAACCCTGGAAATTCTTATCCAACGGGCCCGAGCCCGGTAGTCCTGCTACCATAAGATAAGATTTCTAAGGTTGCCGATAACACCCGCAAGTGTTACCCCGTCCTACGGAAGAAGCGTCCCGAACGGGTCTCTACCGGGAGAGGGATACTGCCCGTACCTCCAACATGGGCTGGCTTCACCGTAGGTCCGCCCGTTTTATCTTTATATTTTCTTTCTTTCCTTTTACTTTAGTTCTTAGCCTCTTTGCCTTTGAACACTTGCTTTCCTTTCTTATTCGAGCTTATAGCTCCCTTTTTGCCACTGGCAAATCACTTTCTCTTTTCTTTGAGCATTTAGCTCCTTGCTTTCACTTTTAGCCCTTCGAAAGTACCTCGTCCGACGGGTCACTGCCCAGGGAGTCCTGCTCCACTTGACGAGTCTCAAATTCGAAGGCGCCATTTACATTTTCTTTATGCTTTTAGCCACTTTTAGCTTGCTTTTAATCTTTGCCTTTTTGTAACAATTTTTCCTCTTATCCTAGGTCTTGCCATAAGGATAACCAGAGAGTCCCCTGGACTCTTAAACATTTCTCTTTTATTTCTTTAACTCAAATTGAAGTTAAAGTTATTGTCCATTTGCCCAGACACCCTATGACTCTCTAGGGTTATATTTGTTTAATTCTTTAACCTTGGGATCTTATCCCACTTTCCTGATTCCTCACTGAATCTTAGAGTTAACTTAACTCTACTTTCCTGTTCCACTTTTAACTTAGAGTTACACGGACTCTAATTTCCTGTTCCATTATTATCTTAGAGTTACACGGACTCTAATTCTGTTCCATTATTATCTTAGAGTTACACTGACTCTAATCTCCTGTTTTTCCTTTCATATCTCCACACTTGATCCATTTGTTCCCTTTTTGTGATTCCTTACTGAATCCTAGAGTTAACTTAACTCTACTTTCCTGTTCCACTTTTAACTTAGAGTTACACGAACTCTAATTTCCTGTTCCATTATTATCTTAGAGTTACACGGACTCTAATTTCCTGTTCCATTATTATCTTAGAGTTACACTGACTCTAATCTCCTGTTTTCCCTTTCATATCTCACACTTGATCCATTTGTTCCTTTTGTGATTCCTTATGAATCCTAGAGTTAACTTAACTCTACTTTCCTGTCTGTGAGTTTAACACTGCTAGTTCAACTTAGGTTCCCTTTACCTAAGTCCCATGTCATAGTCCTAGAGTTCCATGACTCTATGCTGACCTCTAGTTCACCTTAGGTTTCCTTTACCTAAGTTCCATGTCATACTCATCCTAGAGTTCCTTGACTCTATGTTGATCACTAGTTCTCCTTAGGTTCTCTTTACCTAAGTTCCATGTCATATACACCCTAGAGTTTTCTGACTCTATGTTGATCACTCTATCCAGTGTCCTTAGGTTATCACCTAAGACCATGCCACTCATCCTTCCTAGGATAACTCCTAAGTTGATGTCACTCGTCAAACCCCTAAACTAGGTTTTCTCCTAGTCTTACTACCAACAAGTTCTGTTCCCTTATATCACATGATTCCTAGGGTTGTACCCTAACATGATCACAGTCATCAAATAATTACTCATTTCTACGCATGCAATTATTTTCATATCCATCATAAAAATAATATTTATCCTCTAAGTCCTTTTTGCACATGAAAATGAATTATCTCCTTTTGGCAACTGACAGTTGCATTTATCATCTGTGTCCATCTACACATACAAATTTATCCCCTATTGTGGATAAATCATAAATATCACTTTTCCTCTAAATTTCTCTACACATGCACATATATCATCTGTTATTGGCAACCAACAGTTGCTCTTTTCATCTGTGTTCCTCTAAACATGCAATCTTATTCATAATTACCTAACGCCTCTAACAGGCTACTATCATGCTTCGAATCGAAAAGCAAAGGAGCAAGGGGAGAGGTCACCCAATTTCGGCAGAATTTCCCACCTTGTAGTGTACCCAATTGCTTGTAGACACTTGCAATTGGTCTCCGCGCGATTCCACTTGTCTCCTCGAGCTTGCACGCAAAACGATGCACTTCTCTCGAGTTTGCACGCAAAACGGTGCATGTCCACCAAACCTGCACGCAAAACAATGCACATCTCTAAAAACCCGCACGCAAAACGGTGCACGTCATTTTAATCTGCACGCAAAACGGTGCGCGTTAAATCAACCGGCACGCAAAACGGTGCACATACCTCGAATGTGCACGCAAAACGGTGCACGGTCTACTGTAGGGTTGCACGTAAAACGGTGCACGTCTTTTCCAACCCTGCACGAAAAACGATGCATAATATTAGGATCGGCACGCAAAACGGTGCGCGACAACACGATCGGCACGCAAAACGGTGCACGTACCTCAAATCTGCACGCAAAACGGTGCACGTCTTTTCTAACCCTGCACGAGAAACAATGCATAATATTAGGATCGGCACGCAAAACGGTGCACGCTTAACTGTAAAGTTGCGCGCAAAACGGTGCATATTTTTCTATCCCTGCACGAAAAATGATGTATAATATTAGAAACTGCACGTAAAACGTGCACAACAACTCAATCTGTGCGTAAAACGGAGCACATACCTCGGATTGGCACGCAAAACGAGGCGCGCCAAAATTGTCCCGACAGTCTGCGCAACAAAACGGCGCAGTATAACTCGGTTCCTAACACGCAACACGATAATGGGGTCAAATCCAAACCCAAAGGAGGCATAAATATTGTGCCAAAAATACCGTAAAAATAATGTACGGGGCTTACCTCGTACAGTCGCGCCGCCCACGAGGTCCACGACGCACGCACCATCTCCACGAAATCCCCCCCTTTTCCTCTCCTCTCTCTCTCTCTCTCTCTCTCTCTCTCTATGCTCGGGTAGAGAAGGAAAGGGAGAAGAAGAAGAATGGTGCTGAACAGGTTCGGAGAAGGAAGAAAAAATAAGAGGAAGAAGAAGAGGGGGTGTTTCGGTGGACCGGGTCCATGGAACCCCCCAATGGAGAACCGCCACGTGGCGGTTCACCCACTTGCGGAACGCGCGCCCAGAAGAAATGGAATTTCAAATTCCATTTTCTTTCCCAGGCGCCACGCGGGCCTGCTGCGAGCCTTGCGCAGCACCAAGCGTGCCTCGTCCGTACGCCGTCGTCTCGAAAATCCGTTTTGGTCTCGTTTTCTGTCCATTTTTCGTCCGTTTCCGTCCAAATTTGACAGGCGACTTCGTTTCAGCCTAATTAACCACAGAAAATTTTAAATTTTCAGTTTGGGCCATTTCTGGGCCACCAAAAGCCTCGCTGTATCCAGAATCGCTGGCGGACCCCGTTCTCGAAATCCGGATATCCTATCAACCCGAAATTTTTACTGTGACCTTAAAACATAATTACACAGCTCCCGTAATTTTCTCAGAATTTTTCGACACTGTTGGCGGAGCCCGTTCCCACTATCCGGCCTCCGATCAACGCGAAACTTTTTCTGTGGTCTTAAAACATATTTACGGGGCTCCCGTAATTTTCTCGGAATTTTCTGACACTGTGAATTTTTCACTAAAAATCTGGGCCCCCTTTCTCCAATAAATTTTAGATCTCTCCATTTTAACCCGAATTGGGCCCAACTCGCGTCCAAATGTTCCTTACTTCCCCAACTTTCATAACACTAGTATTTCATACCACCTTTATTTACATTTATTTATGTGCCGAAAATTCGGTACATTACATTCTACCCCCCTTAAAATAAGTTTCGTCCTCGAAACTTGAATCACATCTCGACTCCTACTTGATCGAGAGGGAGGAAATCTTGCCCTCACTACTGGGCTCACTGTATATCGTGACCGGCATCAAATTGCCTGCTCGCCGAAATTACACGAGCAACTCATTCTGGATCCCTATCTCAATTTAGGGACAAACTCAGACCTGGTGTCTGGCCACTTTCACCAAGTAGGTGAAAGACACAGTTGAGCACTTGCTCTCTCAATTGCCACGAATGATCCAGTTTTTACTTGCGAAATTTTACTTTAATTCCGCCATCATTCTTTTCACAACGAGGTTGCATCTGCAACTAATTACATTTACCGCATTTTCTTTCCGTCGCTCAGCTGCCTAATGTGGAGGGCAAAGGCCAATCCACGAGTCCTCAACTATCACACACGCTACTAGCGCTCTAAGTCCACGGGTTATCAGCTAACCCGATATCTCGGACTACTAATAGGTCCACAGACCACGGTCCAATAGGGGCCTATAGCCCAAATACTAGTCCAACCCTGTGCAACGGCTCTCACTAGCCCACAGATCCAATCGTCATACGGGTAGATCCTCAATTAGGATTACTATCCCAACACTCCCACTAGGAGCTACAATACCTCAATCACCACTAGCTCTACGGCCTGGTCACATCACTCTCAGTGTACTAACAGCCTCAATGCTCACACGTGGCATTCCACGTTCCCGGGTCATCGCTCGGACTACCGTCCCGACCAAATCTCTATCATGCCCCGCCCTCAGGTCTCGGGCCGCTGTCTCTCACAGCCGACTGCGCCTGCCCACTGGGCTACAGGCCCACAGTCCACAAACATGGTCCAGGCACGGATCGTCCTAAGCGAACCCGCAAATCGTCGCCACGCGACCACTATGCTCCACTGAGCGAAAACTAACTAACTAGTCGTCAATCCACGACCCGAACTCTGTATCGACTCTGGCCACACAGGGCAAAGGCTAACGTGCCACCTAATCAGCTCTCTCTGGCTAAACAATACTTGTGCTCCATGAGCACCCAAACAGTTGGGCATCCAGCGCCCCCATGCTAACTCACAAATATCCAGTGCTAAGCAATTTGCTTAAGCACCCAACGACTCTTGTACACCTCTCCCAACTGGGTTGAGGCACCACAATAACTGTCCACCAACTCTGGTGATTAACTCGCAAATCCTGTGGTGGCAATCCTTGCCATTACACCGATCCATCAGAACGGCGCCACAAAACTCTCGCTCTTTCGAGAGGTTCTCGCATCCTGAAGCCTATTCTAGCCTCACCAACACTACTACGGCAACTAGCCACAATCAACACGCCACACGGTCACTACCGTCATCAGGGCGAACTCACGCCGCCTGGCCCGTAAATCTTTCTTGCCCTAACCCTTAGGGCACAACAACTTGGCTCTCGCAACATAGCGATCACCATTTTCTTCGTGAGTCGGTCTCTCACTGGACCTTGCTAACCACACTTTGCCAGCAAACTAGCTGACACAAGCTTATAACACCCCCTGCTGAAGGTGCGGGGTGCACTGACAAAAGCTCGGTGGCCACTGCCACCCTCTCTACTGTCGCCCTAACATGCGGCGACGCCGTATACTCATGCGTCATTTATGCAAGCCTCAGCCTGCTGCGTTATCAGCCACTGGAGCCTATCTATCTGCTCCAACTGTCACGCTGACGCTACTCTTAGGCGTCGAAACCTGTCTTCCTGTCGGCGGGGAATTTTCGCCGACGGCAAGAAGTCTGACCTGCTGCTGGACCACTCCAACAGTGCGGTCACCTGCTATCGCAGCTCGTGTACCTCGCTTGACCCCGAGCCCTCTCGTGACTCGAGTCAAAATAGGTGCGTCTCCCTATGTGGTGTCATCGCTAATATGCACACCACAACGAAACAACCAGCCCAAACTTAGCCATTTGAGCATCGCGCAGTCCATATACCAATAGAAAGGCTCGTCGACCCAATCATGCGAAAGTATAAGAGGGTACTCATTTTCATCTCCAACATTACGTTGTCGGCCGCCAACGTAATATCCGAAGAATGAAAGCTCGTCGCCCTCGATCAGTCCCAACATCCTTTTTGGGAACAACCATAACCAATCCAATACTTTCGCCCAACAATCCACACACTCTCTCGTGCTAATCCCTAGAGTCTCCCTAAGGTTGCTAACCACCTAGGACTATTCCTAGGCTCTGATACCACTCTAATCTGTCACGCCCCGAGTCCGCCAATTTGTACGGTTCGGGCACGCCAACAGACCCGCCAATCGGGTAAAACCTTTTTCTACCCGAAAGGAACGGTAACATCCATAATAACACAACAAGTGTATGCGGAAGCTCAATATCAGAGTACTAAAAATTACTATAAATTTAAACTTTCATTCAATAACTAATGTGGAAATGAAAGCATACAGGAGTGAACCATAAATTAAACTTATTACACTTTACAATTCTGAACTTGCAAATAAAATTATTACATTTCCTTTACATAATTCCTCACCATACAAGGTTCACTCAAGAAATATATAGAAAGGGATACCTCTGCTAGACCCTCTAGGTCACTATGCTGCTGGGCCCTTGCCCCTGTCGTATGCCTCGCCGTCTGCATCTGATCCGTCTCGACCGCTGCATCCATTCCCGAACCTGTGGGGGGGGTCACCCAAGGGGTGTGAGAACTTACGAGCGAGTTCCCAGTGGGTTCAACCACCGAGAAAAAGTGTCCTACACCACTTGGTCCAATGGAAGCAATAATAATAGTGCTAGGAAACTAAAATCCTCAATATCAAAATGCAGCTATGCAATATAACATATCACTACACTATCTGTGTAAACCATCGACCCAGCACTACTCTGTCTAGCCACACTAGGCTGCTAAGCACCAACTCGGCCACTATGCCGCTGAATACAGGGTCCAACTAACCCGGCCACCTTGGCCACTCTATTTTTCTTTATTCTTTAGATTCTGGTGCTTTAGTTCAAGTTAACCCTCGGAAATTCTTATCCAACGGGCCCGAGCCCGGTAGTCCTGCTACCATAAGATAAGATTTCTAAGGTTGCCGATAACACCCGCAAGTGTTACCCCGTCCTACGGAAGAAGCGTCCCGAACGGGTCTCTACCCGGGAGAGGGATACTGCCCGTACCTCCAACATGGGCTGGCTTCACCGTAGGTCCGCCCGTTTTATCTTTATATTTTCTTTCTTTCCTTTTTACTTTAGTTCTTAGCCTCTTTGCCTTTGAACACTTGCTTTCCTTTCTTATTTGAGCTTATAGCTCCCTTTTTGCCACTGGCAAATCACTTTCTCTTTTCTTTGAGCATTTAGCTCCTTGCTTTCACTTTTAGCCCTTCGAAAGTACCTCGTCCGACGGGTCACTGCCCAGGGAGTCCTGCTCCACTTGACGAGTCTCAAATTCGAAGGCGCCATTTACATTTTCTTTATGCTTTTAGCCACTTTTAGCTTGCTTTTAATCTTTACCTTTTTGTAACAATTTTTCCTCTTATCCTAGGTCTTGCCATAAGGATAACCAGAGAGTCCCCTGGACTCTTAAACATTTCTCTTTTATTTCTTTAACTCAAATTGAAGTTAAAGTTATTGTCCATTTGCCCAGACACCCTATGACTCTCTAGGGTTATATTTGTTTAATTCTTTAACCTTGGAATCTTATCCCACTTTCCTGATTCCTCACTGAATCTTAGAGTTAACTTAACTCTACTTTCCTGTTCCACTTTTAACTTAGAGTTACACGGACTCTAATTTCCTGTTCCATTATTATCTTAGAGTTACACGGACTCTAATTTCCTGTTCCATTATTATCTTAGAGTTACACTGACTCTAATCTCCTGTTTTCCCTTTCATATCTCCACACTTGATCCATTTGTTCCCTTTTTGTGATTCCTTACTGAATCCTAGAGTAACTTAACTCTACTTTCCTGTTCCACTTTTAACTTAGTTACACGGACTCTAATTTCCTGTTCCATTATTATCTTAGAGTTACACACTCTAATTTCCTTTCCTTATTATCTTAGAGTTACACTGACTCTAATCTCCATTTCCCTTTCATATCTCCACACTTGATCCATTTGTTCCCTTTTTGTGATTCCTTACTGAATCCTAGAGTTAACTTAACTCTACTTTTCTGTCTGTGAGTTTAAACTCTGCTAGTTCAACTTAAGTTCCCTTTACCTAAGTCCCATGTCATACTTGTCCTAGAGTTCCATGACTCTATGCTGACCTCTAGTTCACCTTAGGTTTCCTTTACCTAAGTTCCATGTCATACTCATCCTAGAGTTCCTTGACTCTATGTTGAACACTAGTTCTCCTTAGGTTCTCTTTACCTAAGTTCCATGTCATATACACCCTAGAGTTTTCTGACTCTATGTTGATCACTCTATCCAGTGTCCTTAGGTTATCACCTAAGACCATGCCACTCATCCTTCCTAGGATAACTCCTAAGTTGATGTCACTCGTCAAACCCCTAAACTAGGTTTTCTCCTAGTCTTACTACCAACAAGTTCTGTTCCCTTATATCACATGATTCCTAGGGTTGTACCCTAACATGATCACAGTCATCAAGTAATTACTCATTTCTACGCATGCAATTATTTTCATATCCATCATAAAAATAATATTTATCCTCTAAGTCCTTTTTGCACATGAAAATGAATTATCTCCTTTTGGCAACTGACAGTTGCATTTATCATCTGTGTCCATCTACACATACAAATTTATCCCCTATTGTGGATAAATCATAAATATCACTTTTCCTCTAAATTTCTCTACACATGCACATATATCATCTGTTATTGGCAACCAACAGTTGCTCTTTTCATCTGTGTTCCTCTAAACATGCAATCTTATTCATAATTACCTAACGCCTCTAACAGGCTACTATCATGCTTCGAATCAAAAAGCAAAGGAGCAAGGGGAGAGGTCACCCAATTTCGGCAGAATTCCCCACCTTGTAGTGTACCCAATTGCTTGTAGACACTTGTAATTGGTCTCCGCGCGATTCCACTTGTCTCCTCGAGCTTGCACGCAAAACGATGCACTTCTCTCGAGTCTGCACGCAAAACGGTGCACGTCCACCAAACCTGCACGCAAAACGATGCACGTCACTAAAAACCCGCACGCAAAACGGTGCACGTCATTTTAATCTGCACGCAAAACGGTGCGCGTTAAATCAACCGGCACGCAAAACGGTGCACATACCTCGAATCTGCACGCAAAACGGTGCACGGTCTACTGTAGGGTTGCACGTCTTTTCTAACCCTGCACGAGAAACGATGCATAATACTAGGATCGGCACGCAAAACGGTGCGCGACAACACGATCGGCACGCAAAACGGTGCACGTACCTCAAATCTGCACGCAAAACGGTGCACGTCTTTTCTAACCCTGCACGAGAAACAATGCATAATATTAGGATCGGCACGCAAAATGGTGCACGCTTAACTGTAAAGTTGCGCGCAAAACGGTGCATATTTTTCTATCCCTGCACGAAAAATAATGTATAATATTAGAAACTGCACGTAAAATCGTGCACAACAACTCAATCTGTGCGTAAAACGGAGCACATACCTCGGATTGGCACGCAAAACGAGGCGCGCCAAAATTGTCCCCGACAGTCTGCGCAACAAAACGGCGCAGTATAACTCGGTTCCTAACACGCAACACGATAATGGGGTCAAATCCAAACCCAAAGGAGGTATAAATATTGTGCCAAAAATACCGTAAAAATAATGTGCGGGGCTTACCTCGTAAAGTCGCGCCGCCCACGAGGTCCACGACGCACCGCACCATCTCCCACGAAATCCCCCCCCTTTTCTCTCTCTCTCTCTCTCTCTCTCTCTCTCTCTATGCTCGGGTAGAGAAGGAAAGGGAGAAGAAGAAGAATGGTGCTTGAACAGGTTCGGAGAAGGAAGAAAAATATGAGGAAGAAGAAGAGGGGGTGTTTCGGTGGACCGGGTTCATGGAACCCCCCAATGGAGAACCGCCACGTGGCGGTTCACCCACTTGCGGAACGCGCGCCCAGAAGAAATGGAATTTCAAATTCCATTTTCTTTCCCAGGCGCCACGCGGGCCTGCTGCGAGCCTTGCGCAGCACACAAGCGTGCCTCGTCCGTACGCCGTCGTCTCGAAAATCCGTTTTGGTCTCGTTTTCTATCCGTTTTTCGTCCCTTTCCGTCCAAATTTGACAGGCGACTTTGTTTCAGCCTAATTAACCACAAAAAATTTTAAATTTTCAGTTTGGGCCATTTCTGGACCACCAAAAGCCTCGCTGTATCCAGAATTGCTGGCGGACCCCGTTCTCGAAATCCGGATATCTTATCAACCCGAAATTTTTACCGTGATCTTAAAACATAATTACACAGCTCCCGTAATTTTCTCAGAATTTTTCGACACTGTTGGCGGAGCCCGTTCCCACTATCCGGCCCCCGATCAAAGCGAAACTTTTTCTGTGGTCTTAAAACATATTTACGGGGCTCCCATAATTTTCTCGAAATTTTCTGACACCGTGAATTTTTCACTAAAAATCTGGGCCCCCTTTCTCCAATAAATTTTTAGATCTCTCCATTTTAACCCGAATTGGGCCCAACTCGCGTCCAAATGTTCCTTACTTCCCCAACTTTCATAACACTAGTATTTCATACCACATTTATTTACATTTATTTATGTGCCAAAATTTCGGTACATTACACTCCCACTAGGAGCTACAGTACCTCAATCACCACTAGCTCTACGGCCTGGTCATATCACACTCTCAGTGTACTAATAGCCTCACGGCTCACACGTGGCATTCCACGTTCCCGGGTCATCGCTCGGACTACCGCCCCGACCAAATCTCTATCATGCCCCGCCCTCAGGTCTCGGGCCGCTATCTCTCACAGCCGACTGCGCCTGCCCACTGGGCTGCAGGCCCACAGTCCACAAACATGGTCCAGGCACGGATCGTCCCCAAGCGATCTCGCTAATCGTCGCCACGCGACCACTACGCTCCACTGAGCAAAATCCACTAACTAGTTGTCAATCCATGACCCGAACTCTCTATCAACTCTGGCCACACTGGGCAAAGGCTAATACGCCACCTAATCAGCTCTCTCTCTCTGGCCAAACAATAACTGTGCTCCATGAGCACCAAACGGTTGGGTGTCCTACGCCCCCCACGCTAACTCATAAAAATTTAGTGTTAAGCGATTTACTTCAGCACACCTACGGCGCTTGTGCAACTCTCCCAACTGGATCGAGGCACCACAACAACTGTTCACCATTCTGGTGATTAACACGCAAACCCTGTGGTGGCAATCCCTGCCATTATACCGGTCCATTAGAACGGCGCCTCAAAACTCTCGCTCTTTCGAGAGGTTCCCGCATCTTGAAGCCTACTCTAGGCCTCACCAACACTACTATGCGGCAACCTAGCCACAATCAACACGCCACACGGTCACTACCGTCATCAGGGCCGAACTCACGCCGCCTGGCCCGTATATCTTTCTTGCCCTAACCCTTAGGGCACAGCAACTTGGCTCTCGCGACATAGCGATCACCATTTACCTCGCGAGTCGGTCTCTCACTGGACCTTACTAACCATACTTTGCCAGCAACCTCGCTGACACAAGTGTAAACCACCCTATGCTGATGGTGTTGGCTGCGCCGACAAAAGTTCGGCGGCCACTGCCATTTCTTTACTGTCGCCCCTACAGGCGGCGATGCCGTATACTCATGCATCATTTATGCAGCCCCAGCTTGCTGCGCTATCAGCCACTGGAGCCTATCGACATGCTTCGACTGTCGCCTTGACGCCACCCCTAGGCGTCGGAACCCACTTCCCCGCCGGCAGAAAATTTCCGCCTATCGGCGAGAAGATTCGTCTGCTGCTGGACCACACTAATAAGTGCGGCCGCCTGCTATCGCAGCACGTGTACCTTGTTCGACCCGGAGCCCTCTCGTGGCTCGAGTCGAGACAAGCGCGTCTCCCTACGTGGTGTCATCGCTGATATGCACACCACAACGAAACGATTAGCCCAAATTCAGCCATTTGAGCAATGCGCAATCTATACACCGACAAAAAGGCTCGTCGACCCAATCATGCGAAAGTATAAGAGGGTACTCCTTTTCATCTCCAACATTACGTTGTCGGCCGCCAACGTAATATCCGAAGAATGAAAGCTCGTCGCCCTCGATCAGTCCCAACATCCATTTTGGGAACAGCAATAACCAATCAAATACTTTCGCCCAATAATCCACACACTCTCTCGTGCTAATCACTAGGGTCATCCTAAGGTTCGCTAACCACCTAGGACTATTCCTAGGCTCTGATACCACTCTAATCTGTCACGCCCCGAGTCCGCCAATTTGTACGGTTCGGGCACGCCAACAGACCCGCCAATCGGGTAAGACCTTTTTCTACCCGAAAGGAACGGTAATATCCATAATAACACAACAAGTGTATGCGGAAGCTCAATATCAGAGTACTAAAAATCACTAAGAAAAAAAAAAAAATGGATCAAGTGTGGAGACATGAAAGGGAAAACAGGAGATTAGAGTCAGTGTAACTCTAAGATAATAGTGGAACAGGAAATTAGAGTCAGTGTAACTCTAAGTTAAAACTGGAACAGGAAAGTAGAGTTAAATTAACTCTAGGATTCAGCAAGGAATCAGAAAAGTGGGATAAGATCCCAGGGTTAAAGAGTTTAACAGATATAACCCTAGAAAGTCATAGGGTGTATGGGCAAAGGACAGTAACTTTAACTTCAATTTGAGTTAAATAAGTAAAAAGAAATGTTTTAGAGTCCAGGGGACTCTCTAGTTATCCTTATGGCAAGACCTAGGATAAGAGGTAATAAATGCAAAAGGTAAAGTGTAATAGCAAGCTAAAAGCGGCTAAAAGAGCATATCGAGAATGTAAATGGCGCCTTCGAATTTGAGACTCGTCATTGTGGAGCAGAACTCCCTGGGCAGTGACCCGTCGGACGAGGTACTTTCGAAAGGCTAAAAGTGAAAGTAAAGTGCTAAATGCTTAAAGAAAAGAGAAAGAGATTGCCAGTGGCAAAAAGGGAGCTACAAGCTCATATAAGAAAGAAAAGCAAGTGTTAGGAGCAAAGAGGCCAAGTGCTAAAGTAAAAGAAAAAGAAAAGAGAAAGAAAAGGAAAAGAGAAAGAAAAGAAAAGAAAAAAATAAAACGGGCGTACCTCCGGGGGCGAACGTACAACTGTCGGAGTTGGACAGGGCCCCTCTCCCGGGCAGCGACCCGTATGACAGGTTATAGAGTACTCTTGTCAGAGTTGGGCAGTGACCCTATCGGGCAGTGTCCCGTATGACAAGTCCCCCCGGCAGGACGGGGTAACACTTGAGAGTGTTATCGGCAACCTTAGAAATCTTATCTGATGGTAGCAGGACTACCGGGCTGGGGCGCGTTGGATAAGAATTTCTGAGGGTTAACTTAAATTAAACCACCATAAGGTAAAGAATAAAAAGAACAGAGAGTGACCAAGGTGGCCGGATTAGTGTAACCTAGTATACAGCGGCATAGTGGCCGAGTTGGTGGTTAGTAGCCTAGTGTGGCTAGACAGAGTAGTGCTGGGACGATGGTTATACACAGATAGTGTAGTGATATATTATATTGCATAGCCGCATATTGATGTTGAGGATTTTAGTTTCCTAGCACTCTATTATTATTGCTTCCATTGGACCAAGTGGTGTAGGACACTTTCTCTCGGTGGTTGAACCTACTGGGAACTCAGTTGAAGTTCTCACACCCCTTGGGTGACCTCCCCACAGGTTCGGGTGTGGATACAGCGGTCGAGATGGTTCAGGTGCAGACGGCGAGGCATACGACAGGAGCAAGAGCCCAGCAGCATAGAGACCTAGAGGGTCTAGCAGAGGTACCATTTTTTTTTTATATATTTCTTGAGTGAATCTTGTATGGTGAGGATATTATGTAAAAAGAATTGTAATAATTTTATTTGCAAGTTCAGAGATGCAAAGTGTAATAAATTTAATTTATGATTCACTCTTGTATGGCTTTCATTTCTGCTTAAACTGTTTGTTACTGAATGAAAGTTTAAATTTGTAGTGATTTTTAGTACTCTGATATTGAGCTTCCGCATACACTTGTTGTGTTATTATGGATATTATCATACCTTTCGGGTAGAAAAAGGTCTTACCCGATTGGCGGGTCTGTTGGTGTGCCCGAACCGTACAAATGGCGGACTCGGGGCGTGACAGTACCGATAGGATACCAAATTCCGAAATTGATTGTACTTTTGACATACAGGATGATCCTTTTCACCGCTTTCAAGTGAATTTTCTTCCGTGCAGATTGATATCTCGCGCAAATCCCAATACTGAAGGAAATATCCGGGCGACTGCAGTAAGGTAGAGTAGACTTCCAATCATACTTCGATACAGCTTCTCGTCTACTTTTTCTCCGTGAGATTCACTACCAAGTCCCTTATTACTAGTTCCCATAGGAGTCCAATGGTCTTTAGAATCTTCTAATCGGAATTTCTTAACCAACTCCTTCGCATACTTGGATTAACACAAATGAATACCATCTTCACATTGTTTAACCTGCAATCCAAGAAAATACGTAAGCTCGCCCATCATGGACATCTCAAATTCGCTTTTCATTGTTTCAGCAAATTTTTAAGCATCATTGTTTCTCGTAGCTCCAAACATGATGTCATCCACATGGATTTGAGCCACAATGAAGTTATCCTGAGAATGCTTCACAAAGAGTGTTTGATCGGCTCCCCCTCGAGTATAGCCTTTTTTCAAAAGATATTTCGTCAATCTTTCGTACCATGCTCGCGGTGCTTGTTTTAGTCCGTAAAGAGCCTTTTTCAATTGAAAAACTTAGTTTGGAAATTTATGATTAATGAAACCTTTCGGTTGAGCCACATAAACTTCTTCGTTTAAAAAACTATTTAAAAACGCGCTCTTAACGTCCATCTAAAAAAGCTTAATTTTGAAATGACAAACAATAGCGAAAAGGATACGAATGGACTCGAGACGGGCAACTGGGGCGAAAGTCTCATCAAAATCTATTTCTTCAATTTGTGAGTAGCCCTGAGCAACCAACCATGCTTTGTTCCTCACAATGGTACCGTCTTCATTTTTTTTGTTCTTGAAATCCATTTTGTACCAATGATGTTTTGGTGCTTAGGAGGCTTCGTTAATTCCCAGATTTTGTTCCTTTCAAATTGATTAAGCTCTTCTTGCATTGCTTCTATCCAGTAGTCATCGTGAAAAGCTTCATCAATATTTTTCGATTCTACCATGGAAACGTAGTAGGCGACTCCACATTCTAACTGTCTTCGTATTCTAACTCCTTCTTGAGGATCTCCAATAATATTTGATTCCGGATGGTCCTTGGATATTATAAGCGTTTGAGGTAACAGAGTACTCGGGAAAAGTTGCAATGATTCCTGCACGTTAGATGAACTAGAAGAACCATGAGATGCATCACAATTTTTAGAAAATTTATCATGTACCAATGCAATATCATTAGCAGGCAATTCATCATCAAGAGACATATCAGGAGTAGATTTATCAGAAGAAAAATGAAAAGCTTCATCTACTTTAACATTGATAGATTCTATCATCGTTTTAGATTCAAGGTTAAATACCCGATATGCTCTACTATTTGTAGAACTAGATGAAACGGTCGATGAATATTTGAACCGTTTCAAGGTCGTAAGAAATCGGTGCGTCGTTAGAATGTCGGAATCGGAATTCGCCAAAATGGCATTCAATGGTCCAAATTTTAAAATAAAAGACCATTTTGAAGACAAGTTCTTTTCAAATTTATTTAATTTGAGTGTTCGGATTGATCAATATAAGCAATTCCGTAAAGGAAACTAAAATGATCGGCCACGATGAAGCCGAAATAAAGATTGGAATAAGGACAATGAGAGAAATATCTCTGTGAGAGAAGATTGCTCGGCTCAAGAGGAATCGAGCCAGTCTAGCAAAAGAGAAGAATCGGCTGATGAAGCTGATGTGTATGCGGCTGAAGAAGCGAAGAACCAAGATCCGAGGCCCTAAAAGAGCCTCGGTACAAAGCGTTGGTCCTAGGAGCCAGCGAGTTAAATGATTCGGCTATTACTAACAAGGGCGACGTGAGTAAAAAGAGAGTATAAGAGGATTCAGCTGATAAAGCTGATGAAAGTAAAATAACAAAACGACACAATCAGTCAAAGCCGTTATTGGAAGAATTAAAGGTGCAACCAATCAAAACTGTCAATTGAGGCATTTAATGCGAACGATTGGAAGAAACAACCATTTTCAGTCGTTGAATAAGCACCGATAGTCATCCGAATGCTTATTCGAAAGACTATCGGAGGGGGGGGGGGGGGGGGCATTGCTGGTGCACGAAAAATCGCGCTATGTGGTAGACTGCCCAGCTCACGCACGAGTGAATGGGAAAAAAGACACGTGGTGCACTAGGAGCTGAGTAAAGCACCCCAAAAAATGAAAAGACTTTAGGCAGGAACGATTGGAATGTGGGGGCGCAATTCTTCGCTAACGTGACTATAACACTTTCCCACTACGCGAGCCACATTACACACTACGAGAGCCGACTAGTAATAAGGGCCGACAGGAGATTACTACAAATAGTAATCTCGAAGTCTATAATAGGAGTCCTGCAACCATGTAAGCAAGAGACCTCTTTTTTTTCAATTCATTTCAATTCTCACATCTAGTGCTTTCTCATACGACCGAGTCTTCGGTAAGCCGAGCTCATTACTCACACACACTTTTCCAATGCTATCTGTCGCGCCCCGGAGTTGAAACTGCGACCCGGGCTCGCTAACAGATCTGCCGCCCATACGGTAAGCCCTGCATAGACGAAGCGTCTAACTTGCAAAAGATAATACTACAACTATACAGATATCAGAGCTGGAAAGTAAAGTACTGAAATATAAAAATACAACTCCAAAAATGGGTACAAGTCTGGTCCTCACAATACATAAGTCTCTCAAAATCAAACTCTCAAAAGGAACTATCTACAATAATCCAGCAGACTACACTATAAAGCTAAAAAAAAAAGGGTACAGCTACACTCCAAGGATGGGTAGGGAACTAGCTCGCGACTCCCTTACCTCGATCAGCAGGTGCAGCAACAGGAGTAGGAACATGGGTAGATGCCTCTGGAAAATCTGTCACCAACAGAGGGTGTGAGAACTACACTGTCACGTAGTTCTCAGTGGGTACCGTCTCTAAGACCAACGGTCTGCCCACTAAGTGTACTAGAGGCATAAGATAACAGAAAAACTGAAATAATGAAAATATAAGCTGGAAAGATATCTACAGCTATCATGCCTCTATCTACAATGCTCAAGGGGTGATACAGATGAAAATGATGCATCGACTCTAACCCAATATATTCAATCAACTCAATCACACTGACTGCCATATAGGGTCCAGTCAAACCTACGCCCACCTACTGCCATTACATCCACGGAGGACTGGACTTACGTAGGGCGTCCCACACGGACTGCGTCGATAAGTCGCGATAGCAAAGTAACAGGCCAAACTCCGGAGCGGCACCCGAGGGGAGCGACCCCACCGAGGAAAGTATCCGCGCATCTCTGTCGAGCTCAATATGGCTCATGTAGACTATAGTCCAAATTCACGATCAATCAGATCGACAACAATAACTCAACACTAACAACATCTGCCAGAGACACTCCACAGCTCGGGACCACCGTCAAACCAAACGGCTCCCAAAACAGAACACCCAACTCACAGATGACACAGAACTAACCGACACTGTAAGGGTCCGAGAATCCCGATAGGCCGGTGCCTAGAACCCCAATCAAACAAGAACAGACTCCGGGCTCAGCCTTTCGAAGTTCTCGACCCCTTACAGTTCGGGAAATCAGCTCCCTCGGTAAAACATCCGAAGGGAACGAATCAGGATCCAAAAGTTCCGGGAGACTACCACCTACAACCCTATCAAACAAGAATAGGTTCTAGGCACAGCCCCCGTAGCTTTCGTCTCGAAATAAAAAAACAACTCCTTGAACCCAGATCACTCAAGCCCTCTCGGGTGAGGAAGTTTACAAGAAAAGATTACAGTTATTACCGAAAACCATTCTTAATTTGAGAATCCCAATTTAATGAATTTTAGTTCTTTAAGAAAATCAGTTAAAACAAGTTTTATTTTCCAAACCCCAAAGGGCTAATGCCTTCACTCAATCAAACAAGAACAGGCTCCGGCGACCCTTCGAAATTCGGAAGGAAAATATCGATTTATTGAAATTATGTGTGTCCAAAACAGTCTGGGTTCAGGGTCCTGCTATCACCAGTACAATACTGCCACAAACACAGTGACGATAAAAAGATCAAAGAAAACTCGACGACCCGGGACCACCGTTTACTCAAACGGCTCCCAACACCAGAACAAGACTAGCCACAGCTACCAGACTCCACTAGGCCCCCAAGCACGAGTGCAACATGCATCCTACACTAAAAGAAATCCTGACCACTCGGCCCACTACCCGGACGAGGAAAACACTATGTCTAGAGATATAATGTAAAGTGAGGATGTCTAAAGTATAAAAGAATCTAGCTCAAATGAGGGTTCTTTAATAGTCTGGTTAAATAAATGCAAATATATGACGGGGTGCTAGTCAAGGTTCCAATATTTCATTATCACCAGAAATAACTAGTTTACTAATTCTATCATACAAGCTTGAATCTCGGTCCACAAAAAGGAGTACTCTACTTATCATGCATGCATACTACAACATAGAATTAGTACGCCGCCCGTTAGTTTTGGAGAAAAATCCAACCCACCTCGTTGATGCCAATTGCTTGTAGACACTTGCAATTGGGCTCCCGCGCGATAACACGCTCTCATTCGAAACCGAAAGTGCGACGGCGCCTGCCACGTGCGAACGGTACACCTCGCAAAGTCCGACGGTAAATTGCGCGGCACAACGACACCTCCAACAACGGCCCCTAACAGGGACAAGGACACAGAGTTCAAAGACAAAACCCCAAAAGCAAAACTCAAGAACTGTGCCGAAAATCACAGTAAAACACGAGACGAAATCTACCTTAACACTGGTGCGCTGTCAAACTTGCGCACGCCCGCCCGCCTGGCTCGTTGGAACACTTCACGCGTGCTTGCAGCACTCCACAACTCCCCCACAATTTTCTCCCACGCTCCCAAAAATTTAAGGATGGAGAAAAGAGAAAAAGGGGGAAAAAAACTAGTGTTTCGGGCCTTAAATAGCCCAAAACGGGCTTGCTATAGTGCCCAAACACCCACAACGGCGCGTAACCAATGGGGCCCCGCCATGTGGCGGTGCCCATGCGTCACAGCGCCCCGCGTTGGGTGTCCTCAGTCGCTGCGCCCAACGCAGTGCTACCTCATGGCGCCACCCACGCGCCCACGCCTCGCGCCTCACGCGCCCAATCGCCTTGGCCGCCGCGCCCAATGAGGCGCGACCACGTGGCAGTCGCGCGGGTTCAGTGCACCGGGTGCACGCCCGTGGGTCGTGAGCCGACCCGCGACCGAAATTAGCCTGTTAGCCCATTATGCCCGAAAATAGTCAATTTTGACTATTTTCGCATACTGAGTTCATTTTTAGCGTCCATTTGATGCACAACACACTCGATGCACCAAAAATAGGTGTTTCTCGCTGCCGACACACAGTCAAGTTGCACGAAAATTTGGGACACCACACTATCAATTTGGTTCATTCAGCTGAATCTTTGTAAAGGTGATTTGTCTATTCTTGAGTAATTGGCTCTCAAATCCTGTGACTTTTTCTTCAAAGCAATATAAGTTGATTCGACTCTTTAGGCTGAGTCTATCTTCTGAAGCTTTTCGAGTTCTTGTTCGTCGAATAGTTCGACTCCTCCAGGCCGAACTCCGTTTCGTGTTTAAAATGAGAAAATCAGTTGAGCAGATCCTTCCTCAATCCGATCGTTTGATTCGAGTCGCACTTTAGAGGGTCAACTCTGAAGCTGATCGAAGACTAGACCAGGTCAGCGGTCAACGTTCGATTCGACACCAACACATATAAATAAGTAAAATATAAACAAATGACTTTTGATCGTATTTTAAATTAAAAATTTAAATTCAAATATATATTTTTAGAATTCAAAATTTAATTTTAAATTTTAAATTTAAATATGAGTTGAATTTATAAATAAAGTTTAAGACATACAATTAAATTTGCAATTTCAATTTAAAATTTAAATTTCAACTCATAACTGAAATTAAATTCTAAAATCAAAATTCAACTTAAAAATCAGAACATTAATTCAAATTTGAGTTCAGAATTTAAATTAATGATTTGAATCAAATTTTAATTTAATATTTGATCTTAGATTTAAATCCAAATATAAATTTATAATTTGAATTAAAATTTAAAATAAAATTTAAAATAAGTTTAAATTACAATTCAAATTAAATATTAAAATTCAAAATTTAATCGAAATTCACCAAACATACCCTTAACCGAACAATAATAAAAATTATATATATTTTTTTATCTGAATTTTAATTTAGTTATTATTATTTTTTTAATATTAGAAAAATCTGTTGCGGATAAATAAACGAAGAACACGATTCCCACACAACCAAACCGGCCCACTCCGACTCCCCTCGTTCGTACGGATACAGTACACACGGCCGGTAGCGCTACGATCCACCCATTAAATTAAACCGTAACCGCACTTTAATTACTCCGATAGGGATACCAACCAAACCAAAACCAAAACCAAACCATCATCCCTGTAGCATAAAATAAATAATAATGTAATAATAATTAATAATAAAAACAAATCCTCAATTCTCCTCTACTCTTTCACTCAGAGCTCGAACCTCGCTGTAGATCTGCGCCATCTCCCGACTCCGCAACCTCCGCCGCGGCGAATTCCGGGCGATGTGAAGTGGAGGAATCGAGCTAGGGTTTTCGCCGAATGGATCCGCAGTCGCTGGTGCCGGAGATGTGGCCGCCGCCGCCGCCGCCTCAGCAGCTGCCCTTGGCCGGGATGCACCTCGGCGGGATCATGATCGGGAGAGTCGGGCCCTCCTCGGCGGCGGCGGCGGCGGAGGCGACGGGGCCCCGGGACTTGTCGGTGGACGAGTCGAGCCTCACGGAGCAGAGCGGCGCCGCGAGCCGCGGGAGGAGGAGGCGGAGGGGCTCGGCGGCGTCGGAGGACGAGTCGTCGAAGCTCGTTTCCACGAGCAGCGGCAACGAAATGGTAAATTTCTCTGTCTTCTTCTCTTATTTTTGTTCTTATAGTTGTTTGAGTGGTTTGTAATGTTAAGATTGGTTGTTACCTCATTACGTTTCTTGATCCGTGTGTTTTTTTGCCTCACTTATGGTAAAAAATTGTTCTAGAATTATAGATTGCAGTGGTTCTTTATAAATAAAAATAGCTCCGATGAAATCGGGTAATGGTAGTATGTTAATTGTTATTAATGTGCTTATTTGTTGCTAATTATATAATTTGGATAGCTTGTTTTGGTTGGCCATATTTTTGGCAAGGTTGAGTTCCGATTTTAGTGACTCTGCGAGCAATTTGGTAGAGCATGAAATAATTCTTTTTTCTTCTTCTTTTTTCCCCTCATTTTTATGAGGTTTAACCATGTTATAATTCTAAGGAAAAACTGCAAAGGCACTAAGTTAGTGCATTTTGTACGTTCTGATGATCAGTAGTTTCGTTAATCCTTTATCTGGAACAATATTTAGGGAGAAGCAACAACACAGATTATCAGAACTAATTGATTTGAAATAGGCAGGAGGGATTGCAAATGAATTAGTGGCAAATGGACGACTTCTTTGGTTATGGTAGGGAAAAGACATTTATGTTTGTTGGTGAATATTGAATTCAACGTCCTTGCTAGGAAATTTTCTGGAGAAATTTGGTTGACTAGATAAGTTTATTTGTCTAATAATTGCCACTTTTAGATGACTTTTAGCGTCTCTTGGAGAAATTTCTCTTTGTCTTGTCGGCGAGCTACAGAGTTACAGAATAAGGACAGTGAAATGAGTCAGCTGATCAGAAAATCTTTGGCTTAATAAGAATAAGGACAGTGAAATGAGTCAGTTGACCGGAAAATCTTTTGCTTAATAATATTATGATATGGAGCTTTATTCACAGTGGTTTCTTTCGGTTATTATGACATGGAACTCTAGTAAGATTCAAGTTTTATTCTCAGAATGAGAGTTTTCCGAGGTATACAAAACATGAGTTGAACTTGCATTTGATAGATGAAAATGTGCTCATATCTGGCTATTGGTTGTTAAGTCTTATGGTCTTTTTGTATTTAATAATGTTGGGTGTTACTAATCGAGGAAGTCAAATATCCTCATATTTATATATGTTTGTCAATTTTTATTAACTAAATGAATGAGTTACAGAATTAATGAGCCAATGATTGAGGTTGTGAGTCTAATTTTATGTTGGTTGAGTTATTTAAATGAAGTTTCATGAGTGAGGTTATAAGTAGTCATAATTGGGTGTAATTAAGTCAAATTTTCTATTTTTGTAGGATTTTCCAAAGGAGATTTGTCTTTATGTTTTTGGTTAATATTAGAGATCCTATTAGAGTTCCATGATGAAGGCTAGTTGAGAACCTTTAGAAAAGCTTGTTTTCTATGAGATTCTTATTTCCTCAATTGGAGTCCTAGAGATTTGGAATTAGTTTCAGTCCATATTAGCAAAAGATTTTACTGTGGTAGTAGATGGGTTTGGAAAGGTCTTGAAAGAATAAGGATTTGGTTTTAGGATTGAGTTGGTGTTTTTATCTATAGGACTAATGAGGGATTATTAATAGAGTCGCTGTAAGTTGTTCCCTGAGGTCCTGAGCCTTCTTTAGCCTATGATTATTCCTTTATGCTATATATTGTCCTTTGCTTCTTAATTCCTCTCTTCTTGTTCTTTTTGTTCTCTTCTACTTTTAGTGCTGGATCAATTGTTTTCAATTCTAGCAAATTTATGTGTTATATTTTAATTTGTTGGATCAGCTTTTGTGCTTTTTTCACATTTATCGGTCGGTGCTACAGATCTACTTAGCTGGACACCTGTGGACCCATATAGATTCACTTTACCTTTATTAGTGTGTTATAACTCATCAGCTTTATTATTCTAGTTACGCTCTTTTCTTCACAGATTGTTTATACTAGTTCTAAGTAAGTTAGATCACTTCAGTTTCTCTTGAATCGGTTTATGATGTTAAAAGACAGTGATGCATTCTATTGCAATTTCATCCTATCACTAGCGATGATCTGGTGCTTCGCAGCGGGTCAATTATTCTTGCAACTAAAAAATAAGCAAATATTATAGAAAAATTCTTGTGACCACAAAATGAATGAATATTATATTAAAAAAAAGTCGAAATACACTTAGTTGTCACTTTTCTATTGAAAACACCTCCATTTTTAACCAAAATTATTTTCTATGAATTATTGTTTGATTTTATCTTATATTTCAATATTTGCCATTCAATGACCTATAGAAATAAATTAGATGATTACATTGAAGACATGGAATAAAATGAAGAGCAAATACTAAGTTTGATGCACATGTAATAAAGAATGAGATGCACTAGGTTCAGCTGGGCAAGTAATAAACAGTTAATAGGTTCATTTACGTCCAATTTTAAATAACATGCAATGGGTAGTATAGGTGCCTATATTCATCAAACATTTAAAAACCCACATGCCAATCTTACGAATGTTTCAAATAAAAAGTTGTTCAGCACCTAGCTCCTATGCATATACCTGACATACTGTGGATCACATTATAGATTCTTTTTACACACTTAATTACAGGAAAATCTGGCTCTTTGAAAACTTTATTACAAAGGTCTTAACAATTAATAAATGTTGTAATATATATCAAAAAATATAATATTAGTAAAAATTATAAATTTTCCCATATTATTTTTGCCCCCGTATTATTTATGCACTAAAACGATTTTCTTAGTTATACCATTATTTTTCAAAACTACTTGATGCCAACGTAAAATATTTTTAAAATTTATGGTTTTCATACTTGGATTCTAAAGATGTTATAGATAATGTCTATTGGATTAAATTTTAGTTTAAATTTTAATAAAAATATATTAATTATATTAAGTCTGATTTTCGAGATTAATAAATATGTTCAACAATAGTTTCTGCGATTCCCAATACCATTTCATACAAATTTATATACACTATTTCCAAAATTTAAATCGAGAAAATTTAGGAATTATCAAGGAAATTAATAAGAATTGCTCCTAAAGCTCACTGGTCGAGACATAATGTGGCTTATAGGAGGAACAACTCCATATCAAGATCCAAGCCTAATTGACTCTCTTTGGAATCTCCTCGTGCACAGGGGCACCATCAAGGGAAAGAGTGGAAAACAAAGGAAGAGAAGTAGAAGAATGTTAGTACTTAGTGGTAGGAAAAAGGGAGAAGGAAAGAAGAAAGTAAAAAAAAAAAAAAAGGTAAAAGAAAAAGATTGCAATGGAGTTACCTGTGGGTTCAATATGGAGGAGGAAAAAAGGAGAGGAGGAGGAAAGGTTATGCGAAGCAGTCATTTGCCACGTGCAAAGAAAAAAAAAAGGAAAAAAGAAGAGAAGAGTGTCGTTGGAGGCATATTGTGGGCTCATTTCATGAAAAAGGTAGATGGCGAGGTTTTGGAGGAGGTCCACTGCCATTCTTTCCCTGAGGCACTGTAATTCATCCTCAGTAGCGTCGTCATACCTCGCGATGGGGAATGAGAGCTTATAATGCCTAAGAGAGAAGGGACAGATGGAGAGCGGTGGGGTTGGGAGTGGGCGACACATGGGTAGGGAAGAGAATCATGTCGACTTATGTAATGGGACTTAGAATGAGTTGTCCTTATAACAGCTAAGGTCCCTGGTGTCTAGGTCCACGATGTCTAGTGTATATAGATAGATAGATTATAGATACTATAGAATTTAGTGGTCTTTCGTGTCCATTGTGCAATGAAAAAACTATAGTGACACTTGACAGTCTAATAAGAAATAGGTACTTTAATGTAATATTACATAAAACTTTTTTACAAAAAGTAAAAGTCCTTGCATAAAATTTACCAACTTTTCAAACCACAAAGTAGCAACTAGGGGTGTAATGTGGGCCGTGCCGGGTTGGCACAGCCCACATTTTCCTAGTCGAAACGGGCCAGCAGCCGGCCCGGCCCGGATTCAAATTCGTGCCGGGCCAGAGCTAAGCATCCCACCCAGCACGACCCTCCGGCCCGAAAGGCACGGGCCGTGTTGGGCTGGGTCGTGTTTCAGGCCGGCCTCTTTTTTTTTAAAAAAAAATATATATAAAATTTTAAAATATAAATAATAAATTATTTTTATTTAATTTTATATTTTGATTAAAAAAATTAAAATTTATAAAAATAATTATAAAATAATAAATATTTAATTTTTTAAAAAATTATTTATAAATTTTTATTTTAAAAAATAAATTTGGAAAAGGGTTTTGGTCTAATTGACCATAAGATTTTGATCCATTGGATCCAAACCACATCTCCCCAAGACCTTGGGAGGAGGGCTCATGGGAAAAAGGGCCAAGAGCTCTTCTTCCCAAGAGTTGACACCAAGGCCTTGGGCCTTGGGCCTTGGGTTCCGTGTCGTGCTGGCCCGGCTGGCTCAACCCACACGGGCTGGGCCGTGCCGGGCCGCGAGCCTACACCTCGGCCAGGCACGGCTCGGGCCTTGAAGGGATGGCCCAGCACGGCCCGATAAATTGGATCAGGCCGGCCCGGCACGGTGCTATAGTAACCGTGCCGGGCCAGGGCCCGCCGACGGGCCGCCCGGCCCGTTTCACACCCCTAGTAGCAACATGCTTAAGTTATAGTTTACTCAAAACTTCTTTTTGTGGTAATATGCATGAGTTACAATTTACTCAAAACTTCTTCAAAACGTTTTTTAAGAAGTAAATTTCTTGCATACAATTTACCATCTTTTTAAACCATAGAGCAGCAACATGCATAATTTACAGTTTACTCAAAGCTTATTTAAAAGGCAACATGCATTGCATATAATTTTCATAAATAAGTCATTTAGAGGGATCTATATGTAAAAGTATGTTTCACAAATGCTATGCTGACACATGGAATAATCCCTACCTTTCTCCTTTCTTATATATCATATGATAATACATATATTATTACATCATTTTGAAAAACAAAAATTGAAAAATTTGAGAAAAATCCATCCTTTTCTCCTTTCATATATATCGTATGATTTTTCAAATTGGTTAGCGCCATTCTACTCTCTTAATACAACAGGATCTCTGAAACTTCTTGATGTGGTTATCCAGTTATTTTTTTCGTCTCATGTAACTTTCAACTCTGCGGCAGCTCAGAGGAAGTTCGAGGCTGGTGTTTTTCTGAATAATAGCCTGCATCCTGGCGTCAAGTTCTGTTTGCTTTGCTACCTGATAATTTTATAGAATTATATATATGTAATGCATAATGGAAATTTTTGTGGTCTAACCTTCTGATGCTGTATGTCTATTTTTCATTCCAATGCATAATTTCTGAATTTTTTTTCCTGTCTTGTATTCGAAATAGTGTCAATAAGGAATCGCGGGGCATTTCTTGATATATTACTCAAAAGAATTGTCACAATGCACCCAGTTGATTAGAATTGCAAAAATTTTGTCGTGGTTCAACCCTTCAAGGAAGGGAGACCGCCAAGGACAAGACCAGTGACAAGTCGGGCACGAAATTATATTCTAAAACCAGATCTGTCAAGAAAAAAGGGCAACTACTAGAGTATTGATTTGATACAGTATTTACTAGAAGATAGTTAATAACATTTTTTAAGAATTCTACTAGCTGATTTTCACTTTTTCGGGTGAATTAAAAAAATTGAAAGACGTAGATTGTTTGCTTTATTTTTCATGCTTGGGATGTTTAATTCAGATAATGGATGTTGTAATGTATCTTTTTTAGCTCTGATTGTCTTTAAGCAATGAAACTAATTATGACAGACTGATTCTGAAGTGAAACGTCTAAAGGTCATGAAATCTGGTGATGAAAACAGTAAAGGTGAGGATGAGCTGAATAAGCCTACAGATCAAAATCCTCTACCACCTGAGCCTCCCAAGCAAGATTACATCCACGTGAGAGCAAGAAGGGGTCAAGCAACCGACAGCCACAGTCTTGCAGAAAGAGTAAGTTCTTTTCTCGATATTACATGCTTATCAGTCATATCTTTTCATTTCCCTAGATTCTCGTATTTTATATCTCACCTATATTGAAAGGGGAATTCCCATACCCTTTATTATAAGCAGATTAAGATGAATATGATAACGCATAGCGTTAGGAGGGCCTTAGGTATAGTTATGTTGATTTATTATTTGATCTCTCTGATTTATCTCTCTTTATTGATAGGCAAGAAGAGAAAAAATAAGTGAGAGGATGAAGATGCTCCAAGATCTGGTTCCTGGATGCAATAAGGTGCATTTGTTGTAATAATATTCTGCATTGTGTTCTTCAAAGTGCTTCTTGGTATCGTGCAGTTTTTACTTTGAATGCAGTTCCAGTTTTTAAACCATCCAACTCTCTTAGCCTATCTGGACTTAACTTTCGTCAAAACTTGCATCTGTAAACTAGTTGTTTCTTCAAGCAGGTCATTGGCAAAGCATCAGTACTTGACGAGATTATCAACTATATTCAGGCTTTACAGCGTCAAGTTGAGGTTCATGTTTTTCCTGGCATTTGACATTATTTGTTCCTATATTGCCTAGTTTTCTTATGGATTGATTAACAATTAGCGTATCTCCACAGTTCTTATCTATGAAGCTTGAAGCAGTCAATTCCCGCATGAACTCTGGCATTGAAGGGTTCCCGCCTAAAGATGTAAGTTGAGTTATGCATGTAAATAACAAGTTAGTTATTAATTTGTTCACATAAATAAATGATGCGTCAATAATATTCAGCTATTTGGATGATTTTCAGAATATATCAGAAGCGTTGCATGCATGCATTACATTCCGTATTGCCATTGTTTGTAAATGTCAATAGTTACACACTTTGTTTTTGAGCATGAATATCCTAGAAGAAGATATCCTAGAAGAAGAGTTGGAAGTGACCTGCAATATCTGGCATGCCTACATGGAGAAAATCAGACGTTGTAAATCTATCTCGCATATACATAGCAATACCACTTTATGGAAAAATCTGGAGCATTCACGCCTTGGAAGTTTGGATTAAAAAACATTATTTTCTGTTTAGGCCTTTTAGATGGCTGTAGTTCACATCCAACAGTTTGCAATTCATCCTGCAGGTTTTATGCTTGGAGTTACTACAAGCGTATAACTTGTTAATGTCGTAATAAACAGTGTCTATACCTACATATCTAGCTGTCAACCTCTCTGTGTATCTACATATTTGGGATTTGAATATATACTGAACATCAATATTTCAATTACAGATTTAATAAGCTGGAGATTCCTCAATTGCAAATCCACTCCATTAATTTAGCTCTACATAGCGAAAAGTGTCTAGGAGAAAAGAAACCGCGTCTTTCCCATGCATAAAGTTTTAAAATACTGGACTCCACTTAAGGCACTAGTGTTGCAAAATTCGATATGCACATAATAACCCTGCAGAGAAAACTGCGTCTTTTCCCATGCATAAAGCTTTAAAATACTGGACTCCACTTAAGGCACTAGTGTTGCAAAATTCGATATGCACATAATAACCCTGCAGAATTTTCTACATATATATATATATATATATATATATATATATATATATATATATATATCCTGTAGATCTTAAATTTATGCTCTTTAAAAACTTGAAATTTTGTTTCCTATGTCACTCGTACTAACATCTGAAATTCTCTCTTTAAAAACGATATCAATGCATGTCCAACTTCCTATCTTGAATTGAATGGCTTCCCAACCTTGGAATAAGGGTAAATTTGTAAGCACTTTTGAGAGTAATATGTGAAAATTGACGCTTTTGTTGGGCTATAATGTAAAAGTGGCATGCATTCAAACATATACATGGATAATCATGGCTATGCTTATTCAAAATCCTTAAGGCCTTGTTTGGATGTCGGAATAAGTTATCAAGTTATCTTTCGATAATTTATTCGGTACTGATATTTTCTTGTATGATTGGAGGTAATAAGTTTTTTTTTTTTTGCTCCTTAGAAAGTTCTTGTCATCTATTATTTGATAGGATAGCATATTTTATCTACGAGATGGTTTATCTTATTCCGAAAAAATGGCTTGAAGGCCTAATATACTATCTCATTCAAGACATTTGATCGTCCTTATCTACCAAATATATTAGTTTTTTGAGTAAATCAAGGAGATATATCGAATAAGATATTTATGCATCCAAACAGGACCTAAAGAATTTTGTTGGACAATGATACTTCTATAGAGCTAACAAAGTAGCCCTTTTTTTTGGGTGGAAAGAGCACAAGCCGAAGATACCTTGAAATCACATGACTTCTTATTCGTCGGTAGGTTAAATGTTTTGGATCCAGTGAAGGTTTGTTTAGATCTTGTTAGATGGGATTTTGTTGATTACTCAAATGGATGTGCTCACTTGAGTCAACAGGAGCTTCTGAAAAATCCATAAAAAATTTGCATGTATCTCTGTTTTGCAGTATCCTTCTCAGGCGTACGATGCACCTACGGCTCTGGCATTCAACCCGCAGACACCAAGAGAGTATGCGCAACAAGGCTCGGCAGCTGAATGGCTTCATATGCAAGTAGGTGGTGCTTTTGAAAGGGTGACATAACACAACTGCATATCATTTCCTCATTCATGGGCAATAGGATTTACCAGTTTAATCCGATCCTTGTTGTAGGGGTTTTTTAGTTCTAAATCGGCTAGTTATTGTTGCATTCCAAATGTGATTTTACGTCTGGTTTGGAGCTTAATGTTGATAAGGGTAATGCATTTAGGGGGAGTAGCTTAGTGGACCCTTTTTCTTCCTTTTGATGCCCTATGTTGTGTTTCTGCGGTTCAGCATTAGAAATTAGTAAAACTGTAATATTAGTCTCTCTGACATATCTGAATAGATTTATTTATGAGTAAATTGAACTTATTATTGTTGCTGTTGGCTAGAAGAAGGACCAGAATTAGTTAATTTTCAACTCTCTTATCTGCATGAGCTTTTTTTCACTCATGTCACCTTCTGTAACTAAACATTATTGCTTGTTGATGCTTGTTTTACAATTTTCATTATATATAGACATAGTTTAATTTGTGCTGTAGAAACTTGTTTGTGCAGCTGAAGATGTCGCATATAACATCTCTTTGTTGATGCTTTTTAAAAATTGACCTTCTAAACTTTTTTTTTTTTTTTTTTTTTTAAATACACCCCCTAAACTTTGACCCGTTTTAAAATTGATCACCAAAACTTTTTTCTTCATTTGACTTTCACTTTACTAACTATTTGATTTAGTTCCTTTTGTTAGTAATTTTGGAGATTTTGTTAGTATCAAAATAAATGCCAACGAAAAGTGCATGGAATCAAAAATTATTTTGGTCGAAAAAAATGTCACGTGTATCGCTCGTGGGCGTTTGATTTCAACAGAATTTTTAAAATTACTAACGAAAAAAAGATATAGATCAAACAGTTAGTAAGTAGAGAAATTGTATATCAAAATAAAAAAAAGTTAAGAAAATCAGTTCCAAAGCAAGTTAAAGTTTAGGGGTGCCTAATCCATTTTGACCTTTTCGCTGCGTTTAGTTCATGTATAAATTAGAATTATTTATTTCAAAAATTTTGATAAGTTCAGGAATAAGAATAGTTTTATGTTTGGATGAAAATTGAGTTGCTCCTTAAAAATATGAAAAATAATATTCGAATAGTTAAATTGGAATAGTGAGAGAAGTAATTATAATTTTAAAATAATAATATTTTATCTAAATAATTAATATAAAATATTAATTAAATAATAATTTAATTTATTTAATTAATTATTGTTAGATGTTAGATAATTCTGAATATTAACTAATAAAATAATTAATAATAATAAGTATTATTAAGAAATAATTTAATTAATTATAAATAATTTTATAAATTAATTAGTTACTAAAATAATTAGATTAGTAAATTATTAGACGTGAGCCGGTCTTGTTCCAGGAAAAGGCTGGAAGAATAGTTTCAGTCTTATATCGGCTTATTTCAGGAAGGCCAGAACTACTGTTCCATCCATAACTAAACACATTATTTGGAGAAACAGACTGTAACAAGATCTCATTCCAGGTTTTGATTTCTATATAATTCTAGAACTGCTGTTTCATCCATAACTAAATACGTTTGGAGAACAAGACTATAACAAGATTTCATTCCAGATTTTGATTTCTATATAATTAATTTTGGTTTGCAAAATTAATTTTGAAACTGTAAAGCGTTTGGATTAATTTAGCTGGAAAGCGAGTTTTTGAGATAATTTTGTAAAGTTGTCTGGCATTTGTTTTTTATTTTATTTTATTTTATTTTTACTATTTACAAATAATAATATTTTTACTAAATTTTATTTTAAAATAATATAAAATTTGAATTTAAATTTAATTTTAAAATTTAAATTTGCACAAAAATTTAATATATAATATTTTAATTTAAAATATAAATTTTAAAATTTTAAATTTAAAGTTTTAAGTTTGAATTTCTAAATATAATTTTAAAATTTTAATTTAATATTTCAAAATTTAAATATTGAATTTTAAAAGTTTGAAATTTGTAATTTGAAAATTAAAACTTATAATTTTAAATTTAAAATTTTAAAATTTAAAATTTAAAATTTTCAAAATTTTAAAATTTAAAATTTAAAATTTTAAAATTCAAATTTTATTTTAAATTCAAAATTGTAAAATTAAAATTTTAAAATTTGATATTTGAAATTTCAAATTTCAAATTTAAAATTTAAAATTTTGAATTTTGAATTTTGAATCCTGATTTTTTAAATTCGAAATTTAAAATTTGAAATTTAGTATCTAAAATATAAAATTTAAAATTTAAAAGTTAAATTTGAAATAAAAAAATTTAAATATAAAATTTAAATTTAAATTTAAATTTAAATTTTGAATCTAAAATTAAAATAAAATTTAATAATTTAAGTTCGAAATTAGAATCAGATTTTAAAAAGTAAGTTATATTAGTTGTTTCTAATTTTGAGTATCGAACATAAAAATATTAATTTTAAAAATTAGAGTCAGATTTTGAAAGTAAAATTGTCAAACGTTCTATTAAATCAGAAATTACTTTTAGAATTAAAAGCATTTTTCAAAAATTAGACCAAAAATCCACTATGTAGTAGGCATTTGGTCACACATATTTCGCTCAAATTTTTTTTCCAACAGCTTGGGTCAGCGCTTCGACCTCAAATTGCATTCTTCTGGGTTTTAACCTCTTCGTAAGGTGAGCATCATTTGGTTAAAACTGAATTATTATTATAAAAAATTATGTATTAATTTTAAATAATAATAAAATAATTAGAAACATTAATTATTATTATCTAACATTAATAGTTTTTAACAAAAAAGTTAATTATAATAATATTTTATTTTTTTGTAGTTTGAAAATTTATAAAAATTGAATCCAACTGACAGATGGTGATGGATCACCCCTACGGCCCTACCTCTTCATTCTTTCTTGTTTTTTTGTTTTTTTTTTGAGATCCTAGTAGGGGTGTAACGTGGGCCATGTGGGGCCGGCACGGCCCACATAAACCGTACCGTAATGGGCCAGGGGCCAGTCTGGCCCAGTCTGGATTTAAATTCGGGCCGGATCGTGTCGGGCTGTTTTTTCAAAAGAAGAGGCCCGGTCCGGCCCTCTGGCCCGCTCAGAATGGGCCGCCTCGTGCCGGGCCGTGCTTCGTGCCAGCCCAGTTTTTTTCTTAGTTTTTTTCTTGTCTTTTTTTGTACTTTTTTTTTTTTTCTAAAAAATATACTTTTTAAAATAAAACACAATTTATTTTTAAACTATAATTTTTTACCCATAATTTTTACTTAATACAATTATGCCCAACTCCTTAAAATTATTTTAAAAATTATATAAATTATAAAAAAAAGTAAAATACCAAAAATAAATTTAATTTTTTTAATATAATTAATTTTTAATATTATATAAAATTTAAAACTTTAGAGAATAATAATTTTAACCTTTTAATTATATAAGTTTTTATATTAACTTTTGAGCTTAATTTTTTTTGACCAATATATTAATTTTATATTAAAGTTGGTTAAGAAGAAAGAATTAGTGTATTGTATATGTAGAAAAGAATGAATGAAAAATTATTTATTGTGATAAATTTGAAGATTTGTAGAAGTATTTATAGATGTAAAAAAAAAAAAAATTAATTTTTTTAAAATATAAAAATATTTTAAAATTTTTGATCAAAATATCTCCTCCAAGAGTCAAAAAATTGAATGTTAGTGAGGGTATTTTAGTAATTTAAACTAAAAATATATTTTTAAATTTTTTATAATTTAAATAGAGTTAAGTGTTGTTGGATTTATCTATTTTTCAAAGCCAAGGGCCCAAGTGTCTGTCGCCCTTAGGAAAGAGCTTATCCTTGAAAAAGATTGGGTTGAGCTCTTTCCCAAGGCCAACCACTCTTGGGCCTCGGGAAGGATTTATATAGGTCTGACAAGAGCCAGGCCTATAGGCTATATTAGCCTACAATTACATTACTCTCCCGGCCTCATTTCATCTGGCCCGGCTAGCACAGCTCATACGGGTCGTGCCGTGCCGCGACTTGCTCTTCGGCCCTGCATGGCTCTAGTTCGCCACGGGTCGTGCCAGGCCGTGCTGACGGGCCCCAAAGAGGTGGCCCAGCATGGCCCGACGAGTCGGATCGGGCCGGGCCCGGCACGAAACTACAGTAGCCGTGCCGAGCCACAGCACGACCCGGAATCGTGCCGGGCCGGGTGGTCCGCGGGCGGCCCGGCCCGTTTTACACCCCTACCTACCATCCCAACAACTAAATCAAACTTACCTGTTTATTTTTAAAAAAATGGTAGCATACTAAGACCTTGATATCAACCATCAAATTCTTTGTCATTTGCGCTAGGAACGGTTGATAAACAAATAAGACATCCGTATAGATATATTGAACTCGATATCCTTTTGTATCATTATACATCTGCAGGATCAATATAGGCATTATAGATTTAATCTCAGGGAGCTCATAATTTTGGCATAAGAATTATTAGCTCGTTATATATATATATATATATATATATATATATATATATATATATATATATATATATATATATATATATATATATATTTATTTAGGAGCTGTTTGGTTGTACAATATTATAAATGACTCCTGTTATAACTATATGTAATTTCAAATTTAGTAACTGATTTGAGATATTTAAATTCAATCGTTGTTGTTGAAACTGCACAAGAAAGCTTAACTGCATTAGTTGAAACCGCATCCAACTTGATTGCAATTTTAATTACAGTAGTTGAAAAGAGTAATTTTAAATAAAAATCAGGTTATCTGCCTAATAACCTTTCGTACAAATAATTTTTTTTTTTTTTTATTTGCGGGAGTAATCTCACCAATCTATATATAAAATAATACAAATTTTAAAATATATTTCTCAATATCATACAACTAAATAATTATTTATAGCTACATCTAATCAGATAAGATGTTGGTTTAACTACATATATTTCAACTATATTGTATTTGTCACGCCTGAGACCGTCAATTTGGTCGGTTCGGCACGCCAACAGACCCGTCAATTGGGCATGATCTCTTTACACCAGAAAGGAATGATTACATTAATTTCAACACAGTTTAGTATAAGCGAAAGAGTATAAATCAGAATACTAAACTATGTAAATAAGAATTTTCATTCATTTAAACAAATAGTACAAAGAGTATGAAAGTAAATAAATGAGTGAAACTTTACATATCAAGTGAATTACAATTTTTATTCAACAACTTTAAAATGAAATCTTTATAAGTTTCTAGAGTAGTGCGGGATTGTTCTGCAGTACACCATGCCAGGCACACCTGATCAGAATGGTGTTGCTGAAAGGAGGAATCACACATTAATTGATATGCTCAGGAGTATGATTAGTAATTCTACTCTTCCGATATCATTGTGGGGTGAGGCGCTCAAAACTGCCCTATATGTTCTAAATCGGGTCCCTACTAAGGCTATCGCTAAGACTCCTTTTGAGCTTTGGACAGGTAGGAAACCCAGTTTAAGACATTTTCATACATGGGGTTGTCAAGCTGAGGCTAAATTTTATGACCCACAAATAAAGAAATTGGACCCTCAAACCATTTCAAGATATTTTATTGGTTATTCAGAAAGGTCCAAATGGTATAAGTTTTACTGTCCATCACTTCCTATAAAGACCACAAAAACTAAAATGACACGGTTTATTGAGGATGAAACAGTTAGTGGGAGCTCTGAACCTCAATTCGTTGAATTTGATGAAATTCAAGAGCATTTAGATTCTGTACAGAATATACCCATTATTGTTCCTAATAATTTGATGGTTCCAGTTCCAGTAGAACAACAAGTTATTTTGGAACCACAAAGTGAAGGTGAACCTATCATTGATAATCTACATCAAGATTTATAAGTGGATGGATCAGATAGATTTAAGAAGATCCTTAAGACAAAGAAGACTAGCTATATTTAGCGATTATATTGTCTATCTTTATGAGAATGGTCAGAACTTTGATGATCCTCTTAGTTTTTCAAAGCCAAAAATAGCAGTAATGCAACGGAATGGTACAATGCCATGAAAGATGAGATTGAATCCATGAACCACAATAAGGTATGGGATCTTGTTGAGTTACCTATAGGAGTTAAACCTGTAGGATGCAAGTGGGTTTATAAAATCAAATGGGACTTCAAAGGTAACAAAGAGAGATACAAGGTCCGTCTTGTAGCAAAAGGGTTTACTCAGAAAGAAGGCATTGATTATAAGGAGACTTTCTCTCTGGTATCGAGAAAGGAATCTTTCTGTGTGATTATGGCTCTGGTTGCTCATTATGATCTCGAGCTATACCAGATGGATGTAAAAATTATTTTTTTAAATAGGGATGGATCTACATGAAGAGATATCTATGAGTCAATCTGAAGGATTCTCGCAAAAGGAAAAGGAGCACTTGATATGCAAATTAAAGAAATCAATAATCAATATATGGACTAAAACAGGCCTCCCGACAATGGTACTTAAAGTTTAAACAAACCGTTTTAACCTTTGGTTTTAAAAAAACATTGTTGATCAATGTATATATCTGAAGATTAGTGGGAGTAAAATAATTTTCTTAGTTCTTTATGTTGATGATATTTTGCTTGCCAGTAATGATCTCGGACTATTGCGTGACACTAAAGAATTTCTTTTTCAAAATTTTGAAATGAAAGATTTAGGTGAGGCCTTATATGTTATTAGTATTAAAAATAAAAGAGATAGACATAAAGGTTTACTCGGTCTATCTCAAAAGACCTATATAAAGAAAGTTTTGGAAAATTTTGAAATGTATAATTGTAAGCCGAGTGTTGCTCCCGTTCAGAAGTGTCACGTCCCGGGTGTAAACCAGAACCCGGGCCCGTCTATAGATCCGCCGTGCACACGAAATTTACCGTGTACGTGAAGCGCCAGTAATCTGCTCAGATATAAGCGATACAATAAAAGAGCAATAAAAACAGAGCTGAACCAAAAACTACTACATCTCATACTGAAACTGGAAATAAAATATAGTACATCTGTAAAATAATACATATGTCTCTCCCAGCTCATCCGAAAATAAATACAACCTACTGGCAAAAGCCAGACCCAAAAGTAAAAGTACAACAGTCTGAGTAAAAGGGTACATCAACAGTCCAGCTAACTCTCTCATCCTTCTAGGAGATCTATCTACTCAGCCGTCCTCTCTCCTCGACCCGCCGCTGAAAGCCCAGCAGCCCCCGCAGAAGACACTGCAAAACAAATGAGAAGAAGAACAGGAAAAGAAGAATGGGGATGAGAACTACTAGTAAACCAGTAGCCTCCCCTAGTGGGTAAATCCTTAGACTCCGACGCACCTAGCTACTAGGTCTACCAGAGGCAAAAGGGAAAGAAGAGTGGTAAGCAACAAAGACTGCTGAAGAAAGGAAATTACCACTACTATGTGTCTAAATGCAATCCCAAAATGGAATAACCGTATGCATCAGTAACCAAACCCAAATAAACCCAATCTATGCCACCGTCATCATTGGGCAACTAAGCCGCGCCGATGTGATAGCAAAAACTCCTGCTGCCACCCTCATCATCGGGCAAGTAAGCCGCGCCGATGTGATAGCAAAAACTCCTACTGCTGCCCTCATCATCGGGCAAGTAAGCCGCGCCGATATGATAGCAAAAACTCAGTAACTGCCTGACCCCCACGCTCCGGAGGGGAACTCGAGGGGAGCTACCCACACGAGGAAAGTAACCATGTCACAAGTATCATAAAAGTAGGACTGGATCACTACAATGCCTAAGTGGAACAAATCCCTCCACTAAAGAAACCCCGATCCCCAATCTGATGCATAAGTGAACATCCGATCAATCGCCCAATAACCGCGATTGCCGCAATACCCCACAATCTATAATCAAGTCCAATAACCGACACCCGGTCAACCGCCCAATATCCGCGGTTGCCGCAATACTCTGCCATCCACAATCATGTCCCACAACCGACATTCGGTCAACCGCCTAATATCCACGGTCGCCACAATACCCCAGAATCCATAATCCAGGCCCCGGCTACACTATCCCAAACCCCTACTCGAACCCAAGCAACAAGAACCATCTGACTAACGAATAAGGAGAAAAGAAGCAAACATGGTTTCTCCTAAGTCAAGTTCCAACATGATAGTGTAGCAATAAAAGATGGCCTAACTAGATGTCCATACAATCATGCAAGTGTTCTCAAGAAAGATAAAAGGAAGCATCAAGTAATACTCTCACATAGGCTAGATCATAATGTCCCAGCATGATAATTCCTCTTTGCATAAGCAACTATGTACTAACATGGCATGCACAAGTATCCCTACAATAATATTCCCACCATCATATTCTCACATTAATATTTTCCCAATAATATTCCCAACATGATATGTCCACAAGATTAGTCTCATATAAACCACTAATCACCCTGACATGAACCATCCACCTATGCATGTCCAAAAACCCTCAAGTGGTACCCACCAACAAGATAAATTACATTGTCCCAATATCATAGTCAATTCCACATGCAAGGTTCAGTTCTAACATAGCAATCCATATGTCCAAACAAGCATGCATAAGTTCCAACCATAATTGTAAATTAATAATCCTAACATAGGGGGATCACTCTAATAATCCTAGTGAGTATGTCGAAATAGAGGTAAACAACAACCACCCATCTCGGTCGCAAAGCACGCGAAGCACAGCCCAAATATGCCCTCACACCAGATGACCATGGCACACCGTGCAAACTGCAAAGATAACCCAAACGGCATACAATCAATCTCAAAAATGCACAATTTGCTGCTATCCATAATCAGTCCCGAAAATGGCCAAATTTTACCTATGAGATGATCTCTAAAAAATCCAAAAAAATAACCGTTGTAATCCACGCGACGAGTAGATGAAGATCGAGTACTCGCACGTCCCGTTCCGACACCTGTAGGCCAAGTTACAAAATAAACATCGCGGTAAGCGCGAAACTCCCGAAATCACAGTTCTGCAGTAATCCGCCCAGAAAAAGTAGGATTTTCACCTTCGAGATAACCTCAAAAAAATCCAGAAAAATCATGATGGTGTTCCTTGCGTTGTGTAGATACGAATTGTGTACTTGCACCTCTCGTTCCGACTCTCGTGCGTGGAGAAAACTCACAAAAACTCTGATGCTTTCCAAAACTCCGCCCTAGAAAATAAGGTCACAAAATGATCCAAAAAGCCTAAGAAAACCTAGGAATGGAAAGAAACTATAAACAGGAGAATCATAGCCCTACCTGTCGTGGAAACAACGGTGCAATAATCGTCGAAAAACACTATTGGAGTAGCCCGGGAGAGTCCGCGCACCGAAACGCGACGGGAAGGGTTGCCGGAGAAGAAGCGCCGCAACGCGCCGATTCGCTGTAGAACTCGAAGAAGGTGCCTTCTAAAATCCTAGAAAGTCACCAGTAGATGCAGCACAAGTAGAGGATGAAGTTTGCTGTAGAACTCCCAGAGAGAAGAAGCCCAGAAAAAGCCTGAAATGCTGCTGAAACGGGCCTATTTATAGGCACAGCCGAACAAATCAGAAAATTCCCAATTTGTCCTAGGATTCAGGCGCTCGGATCGAATTCGGGCGCCTGAATCTACTGAAGAAGTCCGCGCGAGGAGCGCCCAGATCGCCCATGCGACGCCATGTCGCACCGAACAGCGGACAGAGGTGCAAGGCCCCCCGAGCACGTGGGCGCGGTCGGGTCAACGCGGGTGCGTGGCGTCCGCGAATCAGCGGGCGCCACGTGGCCCACTCTGACAGGCCCCCGACCGCGCCCACGCGCCCGCCTGCCACGCCGCCTGCCCCCACCTGCCACGCCGCCTGCCCCCACCTACCACGCACGCATCCCGAGGCGCCCCCCGCACCTCGGTGGACCCCGCCTTCGTGAGCCCGCCAACCGGAAGCCACCACGTGTCCCCGCCTGGTCCATGCGCCACCCCGCTCCTCTCCGTGGACCGCGCCTCCTACACCAGCCAACCCGCAACTGCCACGTGTCCTCTGCAAACCAATGGGAATCCGCCACGTGGCACACCCGCTCCGCTGCACCGCGCCAGCCCGTGCTGTGATGACCCGAATCTCCGCAGAGCTTTTGCAGTGTGAATTGTGGCTTCTGGAGGCCTATGATGTGTGTTGGAGTTGGTTGCACGCAAATCAGACTTCAGATTTGGACCCACCGCGAAATTTGGATTAAGAATACCTGTTCGGATGCCTTCGACAAAATTTAGAAGTGGAATTTGGCAAAACGGACATCGAATTTGGATTCAGCACGCGAAAACGATAAAAATGGACTACTTGTATTTTTCGGAGCCCGGATGCCAAAACACGGATTTCGAGGCAATATGTTACTGTTCCGGCAGGCCAGGGCAGCGCCGACGGCATCGGGCAACGGCGGAACGCGGCGGCGGGGGCGCGGACAGGCGTGTGCGCGGTGGCGGTCACGGCGGTCCACGAGTTTTGGCGTGCACCGGGAGCAGCCAACGGCGGGCGTGCCACGTGTCGCGCGCTGATTGGGCGGTCAACGCACGCGCGACAGCACGCCGGGCGCGGCGCACCATGGACCCCGCCAGGCCACGTGTCGCCCGCCCATTGGCGGGCGCAGCGACCCGGCTGGGCCGCCGTGAACCGCGGCCCACGGTTCCCGCCGTGGACCGCGCGGCCACGCGGCGTGCCGCGATTGGCGGGCGTGCGTGCGCCGGGCGCACGGGACGCGGAGGGGACATGTGGCGGCTCCTCAGCATTTCGGACGCGCACAGTGTTGGGCCGGCCCAGCACTGTAGCCGCCCGAAAGCTTGCGGGCGCCCGAAAATTGGGCCCAAAAGCCCATTTGGTTTCTTTTTTTGGGAAAAGCCTATAAATAGGCCATTTGTTCTTCGGTTTTGGGCTTTTTCTCGAGCCCAAATGCAAATGAGCCCTATTGCAAACTTGATCTTCATCATGTGCTGGATCTTGTGAAGGAAGCTTGGAATTTTTGGATGCCGCGGCATCGACAACTTTGGCATATTAGCGCAGAGCGACGTTCTTCCGTTGGTGGCCCGTTATCGTCGCATTTTGGTCCACGAGATCCACAGAGCTACTCCGACGGTATTTTTGGACGATTTTTGCGGCGTTGGATTCATGAGAGGTAAATCTACGATTTTCATATTTTCCACTCTCCACATATTTGAGCTTTTATTGGGGTTTCTGGTACATTTTTGAACCCCTTTGTTGCTGGTGGATTTTCTTGGACAGCAGCACCTTGTTGGATTTTTATCTCTGCACTCGAGTATCAGAATTCAATGTTTAAGGACTAGATTGACATCTACGCTTCACGAGGATCGCCGTCGTATTTTTATTGAAAATTTTGGAGTTTATCTTATAGGTGGAAATTCCGCATATTTGGGACTGAAATTTTAGCAGATTCTGTACTTGGATTAATTGTGTTGATTGTAACATTGGACTATATCTTTGTACCCAGGGGGAGTTGTTTGGGTGTTTTTGGACCCGTTGGACTTGTGGGAATTTGAAGAATTATTCCCAGGTATTTTCAGCTTTTTGGACTTTGGACAGTTTAGCACTTTCAGGTGGATTGCTTCGTTTCCAAAACCGATGGACGGTTCATTAATTATGTTGTATAGAAAGCATGCATGATTGTGAGATATGTTAGAATGCATGTTAGAGAGATTTGTCTTTCCTATGTTGTTGTTGAAATCATATTGGTTAATGTTCCCAGATCTTGCTTTAGTTAAACTAAATTCTACTTTTGGAACTTGACCTAGCACCCTGTCATATGTTGCATGTGTAACCAGACCAGTAGAAAACCCTCACTTGGGCTACGTTTATTTATGCTTTAGACATCCACACTTCTTATTCTATTCCTCGACATAGTGTTATCTTCGCCCGAGTAGTAGGTCGAGTGGTCGGGATTTCTCTTAGTGTGGGATGCATGTTACACGTGCTTGGGGGCAGAGTGGAGTCTGGTAGATGTAGCTGGTCTTTTATCTGTGGCGGGAACTGTTTGGGTGAACGGTGGTCCCGGGTGTAGGTTTTTATAATGTAGGATCCACAAGGATCTAAATAGGTACTATCAAACACCTAGAGGGGGGTGAATAGGTGTAATATTTTAAAAACAAATCTCAGTGCAAAAATAAAAACCAATGCGGAAAATAAAAATCAACACACCGAGATTTACGTGGAAACTCCAATCCAGGAGAAAAACCACGGGACCAACACGCAATAACAATCCACTAAGAAAAGAAGAATAACAAGGTGATTACCGACTCCACGGACTCAAACCCCTCCTTCAACTTCTTCGGATCTTGCGCTCACCGACTGCACGTCCACTGCACACGTTCGAATCCACGAACGCCACTCGAATCCACGAGCACACGTTTCGAATCCACGAAACGCCTTCAACACACCGAATCCACGATGCTACGTCGAATCCACGACGCAAACTTGATAAAAGCTTCGATGGTGATCCGTTGCTTAGATTATCAATAAAGATCCATGGGAGAAATCTCTAAGTAAAGTCTAGATCAATTCGACAAAAGATAGTCTTGGAAGAACCGTCGAATTGACCTAAAAGAGGCTAAAGAGAAGAACGATAAAAACCTAGCCTCTAGGGTTGCTCTCAAGTGTTTTCTTATTTTTTTGGTGCCTCTTGAGAAATCCTAGGTGTCTATTTATAGGTTAGAAACCTTTGGAAAGAGATAAGAATCAAAAACTTCCATAACAGAATTTTTCCCGTACGACGGTCCGGACTGCTTCAGGACTGTCGTCTTTTTTCAGAGAATTTCCTGAAAAACAATTCGGGGTCCGGACTGGATTTCCACGGTCCGAACTGTTCATGCAATTCCTGCAAATTCCACGTTCGGGGTCCGGACTGAAATTCCCAAGGTCCGGACTGGAATTGCGCATGAACTAACCTATGTTCGGGGTCCGGACTGTAATGCCCGATCCGGACTCTGAACATGTAGTATGTCCAGTTTTTGATTTTTATGTAATTAAAAATTCATCCAAGTGTTTCTACTCTATAAGAAGTATTCGGATCACCAAAATTATTTAGTTAAACGTACCTGATCAATCCGAATCCATTTTCCTTAAGATTGATGCAATTGATCCACAATTCTTCACCTTCAATCTTCAAGACTCAAAATACTAAGTGTCAACTTGAGCTCTTGTTGAATCTTCTCTAAGTCTTCGATTGCTGATTGACAATTTGATCACTTCAAGACTCCGACTCAACTCACTGACTTGACTCACGAAATATGCCAACACCAAAATGCCGTAACAATCTCCCCCTTTGGCAATTTCGTGACAAAACCCAAAAATACATAAAAACGCTCAAGTCACTCATCTTAAACCAAAAAATCGAAATTCAATGTTATCACCAAAACATTGATTTTCTTTGCGTGAAAGATCCAATAAATACAAAATTACATTTGAACCAAACAGTCCTAGAACATACTCTATGACTTAGGACTTGGAGTCTTAAAGTGATGTAATTCCTGCAAAATAAAACTCCAAACAAAATCAAACGTTAGTCGTTAGAAATTAAAATCCTACATTTGATTCGTCCTTTTGGTTCTTTTATTTTTCGGCTCTTTCAATCTTTTCTTTATCTCCCCCTATCTTGAGCATCTCTAACATGTTCTCCATGTTCTCCATATTCTCCCCCTGTCTTGAGCATTTATGTTCTCCCTTTTGTGATACGATCATTATTTTCTGTTCTTCCCCTTTTTGTCACAAATTGTCAAACAGTGAACATACTAGACAAAAGGAAATCACTAAACAACATTAGTTCATAGAGAAAGAGAGATAAAAGCTCAGTTCCGGTATATAACAAAAACACAGATTGCATACCGGTACTCGAAAGCAAAAAGCAAATAATTTCTTGAAACAAATCCAGATTTTGAAATCTTTGAATTACCGATTTGTATTCCATCAAGAAAACAACTTAAGTGCTTGATAATAATATGAGATCACATAGATGTCATTCAATCCAATTAATTTCACAAAATTAAAAAGATTTACTCCTAAATCATGAAAAATAAAGGTAAAACATTATAAACAGTTTTTCATGTTATATTCATCAAACACAAGTCATCAAAAATAATCTTGAGATCCAAACTCTATCAAGATGTAACGGATTTACAAAGATGACTTACGGAGATTTCCAAATGACATCAATCTTGAATTCTACCCTTTCAAATTGAGATAAGCACTAAAATACCTAAGGGTGGCTCTTTGAGCATCTTTTTAACTATCCCACCTTATACCAACCAGGAGATTGTTCAAAATATAAGAACTTTGAATATGAATCTCCAAATGCTTCAACTAAAAATTTCAAAAAAATATTTTCCAAGCATCCATAACATGTGGTAGCTTCACACACAAACCGGACGACCGGGGTGGCAGCTCTTTCCTACATGTGGTGGTAGTTTTCACACTCCTTTCGGATGTAACTCTTTCCACATCTTTTACAATTCATTTATTTACCCTTGTAAGAATGCAATCTCTTACGTGAAAGAATTAAGTCCCAAATTTTAGTCTATCGGTTGTCTCACGTTTATCACAATGAATTCACACAACCGAGATAGATTAAGCATCTAAAGATCACACATGATTTCTAAAATTTGATGCTTATAACTATCAAAAACTCCTATAATGAAGTATCTTCAAGATTATGATTATGGAGTAAAGTTGATAATTTATATAAAATTAATTTGGAGTGAATGAACGTGAAGCCCCTTTTCATTCAATGCACTTGTTCGTTAAAAACCTTTTGTTCAAAAACAAAACATAAAACCGAAGGGCATTGAAAACATGTAATGCAAAGATTAGAAAAAAAATAGGAAAGGAAAACCAATCAAAGCATTACATACAGTCATGAGCTATTTAGAACTTAAGACAAGGAAAGATATCACCTTTCCGAATCCAAAATCGCCGGATCTTGGGTTGTCTTGATTCGTTGTGGCCCGGAGGTAATAGCTTTGACTGTTGATCCACCTTAGGTCTTTGCCTCGCAATGATCCACTTGTATGATTGAAGTTGTGGCTCGGACCTTTGGTGGGTTGAGTGAACTCCATTGACTTGATGTGTCTTTTGAATCCGTTGAGTCCGCTCCGCAGATGAAGTTGCCGAAAGATTTTTCTTTTTCTTTTTCTGGCAATTCTTCACCAAGTGTCCTTCAAGTCCACATAGGTGACAAGTTCTTTCTTTCAATTTTATTGTGGAACTTGAAGCCTTCACAGTTTGGTCCTTTTTAAATCCCAAACCAACCTTGCTTGTTTGACCTAATCCGGACATACTTTCTAGTTTCTTGGAACCGGTTGAAAGCCTTTGTATGTCGGATTTAAGTTCATGAACTTGCTTGGTCAAAGCTTGGTTGGTGACATGAATTTCTTCAAACTGTTTTTCAAGAAAACCAATCTTGTCCATAAATGATTTTGCGTTCGTCTCCGATTGGTTTAACTTTTCTTGGAGGATTTTATTGTTCTCCAATAAACGTCCTTGTTCCTCCTCGAGATCATGAAGTTTGATCTTTAACGCTTGATTCTCGTCTTGAACTTCAAGTCGTTGCTTCCTCAACTTCTTGATATGCTTGGCCATCTTCTTCGATTCCGCAAGAAGTTGTTGGTATGCCTCAACGAGTTCTTCTTCGTCCGACTCCCCCTCACTTGATGACTCTCCATCGGATGTTGATGTTTCATGCAAAATCAAAGGAGTAGAGTCAGTGACTAAAGATGATAAGCACAAATTAGAAGAGGGAATTTTAGAGGCATGAAAAGCAACAATTTTTTCTTTTTCCTCTTCACTTGAGGTCGATTCATCGAAACTAGAATCGTCCCAAGTTTTTGCTTGCAAAGCCTTCTTTTTATATGATTTCTTAGAAGGACAATCCGTTGAAATATGGCCGTAGCCTTTGCATCGATAGCATTGGATTTCCCCTTCGAAATCATCTTTTTCTTTTTCTTTAGAAGGTTTTGCAACGCCTTTGAGTTTAGAGGATTTAGAACCCGATGATCCTTTAGATGGTTTCGTGGATGAAGATCCATCGGTTCGATTCTTCCAAAATTTCCGACGAAATTTCTTTGTGATCCGCGCCAATTGTTCTTCAAACTCGGCAAAAGAGATTTCATCGTCGGAACTCGATTCGCCATCTTCTTCCTTTGTTGATTTGAATGCAATACCTGTAAGCTTAGAAGAAGACTTGGAAGAAATTTGATTAGTAGGAAAAGTCATCTCATAAGTTTGTAAAGCACCTACTAATTCCTCTACACTCATCTCATCCGGATGACTAACGGTTTCAATGGCGGTAACCTTTGCCCTAAACCGTTCCGGAAGAGTCCGAAGTATCTTTCTTACAATTTTCGACTCCGGGATCTTTTCTCCTAAATTAGCACATGTATTAATTACATCTTGAAGTCTAGTGTAATAATCTGTAAACAATTCATGCTCTTCCATATGAATAGAGTCAAATTGACTTGTAAGCATCTGGAGCTTTTGAATTTTTACAAGATTAGTACCCTCATGTGTAATTTTGAGAATATCCCAAATTTCCTTCGCGGTTTCACACGCGGAAATTCGTGTAAACTCAGTCGAGGAAAGAGAATTATATAAAGCGTTCATACCTTTCCCATTGTAAGAAGATCTTTCGATTTCCTCTTTGGACCATCTAGAGCGAGGTTTTGGGGTAGTAGAATTTCCTACTTCCTCAACAGGATGCACCCAACCGTATTCAACGGTTTGCCAAACACGCTCATCAATAGAGATGAGAAAAGCTCCCATCCGCACTTTCCAATATGCATAATTGGTCCCATCAAAAAGAGGAGGTCTAAAAATATTACCACTTTCATCCGACATGATAGATAAACCTAAAACCCGCTCTGATACCAATTGTAGGTTTTTATAATGTAGGATCCACAAGGATCTAAATAGGTACTATCAAACACCTAGAGGGGGGTGAATAGGTGTAATATTTTAAAAATAAATCTCAGTGCAAAAATAAAAATCAATGCGGAAAATAAAAATCAACACACCGAGATTTACGTGGAAACTCCAATCCAGGAGAAAAACCACGGGACCAACACGCAATAACAATCCACTAAGAAAAGAAGAATAACAAGGTGATTACCGACTCCACGGACTCAAACCCCTCCTTCAACTTCTTCGGATCTTGCGCTCACCGACTGCACGTCCACTGCACACGTTCGAATCCACGAACGCCACTCGAATCCACGAGCACACGTTTCGAATCCACGAAACGCCTTCAACACATCGAATCCACGATGCTACGTCGAATCCACGACGCAAACTTGATAAAAGCTTCGATGGTGATCCGTTGCTTAGATTATCAATAAAGATCCATGGGAGAAATCTCTAAGCAAAGTCTAGATCAATTCGACAAAAGATAGTCTTGGAAGAACCGTCGAATTGACCTAAAAGAGGCTAAAGAGAAGAACGATAAAAACCTAGCCTCTAGGGTTGCTCTCAAGTGTTTTCTTATTTTTTCGGTGCCTCTTGAGAAACCCTAAGTGTCTATTTATAGGTTAGAAACCTTTGGAAAGAGATAAGAATCAAAAACTTCCATAACAGAATTTTTCCCGCACGACGGTCCGGACTGCTTCAGGACTGCTTCAGGACTGTCGTCTTTTTTCAGAGAATTTCCTGAAAAACAGTTCGGGGTCCGGACTGGATTTCCACGGTCCGGACTGTTCATGCAATTCCTGCAAATTCCACGTTCGGGGTCCGGACTGAAATTTTCAAGGTCCGGACTGGAATTGCGCATGAACTAACCTATGTTCGGGGTCCGGACTGTAATGCCCGATCCGGACTCTGAACATGTAGTATGTCCAGTTTTTGATTTTTATGTAATTAAAAATTCATCCAAGTGTTTCTACTCTATAAGAAGTATTCGGATCACCAAAATTATTTAGTTAAACGTACCTGATCAATCCGAATCCATTTTCCTTAAGATTGATGTAATTGATCCACAATTCTTCACCTTCAATCTTCAAGACTCAAAATACTAAGTGTCAACTTGAGCTCTTGTTGAATTTTCTCTGAGTCTTCGATTGCTGATAGACAAATTGATCACTTCAAGACTCCGACTCAACTCACTGACTTGACTCACGAAATATGCCAACACCAAAATGCCGTAACACCGGGTTGTCTTGTTTCTTGGTTTTATGTGTTGCCACTGTGTTAGTGGCAATAGTATACCAGTGATAGCAGGACCTTAAACCCAGAACCTTTTGGACACACATATGATTTTAGCCAACCAATGTTTTTCTTCCAAACATCGAAGCGTCATCGGAGTCTGTTCTTGTTTTATTGGACGAAGGCATTAGCCCTTCAAGGTTTGGGTATAAAAATTTGTTTTCTAACTGTTTTTCCTAAAAGAACTAAAAATCATAAAAAAAAAATGGGTTTTCCTTAAATCAAGATGGTTTTTTTCAAAAAGGAACTACTTTTAATCCTCACCCCGCGTGGGTTTGAGTGAAAAATGGTTTTCAATAATAAATGTCATATTTTTCCTGTAAACTTCCCCACTCGAGAGGATTCGAGTGGTCTGGGTTCTAAGGGCTGCCTTTTTCTTTGGGTCGAGAACAACGAAAGGTTATGCCTAGAGCATGTTCTTGTTTGATTTGGGTTGTAGGTTCTAGTCTTTCGGGGTTTCCGGACCCTTCATTGTTGTTGGCTGTGGAGTATACCCAGCTAGTGAGTTTATATGTGGAGTTGATGACCTGTTGTGGGAGCCGTTGGGTTGACAGCGGTCCTGACTGTTCGAGTGGTTCATGTTAGTGAGTTAGAGAGGTGATTTGGGTATTATCAATCTTGTTGATCATGGATTGGACTATAGCCTGCATGAGCCATATTGAGCTTGACAAAGATGCGCAGATACTTTCCTCGGTGGGGTCGCGCCCCTCGAGTGCCACTCCGGAGTTGGGCCTATTACTTTGCTATCGCGACTTGTCGACGCAGTCCTCCTGGCTGGGCCAGTTTTGGCAGTCACGGACGCCCTACGTAAGTCTGGTCCTCCTTGGATGTAACGGCCGTAGGTGGGCGCAGGTTTGACTTGACCCTATGTGGCAGTCAGTATAGATTGGGTGGTTATATTTGAGAGATAGTAGATGCATCATGTTTCCATATGTTCCCCTTCTTGAGCATTTAGATAGAGTCATAGTAGCTGTAGAGTTATTTTCCAACTCTTTTCCTTTCAGTATTGCATTTGTTACTTTATGCCTCTAGTAGACTTAGTGGGCAGACCGTCGGGCTGGTTGGGTACCCACTGAGAACTACTGTGGGATGTAGTTCTCACACCCGCTGTGATGATTTTTTCCCAGGGACCTCTACTGTTGTTCCTGCTGTTCCAGTTGCTGATCCTGCTGATCGAGGTAAGGGAGTCGCGAGCTAGATCCCTACTAGTCTTCTTCCAGTGAGAGTAGATGTACCCTTTTTGGTGATGTACTAGTACTGTCAGTGATTGTGGGATGCATCATATACTTTTTACTTTTGAGAGTTTTAGTTATTTTGAGAGACTTATGTATTGTGAAGACCTGGCATATACTATTTGAGTAGTTGTATATTTATTTCAGTAGTTTACTTTTTAGCTCTGATATCTGTATAGTTTTAGTATCCTTCTTTTGCAGGTTAGACACTTCGTTTATACGGGGCTTCCCGTATGGGCGGCGGATCTGTTGGCGGGCCCGGGTCGCAGTTTCGACCCCGGGGCGTGACACGCGTGCCTTGCACGCGCGCTGCCCGCGCCTGCTCCCGTGGGCCGAGCCCACTGCGCCGCGCCTCCCGCTCCACCACGTGTCGTACGACACCAATGGGAGGCCGCCACGTGGCACCGCCCTCGGTCCACCGGTCCACCATGCACCCAAAAACACTAAAAATTTCCGGGTGTCCGGACTCACAAAACTACAACCAAGTAGCCAATTTCCATCGTTTTTTCGCGCTGAATCCAAATCCGATGTCCGTTTCGCGCGAAACCACTTCTAAAATTCGACGGGTGCATCCAAATACACTCGTGATCCATTCAACGCATTGAGCCCCTTTCTTCAGTCCGATACACACCCAAACACCTCCAACACCCAACAAAGGCCTCCAGAAGCTGCTGATTCAACAGTAATCCTCTCGCGAAAATTCGGGTCCTCACAAGAAGGGAGATAAGCTTAATGCTTTTTAGTGTCCCAAGAACTAATTAGAAATTGAACAGATGAAAAACATACCATATGCCTCTGCAATTGGTAGTCTTATGTATGCATAGACGTGCACACGTCCGAATATTACTTTTACCATTGGATTGCTTGGCAGGTATCAAAGTAATCCAGGTATAGTGCATTGGAAGGCTGCTAAGAAAGTTATGAGGTATTTGAAGGGTGCTTTGGATCATATGCTGATATACAGGAGATCGGATCATTTGGAGCTGATTAGATATTCGGACTCTGATTTCGCGGGATGCCCAGATACTGAAAGTCTACAACTGAGTATATTTTTCTGCTTGCTGGTGGAGCGATTTCATGGAAGAGCAGCAAACAAAGTATTACTGCTCCTTCGACCATGGCTGCAGAATACATTGCATGTTACGAGACCACATCACAAGCTATTTGGCTTAGGAATTTTATCACAGACTTAAAGATTGTGGACTCCATTGCTCGTCCAATAAAGATTTTCTGTGATAGTTCAGCTGCAGCTTCCTTTGCCAATAACAATAAGATTACAACTGGGTGTAAACACTTGGACACCAAGTATCTTATAGTGAGAGAGAAGATAGATGAAGGATATGTTAGAATTGAATACATCAGTACCAAGTGTATGGTAGCAGATTCAATGACCAAGGGGCTAGCACCTGGGTCATATAAAGATCATGCTTGTAGTATGGGTCTGATGAGTTCTTTTGATGTATAAGATTATGATATTATTTTTATTTTTTTCAATAAAGTTACAGTTTTGATGCAGCTATATTTGACCGTTTAATAGACATAAAGTTTTGTCTGTTAACGAATGGACATATGATTTTTAGTTCATTCATAAAGTTGTGTCATATAAAGCACTTGGCTAGGAGATGAAGATGATGTGGTAATTATGAAAGAAAAATTTCAATATAGAGAGGTGGACCGCCATAGTTCCTATCATTGTAGTCTTTTAGTTTAAGTTAAGGATCATGTGAGTTCTAAGGTATTTGACGATAAAGTTTTCAATAATGCGCAATAAAGTTTGGAGTATAGAAAATTTATTCATAAAATATAATTAATATAAGCCAAGTGGGAGATTGTTAGGATTTCCATATATGTGGCCTAATTAATTATATTTAAATTTGGATTTACTATAGATAAGGTCAATCCTAAAAGATATAGAATTACTTGATATGGTATATCTTATCTCTTTCCCATCTATTTAAATTAAATAGAATCCTAATCAAACTTTGATGGGAAGCCGATCTGGAATCTATATAAAGGGGTACTGGTTCTGCCACCTACTCATGTGCTTTTTGGTAAGATTTCGTATTGCAACCGGATTTCTTACTTTCGCTGTTTAATCAAGAATTTCTTCTCTATTGCGCTCTGTAAGTTATTTTATAGTTTTATTAATAATTCTGAATATTGATATGCATTCGGTTTTATTTTATATCATATAAATTCCATCATTCATAACTTACATATTTTAGAAATTTTAAATTATCGCTTAGATTTTTAATTATAATTAATAAGAGAGAGATGGAGATGAAGAAGAGGGTAGATGAAGGGATTTCGATGAGGAAGCTTGAGAAAGAAAAGGAGGAGAATATGAGGGAACGGAATGGAAAGCGAGAGATAATAAATGAATTTTTTGTGACTAAGAAAATCAAAAAAAAAAATAAAAAAATAAGAAGTTGCCACATCACCAATAGTATATTAGGGATTAATATATAGATAGATATATAGATATATTATAAACTAATTAAATGTTCATTATTCTATAATTGAAAACTACCTAAAATATAACCCTAGAATATAAAGAGGTAGAATGAAAAACAAAAAATTAATTTTGTAATAAAAACTAATAATTTCTTTATTACTCTCTCAATTAGAGAAAATTTATATTTTTTATTGTAGATAGAAGGTGTGCCCCTTCTCCTAGGCATGGTTATTTTTCTATAGGCACGGTTATTTCTCCAAGCGTGCTTCGCATCATGCCCTTTCCAAACACGCGACATATGCTCGAAACTGTCATTTCTCTAAGTGCGCGGAGCTTCTGCTCCGCACCATCCCTTCTCCAAACACGTCGCTTCGCCCATTCTGCTTCACCGCTTCCATTTCTTCAAACGCCCCGCCGTCGTTGCCACAATTAAGGTTTCTCCATTAATTAGGTTTTCTTTATTACGGTTTCTTTATTTGCTATTTTCATTTCTTTATTTTTTTATTTTTTTTATTTTTTTTTTTGAGAGAAAGGTAGCATGCTACCCGCTTCGTTTATTTTTTTTAAATAAACTTAGCTGGAAATGTGAAGCAACTCGGCTTTGAACTCGGGTCTCGGATATCAACCACCAAGCCCTTTGCCACTTGCACTAGGGATGGTTGATCATTTCTTTATTTTGTATAATATTTCTATTTATATTTAGTAAATTTTTGGAAGATATATATATATATTTTTTTATAAATTTGTTATTAAAAAATTAAATAAAATTTGTATTTGGTAATTCTCATTAAGTTAATTAAATTTTACTATTTTATAAAATTAAGATTAAGAATATAATTTAGAAAACTCGATAGATTTTGGATTTAAAAATAAAAAAATATAAAAAAAAATAAATCACTTTATATTAAATTATTTTTGAATTCATATTTCTTTAGGTTAAATTAAAAAATCTGATTTTATAATTTGTTTTTTATTTTGTTATTTAAATTCGGATTCAAATTTATATTATAAAATAAAACTTTATATTCAAATTATGTACTTAAATTTAAATTATTTTTGAATTAAGATTTAAGTTTAACCGAACAAACTAAAGTTTTTTTTTATAAATTTGTTATTATAAAATTAAGAATATTGTTATGAAAATTGACTAATATACCCTTTGCATTATTATTCATTATTTAAAAAAATAATTATGAATCCAAATTTACATTTTTCTATTAAATTTATTTTTAATGAAAGCTAAAAAAGTTTTTTTTTTTTATATAAATTTGTTGTTATAAAAGTAAGAATATCATTGTGAAAATTGACTAATATATCCTTTACATTATTATTCATTATTCATTATTCAATACAGAGATAAAATTTTGATTTGAAATATTATATTTTTAAGAAATTCAAATTAGAAATTGATTGCATTACCATAAATAATTTATAATTAATTGTACAATTAAAATTTGAATTAAATTATAAAATTTGAGTTTAAATTTGAATCAAATTAGAGATTTGAAAATTAATAAAACAAAAAGGTGGGGTGAGATGAACTGACAATAATAAGCAGCAATGAGAAAAGTGCCACCATTTTATTTATTCTTTTATAAATAAATTTAGTTGAAAATATGAAATAATAAGAATTCAAATTTAAAATATTAAATTTTAATCATTTGTCATTTGCGTCAAAGACGATAAAATATCAGTAAAAATAAAATAATTTTATTATTATTATTATTTTTATTATTTTTTTCGGAGCGACCTGTAAGTAATGTTTACCTCCGTTTTTGTTCCTCTATACGCACAGATATTGATGCGATCTAACATACAGACTAATAAATAAGGCTAGATACCCTAGGCCTACTTCTTTCTGTATATGTTCAATTTTTTTTGTTGTAGTTGAATGTATTTTCACTTTGCCAATCCTGTGGTTTAGAAAGTTTTTATTTTATTATTTTGTGATTTAAAAATTTATATTTAAATATTTTATAATTTTATTTTATTTTTTATCTGTGTTAAATAAGATATTATTCTATAATTTTCAAAAAAAAAATCATCCTATTTACCAGCAAATTTATTTTTTTTGATAAACTAAAAATAAATTATATAATAATTAAGTATAATTTTTTAAACTATGGAATAGCGAAATAAAAATACGCTAAACTATTGGACCGTAAACTGAGGTTTACTTTTTTTTTTTTTTTAATTAAAATTTATTATTATTGAATAGTCTGAGTTGTCATCATAAAAATTACTTTTACGTCTCTAAATTCAAAATAATTAATTAATGAAATAGAATTTGAGGTAATATCATAAAAATTACTTTTGCATCGATCCTTAAAATCAAATAAATAATTATTTTCATATCCAGAGTTTGTGATCTGCTCTTTATTATGGTTAGGTCTTGGATTTGATTTAAAAAAAGAAAATATTCAGAATTTAATGAAAATTAAGAAAAGATTGGTCAAAATCTTTTGACTCGTAATTTTTTTTTGAGTAAAACTTGTACCCATGATATGCAATAAAACTCATTATTGACTCCAAATATTACTGGATCTTAAAGAGATCTAGTAGTATCTCAATATCTCATCAATAGCTTTTTGTTATTTTAATTTTTGAAATTCAAAATAATAATAATAATAATAAAAAAAATACAAAAAAATTAAAACAAAAATATATAATGCAGTAGAACATATATATATATATATATATATATATATATATATATATATATATATATATATATATATATATATATATATATATATAAAGAGATCTACGAACGTCTCAATATTTCAAACCATTTTTTCAATTTTTGAATATGAATAAAAAATTAAGAATAGTAAAAGAAGGAAAAGAAAAAAATTAATGCAAGTTGAGAGTTCTTTCAAGAACATTCATGAAGAAACCCTAAACCCTAAATCTGCAAATTATAGGGTTAAGTAAAAAAAAAAAATAAAAAAAAAAATCGTATTATAATTTTTTGACTCAAAATTTTATTTATTGCAGTTTATGATTGAAACTTTCTAAATTATCACAATCAAGTCCAATAATTTAATTTAATAGCTAAATTATATAAAATTCTTTTATAAATATTTACTTTTTTATTTTTTTGCTAACTTTCAAAAATTTATATTTTATTTCCTCAAAAAAAATCAGTGAAAAAAAAAATCGTATTATAATTTTTGGACTCAAAATTTTATTTATTGCAGTTTATGATTGAAACTTTCTAAATTATCACAATCCCAATAATTTAATTTAATGGCTAAATTATATAAAATTCTCTTATAAATACCCACTTTTTTATTTTTCTTCTGAGTTTCAAAAATCTATATTTTATCCCCTCAAAAAAAAAAAAAAAATCAGTGAAAAAAGAAAAAATCGTATTATAATTTTTTGACTCAAAATTTTATTTATTGCAGTTTATGATTGAAACTTTCTAAATTATCACAATCAAGTTCAATAATTTAATTTAATGGCTAAATTATATAAAATTTTTTTATAAATACCCACTTTTTTATTTTTCTCCTCACTTTCAAAAATCTATATTTTATCCCCTCAAAAATTTAAGTTGATGCATTTGCCCACCTCCGTCAGGATTCCGTTAATATTTTGTCAAATTTTTATAATTTATACCGAAAATATCCTTGAAATGACAGAAATATATTAAAAGTTAAATTTTTTTTTTTATATAGAGCAAGTAAGGGTAATATGATCATTTTACCTTCTTCATTAACGCCGTAACCCTGAAAATATTTTTTCATATTTTAATAGAATAAATATAAATTTTTAAATGTCAGGAAAAAAAAAAACAGATATTTATAAAAGAGTTTTCTTTTATATATTTTAGCCTAATTTAATTAATAAATTATTAGGACATCATTGATAGGGAAGTGATTTGATATTTTAATATTTTTGGGTCGTCAATCAAAATATTACTATATTATATCATATTAGTAACATATTAATATTTAGTCAACAAAATTAAACTGTAAGACTTATTTATAATAATTCAAAAAATTTAAACTAAAAATTATAATAAATTAAAGTTTGAAAATTAAAATACCACCCACCCCATAATTTGAGAACCAAAAGTATAGTTTGCTCAATTTTATTTAATAATTTTATTAAAGCCGTAGAGAGATTGGTACATTTGGGAGAATATATGACCCATAAATGGTAATTCATGGTATTAAGTTATATTTTTGTACGTACATTATTTTGAATTTTGAATGGGCAACAAAGAGCTTGTGGGTCTAGCACTATAAAAGGTTTTTTGCTTACTTATTTCTTACTACAATTAAAATTTTTTTAATTTATTACAAAATTATTAAAATATTTTTTTAAAATTCAATTTTATTAGTGACTTCTAGAAAAAATAAAGATATTTGAAATAATTATTTAAAATCAACAACAATATTTTAATTATTTAAAAATAAATAAAATATTTTTAAAATTTTGAAAGATATATTAGATCTTATGCTTATGTTTTTCAAAAAAATTGTTGGAGTAAGGTTTATATATTCTTAATTATTATTCAAAAAATTTAAATTTATTCTTCTATATTTAAAATATTTTTTAAAATTTCAAATTCTATTAGTATATCTTGGAGTTTTTGGGATATTTGAAAAACTTTTTGACAATCAATAAGGATATTTTGGTTAACCATGGAGTTAATTTATTAGATTTTCTAAAGTTTTGAAGTATATATAATTTATTATTTCAAAAAATAAAAAATGAAGAGACAAAAAAAAAAAGAGTTTTTTTTTTTTTAGATAGAGCATGCTAATGATATATTCAAAAGTGGGTTTAAATTTTACACTAAATTCATTTAATGAGTGGGATGTCTTCACTAATCACGTATGAGTGGAGTGTAAAATTTACACCAAAAAGTAAAAGTACAAGTAGCATTTATATTTTAGATATCTATAAGAATATATGAATTTTCAATGTCTATAGCTGATTTGGCATATTCTCCTTTTTTTTTTTTTTTTTTTTTTTTTTTTTTTTTTTTTTTTTTTGAGATTTTTCTATTTTCTTTTTCACTAAATCGACTCCTAACCTTCCCCATTCTCTTTCTCAACTCCCGATCCACTTCAACTCTCTTACTTCCTGAAGCGTATCTTTCTCTCCTTCCAACCCTTTTCCACACGGTATTTAATTCTATTTATGTGACACCCCAACTTTTCAGGGTGTCATCCATTCTAGAACTACTCTAACTTTAGTATGTTCAACTCTCTTAATCTTTTGGGTATTACTACTACCAAAAATGCTATAGCCGGATTAAGAAATTTAATCCTATTATATTATTTATATATAGGACTAATACATATTTGGGGGATGTCACATTCTTCCCCCTTTTAAGTCCTGATGTTCTCGTCAGACTCAAAGACACTCACAAGTATCAGACGATGTGAGACTCGTCTCGCTAGCCTTAGTCGACCTTATGAGGAGCTGCACTCCATCCACAACGGTCCTTAGCCGGAGAGCCTCGCTCTTCCCGCTATACATGTGATGATCCGGACTCCCGCAGGAACTGTGCAACATTAAACAGTGACTATGGAGCTTATTCGGTGAAACAGAGCTTGTAGAATCGAAATTGGATATTTAAAATAGACTTGGCGCGAAAATCGGGGCAAACGGGAATTTTCGGGAGCTTTCGGCAAAATTTCGGATGAGAATTTGGCGAAACGGACGTCGTATTTGGACTCAGCACGCGAAAACGGTCGAAACGGTATATTTACTTTAATTTTTCTGCATCTGGGTACTGTTCACGCCGGAACAGTAACTCCGGCCGCCGGAATTACTGTTCCGGCGAGCGGCGAGCGGCGGCGGGCGGCGGCGCACGGCGGCGGGCAGCGGCGCAGCGGCAGCGCAGCGGCGGAGCGCGGGGGAGCGCGGCGCGGGCAGCGCGGGGGAGCGCGGCGCGGGCAGCGCGGGCAGCGCGGGCAGGCGCGGGCAGGGGGCTCGGGTGCGCGGTCCATGGGTTGAGCGTGCACCGGGTGCACGGAACTTCTGGAATGCCACGTGGCATTCCCTCATTGGCTGGCCGGCTCGTGTGGGAGGGTGACACGTGGCACACCCTGATTGGCTGACATCTTCCGGAAAACCCGGAGCGCGGAGCTGCACATGCACCACGTGGGACACGTGGCAGATTTTCATTGGCCCTTGCACCGATGTTTCCTGTTTTGTGGACACGTGGCGCAATCTGGTTGGCCAATTTTTGGTGTTTCCTGTTCGGATCGGATCCCGTGTGGGAATATTCCCTTTGGCCCACTATATAAGAGCCCTCACCCCCCTCTCATTCCCACCTCATTTTACGTGCTGTAGAGAGAGAATCAGAGAAAGTGTCCCTACGAAAAATTTTCCTCTCTCTCTCTTCTCTCTCTCTCTAAAATCTCAGAATTTCTGGAGTTACAGTTGGTGAGTTATCTGCGACGCGGCGCACTGCGACGGTTTTCTTTGTAGGCCCATTTCCCGTCGCAGTTCCGTCGAAAATTCACTGCGGGCTAACCGGGTGGAATTTTTGGACGATTTTTGTGGCAGCGCGACCGTAAGAGGTAGGGCTTCGATTTCCGTGTTGATCATTTTGCTCCGTTTCGTACTTTTGGCACGATTCCCGAGTCCTCTTTGACCCCCCTTTTTACTGTGGTAATTTTTGGACAGCACCGACTTCTCCGATTTTTATCTTGGCGTAGGAGCATCAGATCGAGGCGTTCAAAGAGTCGATTTTGATCTACTCTTCGCGAGGAACGCAACCGTGATTTTTTTGGGATTTTAGGAGCTCATTTTAGAGGTGAAAAACTCCTCTTTTCCCCTGCTGTCTGAAAAACAGCAAATATTGTACTTTTTGGGAGTTATATTGAACAGCTGTGCGCTGATTTGCAGGATTTGAGGACTGTGGACTGCCAGGAGACTACCTGGGGTGTATTTTGAGCTGCTCGAGGTGGGCGGTTGTTGCTTACCTCATTTTTGACAAGCTCACTGGGATTACTGGAACTCCCCTAAAATTTAATTGATGAGAACAATTGGGACAAAATAATATGATAATTGATGAGAATCATTGGGACAACTAACAGGACTACTAACAGGACTACTAACAGGACAACTAACAGGACAATTAATGAGAACCATTGGGACAAATTAATATGACAAATGACAAGGACCGCTGGGACGAACTCCCCTAAAAATTTAATATAACCCCACAAATGATATGATGACTTATATTGGGACACTGTGATTGAGCCAAAGGCGATAATCTCGCATGCAAATAACTTTTATTCAGTAAATCAATTGTTTAAAAACCTTTGACACTATTTTACAACTTTTAAAAATAAAGACAGTTGCATGCATGCCCGGACATCAGGTAAGGCCACTATTCATTGCTACACTATCATATTGGGATTTGAACATGTTTCATTGTTGTCCTTTGCATTCAGATGTTGTTGCTCAAGAATGAGCAGGGTTTGGGATAGTGTAGTTGAGATTGCATTAGATTGTGGATTTGTGGGGTATTGCGGTGACCGCGGACAGTAGGCGGTCGACCAGATGTTTATCCTTGCACCAGATTGGGGCCGAGTCTGGTTTATTGCATCAGTTGGGGGTTGGGTTTCTGTAGTGGATGGAGTTTCCCACTTTGATCATAGTTATGATCCAGTCCTGCTATATTGAGACATGTGCTACAGAGATACTTGTGATACTGATGACAGAGATATTTTACTCGTGTGGGTCGCTCCCCTCGAGTGCCACTCCGGAGGTGTGCTTTTTCGGACCCAGCCTTGTGTGCCGGTCTGATACTTGTTTTGGGATGCGAGCCGTGCGGGCCGATCCCGCGGTTTCGAGCCTTTTGTGCAGATTCCGCTGAGCAGGCAGCACCAGTTGTTACTGGTATCCAGATTGGGTTTATTTGGTCAGATACTATTTCTGATGCATGCATATAGTTTTGACAGCATGGTAGTGGTAGTTTTCCTGTTTCAGCATCTTATGTATTTTACCACTTTCCCTTTTCCCTTTTGCCTCTAGTAGTCCTAGTGGGTGCGTCAGAGTTGAGGTTTTTACCCACTAGGGGAGGCTGCTGGTTTATCTGGTAGTTCTCACCCCCCATTGTTGTTTTTGTTTCTCTCTTCTTCTTCTTTATTTGCAGAGTCATCTGCGGGAGCTGCTAGGCCATCGGCAGCTGATCGAGGTAAGGGGATCGCTGAATAGATAGATCTCCTGTGAGGCTGAGAGCTATTAGACAGATAATGTACCCTCCACTCAGACTGTGATATTCTCCTTTTATTTTGGGTCTGGCTTCCGCCAGCTGGTTGTACTATTTTGGTGAGCTGGGAGATTATTGTACTTATTACAGTTGTATTTGTATTTCCAGTCTGAAATACTATGTGGTTCTTCTATTCAGCTCTGTATTATGCTCTTTTATTGTTCATATTATATCTGAGCAGGTTACCAGCGCTTCGTGTACGCGGGAAATCCCGTGTGCACGGCGGATCTGTTGGCGAGCCCGGGTTCCGGGGCGTGACAGATTAAAGTTGGTATCAGAGCTTAGGGATAGGTCAGTTGGGACTTAGGAAACCCTAGGCTTCTGGCAGACCCTAGGATAATAGGGCGTGAGAGACGTGACATTTTGCGAAAGTCGTTGATTTATTGTTTGACTCTTCCAGTAAGAGAAGAGGGACCGACATACCCAAATTTCTGGTGCACAGTTATGTTGGCTGCAGACAACATAAAGTCACAGAAATAGGGGATGTCTTTGACTTTCGCTAGATTGGGTCGTGTGGGGTTATGTTACTGAGTATGATTTCTTGTGGTAGGATGCCTCCGCGACGTAGGATGTTGACGCGTTCTCAGCCTGATTCCCCTGAACCCGATCAGGAGGAGTCCGGGCAGGGCCAGCAGAGTGAGGTGCAAGAGCTGCAGGCCCAGATGGCCCAGATGTCAGAGGCTGTTCGGCGTCAGGAGGAGGCTATGGGTCGGCTGACGCAAATGTTAGAGCAGAGGGCTCAGCCTGTTGTAGCACCTTCAGAGAATTCTCCCGTACCTTCTTCCCCTGCTGTGAATCCCCCAGTTGTACCAGTGACCCCGGCATCCCCTGTTGCTCGGGGTACTGGTAGACAATCGTCTGGGTTGACGGGATCTCTGACCCCGGCAGAGCAGCGGGAAATGATTGATTTGCTAATGAGGTTTCGCCAGTTTGACCCACCCCATTTCTCGGGGCAGAATACCGAGCCGTGGGAGGCAGAATCATGGATCACGGCGATGGAGCGACGTTTTGAGACTTTGTTCATCGAGGAGCGATATCAGGTGTTATTAGCAACGAACTTTTTGGAACGCAACGCCGAAGCCTGGTGGCGGCGTGTTCGACCAGCGGGACCGCCTGGGGCTCAGCTCTTGGCCTGGGCGGAGTTCCGCAATCTCCTTCTCGGGGCTTTCTTCCCAGAAAGCGTCCGGCAGAGGTTAGAGGAGCAGTTGAAAAACCTTCGCCAAGGAGATCGGCCCGTACACGAGTACATTGCCAATTTCAATCAATTGTTGGCATGTGTACCGAACGTGGCCAGGGATGAGGCGCACCGGATCTACATGTTCGAGCGAGGGTTGCACCGAGACCTTTTTCAATTAGTTCGTTCGCGTAGGTTGCAGACCTTGGAAGCCTCGATGGAGCAGGCACTCTACGTTGAGTGCGGGGAGGTAGTGATGGAGGAGGTAGCTCCAGCTCCCGTAGTGATCCCGGGGGCGAAACGACCAGCACCGGAGGTTGGGGGACAATCTAGTTCGTGGAGGCCGCCACGACCGCCGCAGCCACAGTTCCCCGGCCAAGGACGGTCCGAGCGACGAGGATCTGGTGGATCCCAGAAGCCCCAGCAGCGGCAGCAGCAGCAAAGATCACAGTCGTCGCAGCGTGGGTCGCAGCGGCAGCCTCAGCGACAGCGGCAGTCTCAACAGCAATCACGACAACCACGGGCCCCCGGCAATTGTATTTTCTGTGGAGGTCAGCATTTTTCCAACACCTGCGACCAGCGGTGGGGTCGCTGTTATGGATGCGGACAACCCGGGCACATTCGAGCTTCGTGCCCCTTTTCGGCCCCCGCCACTCCTTCCTCAGCATCGGCTCCATCTTCATCGCAGCAGCGGTCGACGACTCAGCGGCCCTACACTCCAGCGAGCAGGCCATCTTCTTCCCATCCCACGGATTATCGCCCTCCAGCTCAGAGTGGGCGAGTGTATGCTGCGCAAGTAGAGGGCTCTTCGGCAGCAGATCATGTGGTGGCAGGTATCACTCTACTTTCTGGCATTAGGACTCGTACTTTATTTGATACTGGAGCATCGCATTCTTTCATTAGTAGATCATTTGCATCATTACATGGGCTAGAGGTAGGACTTTTGCCACGTGCACTAAAGGTTCAGATTCCCGATCACACCTTGCACGTGGAGGAGTGTTGTTGGTCCTGTCCGATGCAAATCGAGTCCTGGATTATGCCGGCAGACCTGTTGGTCTTGAGACAGCTGAAGGACTTCGATGTGGTCCTCGGGATGGACTGGCTGGCTCGGTATTTTGCGACTATTGATTGTGCCGCAAGGACCGTCACTTTTAGAGAACCAGGCCAGGAGATGTTGGTATACCGGGGATGTCAGAGTGCTTTCTTTGCCTCTATGGTTTCGACTTCCCGAGCGAGGCAGATGATCCATCGTGGATGTGTAGCCTTTTTGGCTAGTGTTGTTGAGGGGCCTACGGCGGCGCCGGAACTCGGGGACATCCCTATTGCCCGCGAGTTCCCGGATGTTTTCCCACCTGAGTTGACTAGCATGCCGCCAGATAGGGAAATTGAGTTCGTGATTGACGTAGTTCCAGGAACTGCGCCAATCTCAAAGGCTCCTTACCGGATGGCACCGGCTGAGTTGCGAGAGCTTAAGGCGCAACTTCAGGATTTGATGGACAAGGGCTTTATTAGGCCGAGTGTGTCGCCTTGGGGAGCGCCGGTGCTATTCGTGAAGAAGAAAGATGGGTCACTTCGACTATGTGTGGACTATAGAGAATTAAATAAAGTGACCATCAAGAACAAGTACCCTTTGCCGCGCATCGATGATCTTTTTGATCAGTTGCAAGGGTCTTGTGTCTTCTCTAAGATAGATCTGCAATCCGGTTACCACCAGTTGAAGGTGAAGGCCGAGGATATTCCTAAAACGGCATTCAGATCGCGTTACGGGCATTATGAATTTACAGTTATGCCTTTTGGGCTAACTAATGCCCCTGCCGCATTCATGGATTTAATGAACCGGATCTTCCGACCATACTTGGATCGATTCGTAGTAGTGTTCATTGATGATATCTTGATTTACTCCCGAAGTGATATTGAGCATGAGGAGCACTTAAGGATCGTGCTGCAACTCCTGCGAGAGAAGAAGTTGTATGCCAAGCTGGCGAAGTGCGAATTCTGGCTTCGGGAGGTAGTCTTCTTGGGCCATGTGATTTCTGCCGCAGGAGTGGCAGTGGACCCAGCAAAGATTGAGGCAGTCCGTGATTGGCCCCGACCGACGACGGTTTCTGAGGTACGTAGCTTTATGGGTTTAGCTGGGTATTACCGTCGGTTTGTGGAAAGCTTTGCGAAGCTCTCCACACCCCTCACTCGCTTGACGCGTAAGGGAGTGAAATTTATCTGGAGTGAGGATTGTCAGAGGAGTTTCGAGGAACTGAAGAATAGATTAATGACCGCTCCTATCCTTTCCCTCCCTGTTATGGGGAAAGGATATGTGATCTACAGCGACGCATCACACAGTGGACTTGGTTGTGTGTTGATGCAAGAAGGGAGGGTAATTGCTTACGCATCAAGGCAACTCAAGGATTATGAGAAGAATTACCCTACCCATGACTTAGAACTTGCTGCTGTAGTGTTTGCACTAAAGCTTTGGCGTCATTATCTGTATGGAGAGCACTGTGAAATCTACACCGACCACAAGAGCCTAAAATACCTGTTCACGCAAAAGGAGCTGAATTTGAGGCAACGTAGGTGGTTAGAGCTATTAAAGGATTATGATGTAGATATTCTCTACCACCCAGGAAAGGCTAATGTGGTCGCTGATGCCTTGAGTAGGAGGGCGGTGCAAAGTTTGTCTATGTTGATCACAGACCAGGCACCGCTATTAGAGGAGATGAGACGGCTCGAGATAGAGGTTGTGTCCCCTGGGGTCTCTGCTAGACTGACATCTTTAGTCGTGCAGCCCACTCTGCTGGACAGGATCAGGGAGAAACAGAGTGAAGACCCCCACTTGACCAGGATTAGAGATCAAATTCCGAGTAATCAGTCTGGGGACTTTACGGTGGACGCCTCGGGAGTACTGAGGTACAGGAACCGAGCATGTGTGCCAGCGGATGCGGAGATCAGAGAGCAGATTTGCGAGAGGCCCATTATACACCTTATACCCTACATCCTGGTGGGACTAAGATGTATAAGGACCTCAAGGCACACTTCTGGTGGAATGGCATGAAAAGGGATATTGGGAGATTTGTGGCTCAGTGTTTAACTTGTCAGCAAGTGAAAGTTGAGCATCGAGTGCCAGCTGGCAAGTTACAGAGTCTCCCAATTCCCCAGTGGAAATGGGACCACATTACGATGGACTTTGTGGTCGGACTACCGAGGGCGCAGGGAGGAGCGGATGCTATCTGGGTAGTTGTAGATCGACTTACCAAGTCGGCGCACTTTCTGCCCATGCAGACTACTTGGCCACTTGAGCGACTAGCCCAGTTTATCTAGATGAGATAGTGAGATTACATGGAGTACCAGCCTCCATTGTATCAGATAGAGACCCGAGGTTTGTTTCGCATTTCTGGAAGAGTTTGCAAACAGCCTTGGGGACTGAACTCAGGTTCAGTACAGCTTTTCATCCGCAGACTGATGGGCAGTCTGAGCGGACGATACAAATCCTGGAGGACATGCTTAGGGCTTGCGTCTTGGATTTCGGCGGAGGGTGGATTCGACACTTATCCTTGGCTGAGTTCGCGTACAACAATAGCTTTCAAGCGAGCATTCAGATGGCTCCGTTTGAAGCGTTGTATGGACGCAAGTGTCGATCACCACTTTATTGGAGTGACGTGGGCGAGAGGCGGACCTTGGGACCAGATGTGTTGTTAGAGGCAGAAGAGAAGGTCCGAGTGATTCGGAAGCATCTTCAGACCGCCCAAAGCCGACAAAGGAGCTATGCCGATGTTCGGCGACGAGACTTAGAATTTCAAGTTGGAGATCATGTATTCCTGAAAGTCTCGCCGTCCAAAGGAATCAGGAGATTCGGCATTCGTGGGAAGCTTAGCCCCCGATACATTGGACCCTTTGAGGTATTGGAGCGTATCGGGCCAGTTGCCTACCGACTTGCACTTCCTCCGAGGCTTGCTGGTGTCCATGATGTATTTCATGTCTCTACTCTAAGGAAGTATGTCTTCGACCCATCGCACGTCATCGACTTCACACCGCTTGAGATCAGCGAGGATTTGAGGTATGAGGAGCGCCCACTGCGAATTCTGGATCGAGAGGTGAGAGAATTGCGCAATCGGGCCATTCCCTATGTGAAAATCCAATGGGGCAATCATGACGAGCGCGAGGCTACATGGGAGCTCGAGTCGGAGATGAGGAATGCTCACCCCTACTTATTCGAGACCTCGGACTGAGGATTATTGTTTAGTCTCGTTTCGAGGACGAAACTCTTTTTAGTGGGGGAGGATGTGATGATCCGGACTCCCGCAGGAACTGTGCAACATTAAACAGTGACTATGGAGCTTATTCGGTGAAACAGAGCTTGTAGAATCGAAATTGGATATTTAAAATAGACTTGGCGCGAAAATCGGGGCAAACGGGAATTTTCGGGAGCTTTCGGCAAAATTTCGGATGAGAATTTGGCGAAACGGACGTCGTATTTGGACTCAGCACGCGAAAACGGTCGAAACGGTATATTTACTTTAATTTTTCTGCATTTGGGTACTGTTCACGCCGGAACAGTAACTCCGGCCGCCGGAATTACTGTTCCGGCGAGCGGCGAGCGGCGAGCGGCGGCGGGCGGCGGCGCACGGCGGCGGGCAGCGGCGCAGCGGCAGCGCAGCGGCGGAGCGCGGGGGAGCGCGGCGCGGGCAGGCGCGGGCAGGCGCGGGCAGGGGGCTCGGGTGCGCGGTCCATGGGTTGAGCGTGCACCGGGTGCACGGAACTTCTGGAATGCCACGTGGCATTCCCTCATTGGCTGGCCGGCTTCTAGAAGGCGTGTGGGAGGGTGACACGTGGCACACCCTGATTGGCTGACATCTTCCGGAAAACCCGGAGCGCGGAGCTGCACATGCACCACGTGGGACACGTGGCAGATTTTCATTGGCCCTTGCACCGATGTTTCCTGTTTTGTGGACACGTGGCGCAATCTGGTTGGCCAATTTTTGGTGTTTCCTGTTCGGATCGGATCCCGTGTGGGAATATTCCCTTTGGCCCACTATATAAGAGCCCTCACCCCCCCTCTCATTCCCACCTCGTTTTGCAGCTGTAGAGAGAGAATCAGAGAAAGTGTCCTCTACGAAAAATTTTCCTCTCTCTCTCTTCTCTCTCTCTCTAAAATCTCAGAATTTCTGGAGTTACAGATAGTGAGTTATCTGCGACGCGGCGCACTGCGACGGTTTTCTTTTTAGGCCCATTTCCCGTCGCAGTTCCGTCGAAAATTCACTGCGGGCTAACCGGGTGGAATTTTTGGACGATTTTTGCGGCAGCGCGACCGTAAGAGGTAGGGCTTCGATTTCCGTGTTGATCATTTTGCTCCGTTTCGTACTTTTGGCACGATTCCCGAGTCCTCTTTGACCCCCCTTTTTACTGTGGTAATTTTTGGACAGCACCGACTTCTCCGATTTTTATCTTGGCGTAGGAGCATCAGATCGAGGCGTTCAAAGAGTCGATTTTGATCTACTCTTCGCGAGGAACGCAACCGTGATTTTTCTGGGATTTTAGGAGCTCATTTTAGAGGTGAAAAACTCCTCTTTTCCCGTGCTGTCTGAAAAACAGCAAATATTGTACTTTTTGGGAGTTGTATTTATACAGGGTGCGTTGATTTGCAGGATTTGAGGACTGTGGACAACCAGGAGACTACCTGGGGTGTTTTTGAGCTGCTCGAGGTGGGCGGTTGTTGCTTACCTCATTTTTGACAAGCTCACTGGGATTACTGGAACTCCCCTAAAATTTAATTGATGAGAACAATTGGGACAAAATAATATGATAATTGATGAGAATCATTGGGACAACTAACAGGACTACTAACAGGACTACTAACAGGACAACTAACAGGACAATTAATGAGAACCATTGGGACAAATTAATATGACAAATGACAAGGACCGCTGGGACGAACTCCCCTAAAATTTAATATAACCCCACAAATGATATGATGACTTATATTGGGACACTGTGATTGAGCCAAAGGCGATAATCTCGCATGCAAATAACTTTTATTCAGTAAATCAATTGTTTAAAACCTTTGACACTATTTTACAACTTTTAAAAATAAAGACAGTTGCATGCATGCCCGGACATCAGGTAAGGCCACTATTCATTGCTACACTATCATATTGGGATTTGAACATGTTTCATTGTTGTCCTTTCCATCCAGATGCTTGTTGCTCAAGAATGAGCAGGGTTTGGGATAGTGTAGTTGAGATTGCATTAGATTGTGGATTTGTGGGGTATTGCGGTGACCGCGGACAGTAGGCGGTCGACCAGATGTTTATCCTTGCACCAGATTGGGGCCGAGTCTGGTTTATTGCATCAGTTGGGGGTTGGGTTTCTGTAGTGGATGGAGTTTCCCACTTTGATCATAGTTATGATCCAGTCCTGCTATATTGAGACATGTGCTACAGAGATACTTGTGATACTGATGACAGAGATATTTTACTCGTGTGGGTCGCTCCCCTCGAGTGCCACTCCGGAGGTGTGCTTTTTCGGACCCAGCCTTGTGTGCCGGTCTGATACTTGTTTTGGGATGCGAGCCGTGCGGGACGATCCCGCGGTTTCGAGCCTTGTGTGCAGATTCCGCTGAGCAGGCAGTACCAGTTGTTACTGGTATCCAGATTGGGTTTATTTGGACAGATACTATTTCTGATGCATGCATATAGTTTTGACAGCATGGTAGTGGTAGTTTTCCTGTTTCAGCATCTTATGTATTTTACCACTTTCCCTTTTCCCTTTTGCCTCTAGTAGTCCTAGTGGGTGCGTCAGAGTTGAGGTTTTACCCACTAGGGGAGGCTGCTGGTTTATCTGGTAGTTCTCACCCCCATTGTTATTTTTGTTTCTCTCTTTCTTCTTCTTTATTTGCAGAGTCGTCTGCGGGAGCTGCTAGGCCATCGGCAGCTGATCGAGGTAAGGGGATCGCTGAATAGATAGATCTCCTGTGAGGCTGAGAGCTATTAGACAGATAATGTACCCTCCACTCAGACTGTGATATTCTCCTTTTATTTTGGGTCTGGCTTCCGCCAGCTGGATGTACTATTTTGGTGAGCTGGGAGATTATTGTACTTATTACAGTTGTATTTGTATTTTCAGTCTAAAATACTATGTGGTTCTTCTATTCAGCTCTGTATTATGCTCTTTTATTGTTCATATTATATCTGAGCAGGTTACCAGCGCTTCGTGTACGCGGGAAATCCCGTGTGCACGGCGGATCTGTTGGCGAGCCCGGGTTCCGGGGCGTGACAATACAATCCTGGCTCAGCCGAGACTCATCTCACATTTTCGACTAGTGAATGACACTGATATCAACTGTGACGCCCCAACTTTTCAGGTGGTCACTGATTCTAGAACTACTCTAGCTCTAGCACGCTTAACTCTCTTAACCTCTTGGGTCTTACTACCACCCAAAATGCTATAGCCGGGTTAAGAGATTTAGTCCTATTATATCATTTATATATAGTGCTAATACACATTTTGGGGGTGTCACAATTTAATTCTATTTTTCGAGATTAGCCGCAACATTTAGAGTCCCTTCTTTGATCGTTCCCACCATCTCCTCAACGATCCCGACCCCGATCCCATCAATTCTAACAGCAACAATTCCGATAGCGATCACAAGCCACTACGTTCGTGCTCACGACTCTTTGATTTGGTGTTGATTTTGGTTTAATTTGATTTAATTTCAAACAATTTTAGAGAAAAAAAAAGAGCATATTTTAAGAGTGTTTTATGATATTTTTAGGTTTTATGTGATTACAGGATTAGTGCGACAGAAAAAGATGATGACGATTATTGTTTATTTCTTCTCATCAGTTTGCAAATCGAATAACATCTTTATATCCTTATATAATTAAATTTTAATAAAAATTTTATATTATTAACCAATCAAATATAATTATTTTTTACTATGACTTCTTCATATTTTATTTACTTATTTAATTCATAATTTTTTACTATAATTTCTATCCGTCGTATCGTGCGGGTTCCTACACTAGTCTATAATTAAAGCAAGATAAACTTTAACACGCCCCATCCTACCTTCCAAATAGAAACACCTTGCGAGTGTGTGTCCAGACCTACTGAACGGACAGAGTTTTTATTGTTTGCCCAAGACGTCACAATCCTTACAATTCAAAATGTTCCAACCAGGAACCAAATTCATATAAAAATTACGAAAGAAAAGTACAAAAAAAAAATATAACTACCTGTTACAAGCATTCATCTCATACATACAAAATATTTATATATTTCTTTTCTTATCGTTTTACAACTCAAAATATTATTACATTTTTATTCTCTCATTTCTATACCCGAACTACAAGTCGACGAAGAGTACTACTTCTATCGAGTCCAAAATGGTAGGGCGCTATCTACTGAACTACGCCTTTACCTCATGCTGCCTCGTCGCTCACGAAAGGACATATAAAATATAGGAGTGAGAACTATCAAATAGTTTCCAGTAGGTATAGCCACCCATGCAAGAAGCTCGACCCACCAGGTCAATAGGAGGCAAAACGAGTATATAGTAATAATCTACAGAAATGTAAATCTACACTATATGCAATATAAATCAAATGCTATGCCTCATATAAATGTGATAATTAAATCTATGCAAGTAGGTACTACCCATCTATTTCTATTTTACTATAAATTTCTATTCAACCTAAGGTACCTTTACCTTAGCCATATTGCTTGACTCGGTCTTGAGACGATCATCAAGAAAACCATCAACGAGTGAGGAACATGTCGTACACTCTCGACCTATAGACCATCCGATAGGAGAGAAATATATCGTACACCCTCGATCGGTACATCATCCGACGGGAGAGGAACTTGCCGTACACTCTCGGATTGTAGATCACCCGATGGGAGAGGAACATGCCGTACACCTTTGGTTAGGGATTTCTCAGTGGGAGAGGAATCTACCGTACATCCACGATCGAGAAATCTCTAATAGGAGAGGAACATACCATACACCCGTTAATCACAATGTCATGCCCCGAGTCCCCAGTGAAAGCCCTCGGGCACGCAACAAACCCTCCGCGTGTGCGAGCACACACCCCACACATACGAAGCGTCCAAAACTATCATGTAAAAAGAACTATAATTTACAACTAAACAAGTATCAGAGTATAAATAAAAACTAAATTAACATCTGTCACTGTACATAATGCATACAAATCCACTGCTATTGTCTCTCAGGCACACGAAATGCTGGTGCACTATCTATCCGAGCAAAAAGAAGTGGAGCCCCTACCATCTATCACGAAATTGAAAGAGTGGAAGCTATTGATGGGGCTGACGAAACTCCTCGAAGCACGCTGGCCACCTGTTCCCTGCCTGTCCACAGCGGTAGCACCTGCCCACATGCTGTTCACACCTATGAGGCGAGTATAGTCAACTGCAAATCACACACCTCCTCGATCCCTGTTGCTGCCACGATCCTCCTAGCCTCTATCTCATGAAGGAATCACAACCTTGAAAGCACAGTCAAAAGTATCTCAGCGATCTCCTCGAGCTAGACTGTGTCATGCTCCGAGATGAAAAGGCGGTCTAAATTTTATATATATATATATATATATATATATATATATATATATATATATATATATATATATATATATATATATATATATATATATATATATATATAAGTCAGAGTTGAAAAGTCGATCCCCAGGACGTGAGCAGATCCGCCATGTGCATAAGGATTCCCCAGTCCAAACGGACAGAGTCTTTCCTATACACGCAAGGATAGGCAGAGTACAATATACAATCAGAGTTCACTAAAATAAAATAATGACACAGTATTGAAACAACTACACTAATATAAATCAGCATGATCCAATATAATCCCTGATTACTAAATACCCAAAAGAACAACTAATAATGTCAACAACTACGATAATCCAATAAATACTAATAATCTAATAATTATGATAATAAGTCATAATCAACAACGACTGAAATAGAAATAATCATGGTGGCAGGACAGCTATCTAGCTAGCAAAATGGGACGGCTCTATAGCGTAGCCTCACATCATCGTCCCGACATCTCACCACCCGACGAACTTGAAAAAGGTGTCAACAGGAGAGTGTGAGATACAAATGAATGCATCCAAATGAGTACAATGAATTGGGGACCAACAAGTAATACCTACTAGTATACAATAATCAAACGAATATAGTAAATAAGCAGGTAGGTGTCACGCCCCGGGGGTTTGTTTTAGCGGAAACGTTTTGCAGAAGTCGTATGTTCGACGGAGGATTTTTTTTTTTTTTTTTTGACAGTAAGGAAAACCCCTCTTTCCCGGCGCGTGCCCAGACCCGCCACACATACAGGATCTCTCTGTAAACGGACAGAGCCTCCCCTGTATGTGCACGGCGTAGCGTTCAGTACATAACCCAAACATCCACAACCATTCAATCACAACAATTGTCAACCTACAACCAGCATTCTAATTTATTAAAGTACGTGGCCGATCAGTTTGGAAAGGATAAAATTCGCAGTTTTAAAAGAGCGCCCACTCGGCACTTGCATTTTGAAGACTAGTTTTCAAAATTAGCATAAATCCACAAGGTTTTGAAAACGGTGCCCACACGACACCCAAGTTTTGAAATCCATTTCGCAATCCATAAATCCACAGGGTTTTGAAATCAGTGCCCACACGACACTTAGGTTTTAAAAACGGTTCCCGCAATCTTTTCTTTGGTTTTGCCCTTCCTTTTTTTTTTTTCAAATGGCCGACAGAATTAGAAGGAAAAGTAATGCATAAGGGAATAACCAAATACCGACATCCACGTCGACCCCACGAGGGTATCGAGAACCTCACACATAACTACAATATAAATGAAATGCCGAAAAGAAAGAGGAAATACAGTCCGGGGTCCCCAACGACCCAGCTGCGTCCGTCCCGTCCTCACTGCCGCCTACCTCTCCCCTCGCCTGGACCCTGTCACGAAGTGGGAAGTCAGTGACTAATAATAATGGGACGGAAAAATATAATAAACAAACCGTGAAGACAACCGGAGCAACCACCCTCTCAAGAGGGTAACGATAATCTGTACTCCCGTGCCCTGCAATACCCGGCCACGTCGGACAACTAATAACCGACGGGTCGTACCGTACCTGCAAAATCCCGACCACGTCGGACAACTAATAACCGACGGGTCGTACCGTACCTGCAAAATCCCGACCACGTCGGACAACTAATAACCGACGGGTCGCACCGCTCGCACCTCGGCGCCTCAAACCCCACAACTAATAAGGGGCCCCACTACGTCACCTCGTGGGTATACACGGGTCATAGACCACTTTTCCGGAAAAGCGCACCCTTTGCGGTGGCCAAACCGCGGGTGCGCGTGCTGCAGCCTCGAGCCAAGTAACCATGATGTATGAACAAGAGCAAGATAGTAGCATGTGTAATCAAAGTACCCTACTAACAAGTATAGCCGAAGTAAAGCGGTAACATGTAACAACTAAAGAAACGATAATCGGTAGCATTTAAAGTAGAACGATAATATGTAATATTTAAAGTAAACAGTCCTCGGGAATCGACGCTAAACACCCCACTCAACCCACGTACGCACTTGCTTGTCCCCATCCAACATGATAGAACTAAATGCTAGAACTTTCAAAATCAAACCCACACTGTTTTAATCCAAGCACGAGGTCCATATAGAGTTTAGAACATCCCTCCTTTTTCTACATTTTCTTTTTCTCTTTGTTTTCAAACGTTAGCACAATCAAACAAGTAATGTCTATCACCCTTCGATCTTTAACCCAAGTACGCACAAGATTGACCCCACCCAATTTAATAGAATTAAATGCAAGGGCTTAAAACAACAACCCACCTTAATGTAGATGATCACGGTGGCTGCTGGATGGTTCGCAAGCTGGCGGCTGACTGCTGGGACCTGAATCATTTACACGGGTCAGGGAAAAATAACTCTTACACATACCCAACCCACTGACACTCTGTGTACAACAGTCTACCAGGCTACAATTACAAATTAACCCCTAGGGTTTTACCCAGCTACACTTCTACAATACTTTGAGAGCCGTTTTTGCTCGTTCTCTTAACTGGGATATTATTTTTACGAACCGTCGCTTCCAGTAGGTGACACTTGACCCGCTGGACGCCGTGCTCACCCATTTGCGGCGGCACGGGACCCGAGGGAAACTTCGGGCCATGAATACCTTGCTAACATAGCCTAAATGAATTTTTGTTTCTCCGGCTCATCAAAACCAATTTTTATCATGAGCATCGAGTCCAGTGACCCCAAATTAACCAAGGGCACCCTGTCGCGGCTTCACGATTAGCCTAGAACATTGTTTTATGTCAAAATTACTCTTAAAGGTAGTTAATACTGTAACTTTTAATCTAGACCTCTTCTGATTAAACTTTGTATGTAAGAAGGTCTTTAAATTTTGCAAGGATCACAGGGCTCACCCTGGTTGCAGCCCAGGTCTGCTAGATCAAGAAGTTCCAAAGCCAAGGTCACATACAAGTTCACAATGCTCCAACTTTTAATCCGCTCAGTTTCTGCTCGAACTTAAATGAGCACAAAGCTCAGGGGATGAATTTGAGCAACTTTCATATTCATATTTTTGTCAAATTCCATTTACAAGTTCTTTGAGGCATTTACCCAAACACGTGGCATGCATCTTTCACACACACACACATCAGGAGAATCCGAAATGGGTTCTCTGTCCACACTGCATCTGAACCACCCTAACTTGGATCAAAGTGATCTACTAGGTTTTTGGAGCAACTCCCATCAACTTAGGTGCAAACTTGCACCACCGTTTGGCCGAGCCCGGGAAGAAGAAGATGGGGGTGAACTTTGAAATTCGTGACCATTGAGTAAAGGGTTCTGGGGCTCAACTAAGTGCACCAGTAGGTGCCATTCACCTCCCTGAAACTCTCCATGCACATGCCTGGCCTCGGGGTGCGGCGGCGGCGCGGCGGGGCAAAGATCCGGTTTGGATCTTGAGGGCTCTAATGGCGGATTTGCACCGGGATCACCTGAGGCTTTGTAACTTGGAGGGAATGCTCCTCGGGTCCATAGGAAGCTTCCCGACCAGTCCCGCCCCGGCCGGAGTTGGCCGGAGCGCCGGCGACCAATTTTGGTCACTCTCGGGTTCAACCATGGCCGAGCCACCTCTGGCGTGCATGGGAGCCATGCACCGGCATGGTTGCATTCCCCTTGGTCCCAGAAAGTGTTCTGGTCAGGTGGCCGGCGACGGGGAAGCCTGCCGGCGCCGGAGCAAGAAGCTCGGTTGAGGCTCAAAAACCCGAAAACTAGGGCATCATTTTTCTTCCAAAATACTGAACCATATTCTTCCAAATTTTTCAGGATTAGTCTACATGCCCTACAGTCCCGGCACACCGATTTTGGTGCGTTTAGGTCCAGTGGTTACCGAGTTCTTTAGGGGCGGAGCTAATCTAGGTTTCCGGCGGCTTCTTGCCTCCGCCGACAACCGGGCGCCCATCCGAGACCGCGGCTCCATCAGGAGCATCCCAAGAACGAGGAAAACCGACTGCAGTTGCTTAAAACCAGCACTAACCAAGAATGATGGAGGCTCACCTTGATTGGATCCGAGGGAGAAGAAAACGGTCTTCCCGGCGTCGCGCGGCCACGGCGGTGCACCAGCCCTCCTCGGCTCGTCTTCTGGGTGTAGGAGATGGCCGCAGAGAGGTCTGGGCTCCGGTCTAGGGGCTCGGGCGCTCTTCTTCTTCTACCGACCCAAGATCAAGGGTTTCCTTGAAGCCCTTGCTTTTCCGGCGACCAGGGGCGGCGGCCGGCGGCGCGGTTGTGCGGGATAGGTAGCAGAGGGAGAGGAGGGTCGTGGGTGGCTACGGTTGCAAGAGGGTTGCGGCTAGGGTTTTTTCCCAAAGATGCCCTAGGTTGCTTCTTATATACTTTGCACTAATATGCACATAAGTCCCCCAATTCTATATGCTTTGATCTGGGTCCCTAGCTGAAGCCAAACCATGCATAAAGGTCGCTCCCCTCCAAGATCCATACACTTTGGTACATAAAATATTAAGCTTCTTCGCAAAATACTGTAACTTTTTCCATATTTCGCGCTTTTCGAGACGACCGGGTTGTCAAACTGAACAACGGACACCACCACGACGTCCGGCTCGACGAAACCTATCAGGTAGCGATTTTTGTTCGTCGACTAGAAATCCTGCTAAATCGCAGACCCATAAAGTACTGCGCTTTCTACAGTTCAGCACGCTTTTCGAGGTTCTAGGGTCGTCAAACGGGAATTCTATCAGTGCCATTGCGCTCAGAATGTCGAAATTAGCTAAAATCGTCTACTCATACTGATAGGTTGGGATTTCAGACAGTGAACTGGCCATCGACCGATCGAGGGGGGGCCCAAAACGGGGTTACTATTCATTTTACTATTCACTTAAGTCGCGGGTCCCGCCCGCTTCATTGCTGATTTCCGGACGATCCGACCGTCGGATCGTCAAACGGTCTATACCATTTCCCCTCGATTCGATGAGACGGTCGCACTGGCGACCTCAGATTTCCGAGATCAGACTCGGATCGGAAAGGCGGAATTTGTGCTTCGGCAACTGTGCCAACCGTACACCATACACCCCACTAAAGTTAATTTTTGTTTCCTCGCCCACATTTGCACCTGAAACACACTCTTTACACTAACTCAATTTTCCCGAGTATTACATCACTCACACCTTAAAGGAAGTTTCGTCCTCGAAACTTAAACACCCCGGGAATCTCCTAAGAGGGAAAAAGGGCCTAAGCATGCCCGACTGGTGCTCTCAAAAGGCTTCGCGTCCCCCTCGTGGTACCCAAACTCACACCTTATGAGTTTGGCCTACGCCAAGCAATCTCTCATGGTGTTTGACCCCTATTTAGTGCGGAAGCCGGAACGGTCAGAAAAAAAAAAAAAATTCGGCGGGTAAAACTAAGTGTGGGGGAGGCTCGCAAGGGTCAAAAAGGGGGCGGGTTGCTCCGGCTCGGGGGGGTACTCCTATCTAGACAAAGGAGGACAGGAAAACAACAATAAATAAGTGCGTACCTGTTACTCCCCACTTTGGGAGGTCGCGTCGTCCACCGGAGCGGCCGAGGAAGCCCGCCCACAACCCTTGGGCCAGCGTCGCACCGCGGATTGGGGCAGGGGTCTGCTGTCAGAAGAGTCCGCGGATTGCTGGTTGCCGGGCGTATCCTTTGTCCGAACGGGGGCCGCAGTGCCCTCCGGTCCTTGCTGCGGTGGGGGTGCGATGGCGGAGTCATGGGTTGGTCCCTGGGGGCAGGAGGCACAGGTGTGATCTGGCAAGCCGCACCGGTTACAGTAGTGGTACCTCCAAGTGCATTCTTCCACCGGGTGCGCGCCTTCGCAGATGATGCAGGATTCTGGTTGCACGTGCGCGCTCCCTCTAAGTCCTCGCTCGCCTTCCGGTACCTGCTTCGGGCGTGGATTTGGCCGGCTCCTCGGATCGGCCCCCCCCCGTGAGGTGGGGGCAGCAGTTCCCTTCGGTTCATCACGTCGCGGCGCCGGGGGTCTAGTAGCACCCGGCTTCGAAGGGCAGTCGTAACGCGTGTGGCCGGGCTTGCCACATCGGAAGCAGTGCCCATCCCGCCACGGGCAGCTCGTCATGAGGTGCGCGCTGCCACAAATGACGCACGGCTTCGGTGGCCTAGGTTCCTCTGTCGCCTGACCGAGGTTCCGCTCGACTCTCGGGCGTTTGTTCGCCTGGTCCTTCCGCTGGGGGTCCCCTGCCGGCCCGGGGTGAGAGTATTCCTGCCGGGCGCGCTCAGCATTGGTGTACACGGCCAAATTAGTCGCCTCCTGGAAGGCGGGAGGGCCCGTCGGTAGCGTCCCGAGAGGGGCAAAGCCTCTGCTGCCGCCCCGGAATCGATCGACGCCCTCAAGTTCCTGTATCAGCATGCTCAGGCGCTCCGCGAGTGTTAGCAGTTGCCCAGCCACGTCGCGCAGCTGGTTGCGGAGCAAACGATTGGCCTCGTCAGCGATGTCCATTTCCGTCGTCGGTTGCACGCTGAGTCGGCCCTCTATCTGTACACACACAAGGAAAGTCAGTCTTAGCCTTTGTTAATACGTAACGGGAATCACGAACCACCTAGCGACAGAAAGGACTCGGACTCTCTCTCTCTCTCTCTCTCTCTCTCTCTCTCTCTCTTCGGTCGCTCGCGTTCTACCTACCTATGCCCTACCCATTTCATTCATTTGTAGGCACGTGAGGTGTCCCCACGGATGTCGGCACTAACTGTTGTGATTGAATGTATGGCTCTGATACCATCTTAGTCTGTCACGCCCCGGGGGTTTGTTTTAGCGGAAACGTTTTGCAGAAGTCGTATGTTCGACGGAGGATTTTTTTTTTTTTTTTTGACAGTAAGGAAAACCCCTCTTTCCCGGCGCGTGCCCAGACCCGCCACACATACAGGATCTCTCTGTAAACGGACAGAGCCTCCCCTGTATGTGCACGGCGTAGCGTTCAGTACATAACCCAAACATCCACAACCATTCAATCACAACAATTGTCAACCTACAACCAGCATTCTAATTTATTAAAGTACGTGGCCGATCAGTTTGGAAAGGATAAAATTCGCAGTTTTAAAAGAGCGCCCACTCGGCACTTGCATTTTGAAGACTAGTTTTCAAAATTAGCATAAATCCACAAGGTTTTGAAAACGGTGCCCACACGACACCCAAGTTTTGAAATCCATTTCGCAATCCATAAATCCACAGGGTTTTGAAATCAGTGCCCACACGACACTTAGGTTTTAAAAACGGTTCCCGCAATCTTTTCTTTGGTTTTGCCCTTCTTTTTTTTTTTCAAATGGCCGACAGAATTAGAAGGAAAAGTAATGCATAAGGGAATAACCAAATACCGACATCCACGTCGACCCCACGAGGGTATCGAGAACCTCACACATAACTACAATATAAATGAAATGCCGAAAAGAAAGAGGAAATACAGTCCGGGGTCCCCAACGACCCAGCTGCGTCCGTCCCGTCCTCACTGCCGCCTACCTCTCCCCTCGCCTGGACCCTGTCACGAAGTGGGAAGTCAGTGACTAATAATAATGGAACGGGAAAATATAATAAACAAACCGTGAAGACAACCGGAGCAACCACCCTCTCAAGAGGGTAACGATAATCTGTACTCCCGTGCCCTGCAATACCCGGCCACGTCGGACAACTAATAACCGACGGTCGTACCGTACCTGCAAAATCCCGACCACGTCGCAACTAATAACCCGGGTCGTACCACGCAAAATCCCGACCACGTCGGACAACTAATAACCGACGGGTCGCACCGCTCGCACCTCGGCGCCTCAAACCCCACAACTAATAAGGGGCCCCACTACGTCACCTCGTGGGTATACACGGGTCATAGACCACTTTTCCGGAAAAGCGCACCCTTTGCGGTGGCCAAACCGCGGGTGCGCGTGCTGCAGCCTCGAGCCAAGTAACCATGATGTATGAACAAGAGCAAGATAGTAGCATGTGTAATCAAAGTACCCTACTAACAAGTATAGCCGAAGTAAAGCGGTAACATGTAACAACTAAAGAAACGATAATCGGTAGCATTTAAAGTAGAACGATAATATGTAATATTTAAAGTAAACAGTCCTCGGGAATCGACGCTAAACACCCCACTCAACCCACGTACGCACTTGCTTGTCCCCATCCAACATGATAGAACTAAATGCTAGAACTTTCAAAATCAAACCCACACTGTTTTAATCCAAGCACGAGGTCCATATAGAGTTTAGAACATCCCTCCTTTTTCTACATTTTCTTTTTCTCTTTGTTTTCAAACGTTAGCACAATCAAACAAGTAATGTCTATCACCCTTCGATCTTTAACCCAAGTACGCACAAGATTGACCCCACCCAATTTAATAGAATTAAATGCAAGGGCTTAAAACAACAACCCACCTTAATGTAGATGATCACGGTGGCTGCTGGATGGTTCGCAAGCTGGCGGCTGACTGCTGGGACCTGAATCATTTACACGGGTCAGGGAAAAATAACTCTTACACATACCCAACCCACTGACACTCTGTGTACAACAGTCTACCAGGCTACAATTACAAATTAACCCCTAGGGTTTTACCCAGCTACACTTCTACAATACTTTGAGAGCCGTTTTTGCTCGTTCTCTTAACTGGGATATTATTTTTACGAACCGTCGCTTCCAGTAGGTGACACTTGACCCGCTGGACGCCGTGCTCACCCATTTGCGGCGGCACGGGACCCGAGGGAAACTTCGGGCCATGAATACCTTGCTAACATAGCCTAAATGAATTTTTGTTTCTCCGGCTCATCAAAACCAATTTTTATCATGAGCATCGAGTCCAGTGACCCCAAATTAACCAAGGGCACCCTGTCGCGGCTTCACGATTAGCCTAGAACATTGTTTTATGTCAAAATTACTCTTAAAGGTAGTTAATACTGTAACTTTTAATCTAGACCTCTTCTGATTAAACTTTGTATGTAAGAAGGTCTTTAAATTTTGCAAGGATCACAGGGCTCACCCTGGTTGCAGCCCAGGTCTGCTAGATCAAGAAGTTCCAAAGCCAAGGTCACATACAAGTTCACAATGCTCCAACTTTTAATCCGCTCAGTTTCTGCTCGAACTTAAATGAGCACAAAGCTCAGGGGATGAATTTGAGCAACTTTCATATTCATATTTTTGTCAAATTCCATTTACAAGTTCTTTGAGGCATTTACCCAAACACGTGGCATGCATCTTTCACACACACACACATCAGGAGAATCCGAAATGGGTTCTCTGTCCACACTGCATCTGAACCACCCTAACTTGGATCAAAGTGATCTACTAGGTTTTTGGAGCAACTCCCATCAACTTAGGTGCAAACTTGCACCACCGTTTGGCCGAGCCCGGGAAGAAGAAGATGGGGGTGAACTTTGAAATTCGTGACCATTGAGTAAAGGGTTCTGGGGCTCAACTAAGTGCACCAGTAGGTGCCATTCACCTCCCTGAAACTCTCCATGCACATGCCTGGCCTCGGGGTGCGGCGGCGGCGCGGCGGGGCAAAGATCCGGTTTGGATCTTGAGGGCTCTAATGGCGGATTTGCACCGGGATCACCTGAGGCTTTGTAACTTGGAGGGAATGCTCCTCGGGTCCATAGGAAGCTTCCCGACCAGTCCCGCCCCGGCCGAGTTGGCCGGAGCGCCGGCGACCAATTTTGGTCACTCTCGGGTTCAACCATGGCCGAGCCACCTCTGGCGTGCATGGGAGCCATGCACCGGCATGGTTGCATTCCCCTTGGTCCCAGAAAGTGTTCTGGTCAGGTGGCCGGCGACGGGGAAGCCTGCCGGCGCCGGAGCAAGAAGCTCGGTTGAGGCTCAAAAACCCGAAAACTAGGGCATCATTTTTCTTCCAAAATACTGAACCATATTCTTCCAAATTTTTCAGGATTAGTCTACATGCCCTACAGTCCCGGCACACCGATTTTGGTGCGTTTAGGTCCAGTGGTTACCGAGTTCTTTAGGGGCGGAGCTAATCTAGGTTTCCGGCGGCTTCTTGCCTCCGCCGACAACCGGGCGCCCATCCGAGACCGCGGCTCCATCAGGAGCATCCCAAGAACGAGGAAAACCGACTGCAGTTGCTTAAAACAGCACTAACCAAGAATGATGGAGGCTCACCTTGATTGGATCCGAGGGAGAAGAAAACGGTCTTCCCGGCGTCGCGCGGCCACGGCGGTGCACCAGCCCTCCTCGGCTCGTCTTCTGGGTGTAGGAGATGGCCGCAGAGAGGTCTGGGCTCCGGTCTAGGGGCTCGGGCGCTCTTCTTCTTCTACCGACCCAAGATCAAGGGTTTCCTTGAAGCCCTTGCTTTTCCGGCGACCAGGGGCGGCGGCCGGCGGCGCGGTTGTGCGGGATAGGTAGCAGAGGGAGAGGAGGGTCGGGGGTGGCTACGGTTGCAAGAGGGTTGCGGCTAGGGTTTTTTCCCAAAGATGCCCTAGGTTGCTTCTTATATACTTTGCACTAATATGCACATAAGTCCCCCAATTCTATATGCTTTGATCTGGGTCCCTAGCTGAAGCCAAACCATGCATAAAGGTCGCTCCCCTCCAAGATCCATACACTTTGGTACATAAAATATTAAGCTTCTTCGCAAAATACTGTAACTTTTTCCATATTTTGCGCTTTTCGAGACGACCGGGTTGTCAAACTGAACAACGGACACCACCACGACGTCCGGCTCGACGAAACCTATCAGGTAGCGATTTTTGTTCGTCGACTAGAAATCCTGCTAAATCGCAGACCCATAAAGTACTGCGCTTTCTACAGTTCAGCACGCTTTTCGAGGTTCTAGGGTCGTCAAACGGGAATTCTATCAGTGCCATTGCGCTCAGAATGTCGAAATTAGCTAAAATCGTCTACTCATACTGATAGGTTGGGATTTCAGACGGTGAACTGGCCATCGACCGATCGAGGGGGGGCCCAAAACGGGGTTACTATTCATTTTACTATTCACTTAAGTCGCGGGTCCCGCCCGCTTCATTGCTGATTTCCGGACGATCCGACCGTCGGATCGTCAAACGGTCTATACCATTTCCCCTCGATTCGATGAGACGGTCGCACTGGCGACCTCAGATTTCCGAGATCAGACTCGGATCGGAAAGGCGGAGTTTGTGCTTCGGCAACTGTGCCAACCGTACACCATACACCCCACTAAAGTTAATTTTTGTTTCCTCGCCCACATTTGCACCTGAAACACACTCTTTACACTAACTCAATTTTCCCGAGTATTACAGTAGGTATGAAAGCAAGTAAATCGATAGATATAATGAATCATAAATGCTAAATCGAAGAGCTATAAGAATAGGGTACTGATAATCACATAAGAGGTATAAATGATGTAACAAGTATATCCAGTAATGAATAATTAAGTAAAAACTTTAAAGAAAGAAATGCGTTAATACTAGAATCCAAGTACCTAATCAATGCCACTATTGGTCACAAGGACCTCATGCGAATGCCACGATCGGCACCTGTCGGGCTGACATAAGGGGCATCTCAATATTGATTAATTACAACTTTCTATCAATTACAACTTTCTTTGTTTTTCAACTTTCTATAGTATTAATTACAACTTTTTATCAACATGTACTATCAAACAATAGTTATAATTTTCTTTGTTTTTCCTCACAAAATACATAGTTCACTCAAAATACCAAAAATGAATAATAATACCGCTGGACCCTCTAGGAGAGTGGGAACCAATGGAGAGTGAGAACTACGAATAGTTCCATTAGGTTCATCCACCGAGAAATATATCTATATCTCTTGGTCCAATGAAAACAATAATAGCAAGATAGTATATATGGAAAGCTATAAATACTATGCTAGCATGCTGATATAAAATTACTACACTACTAGTCATGCTCAAAATCAGTATGCTACTATGCCATGCCACACTAGGCAACTATGCCACAACTTGGCCACTATGCCGCTATAAGGGTTACTGTGATGCCCCCAATAGTCCCACATCGGATGTTGATGAAATTGTGATTAGACTTATAAGAGACATGGACACTAGTAATAATAACTGGATTTAAGCATTTTGGGTCGTGGTTTGGACCCAACGAGTTATTATTGCTAGTAGGTCGGGTCGTTACGTTTGGTATTAGAGCCAATAGCCAGCCGGAAGTGTGTGATGAGTCTCGGCTAAGCTTGGGTCTAGATGACAGGGCTAGCGAGACAAGCCTTACATCGACTGGTGATCTTAGGCTGTGCATGTGTTTGGGCTGACGAGGATGTCAGGCCTAAACGGGGAGAGTCTGTGACGCCCCAATAGTCCCATATCGGATGTGGATGGAATTGTGATTGGATTTATAAGAGACATGGACACTAATAATAATAACTGGGCTTAAGCATTTTGGGCTATGAGTTGGGCCCAACGAGTTATTATTGCTAGTGGGCTGGGTCGTTACATTTACACCTAACTCGACCATAATTGGTCACTTTCATTTTGTCTTTACTTTTAGCCTTTCGAAAGTATCTCGTCCAATAGGCCCATGCCCTAGGAGTCTTGCTCCTAACTAAAAAGTCTTAAATTCGAAGGCGCCATTTGTAGTATATTTTATCTTTAAACCTTTCGAAAGTATCTCTTCCGATGGGCCCATGCCCTAGGAGCCGGTATGCGCGCTCACCTCCAGATGACGAGTCTCAAATCTGAAGGTGCATTAACATTACATTTTATCCCTTTTTAACCTTTCGGAAGTATCTTGTTCGATGGGCCCATGCCTTAGGGGCCACTATGCGCGCTCACCTCCAAATAACGAGCCTCAAATCCAAAGGTGCCAAATTTCATTCTCTTTTACTTTTCTTCTTTTATCCTAGATATTAACTCTAGGATAGCTAAGATGCCCCCAGGACACCATTTTAGGTTAGAGTTCTCTTGTTTACTCATTTGCACATACACCCTAAGTCCATTACTTTAGGGTCGCTAATCGTCACCAAGGACAACATATATCGACAATCTCTCTAACCTTAGAATTCATTGACTCTATGTTAAAAACTCTACATTTTCTCATTTTAACCTAGATTTTCCTCCTTGGTTTCATGCTACACATTTGACCTCTTGACCTAGATTTTCTCCTAAGTCCAAATACCACTTAACCTCGTGCAAGAACATCCTCTAAATAGGTTTTAATACATTTATTTCATAGGGTTAAACCCTAACTTTCTCATGGTCATGTGTTCTCTTCATACCTATTCTTACTAACATACTTCCAGATTTGAAAAGCAAAGAAAAAGAGTAGAGATCACCCTTTTCGGTAGAATCCCCCATCTTGTGTTCTCTTTTGAGGGAGAGGTCGTTCGATCTCTAGAATCTCCATAAAATCCCCTAAAAGTGGGATAAAAATCTATAAGAGATCATTTCATCTTTTTAAATCCATAAAAACTAACGAATATGAAAACCCTAAATTTTTCCCACATACCTTTCTTAAGCTCTTGGTCAAAGGAAATGGAGAGAGGGTTCTATCTTCACTCCAATGCCTTCCTTGAGGTTCTCTCCACCTTCTCCAAGCTATTTTGGAGATCAAACCTTTAGCTCTAGTACTCCACAGGGATCCCCTTCCCTCTCTGTTGTTGCTGCTGCTTCTTCTCTGGAGGGAAAACGCAAGGAGAGAGAGTAAGAGAAGTAAGGGAGAAAGAGAGGAAGAGATAAAGGTTTTGTCAGGAAGGTTGGTGGCTATAGCAGGGGGTGTGAAATGATACAAATGCCCCCACTAAAATCCCTTATTTCCTTCGAATCCATGCGATTTCTGTGTGTTTTGGGCGCCTGCGACCCTGTCCAGGCGTTCGATTTGTCGGAGCCACTATTCACCTAGACGGTCCAAAGCACCCTCATACCACGCCCGCCACTGTTCATCTGGGCGCCCTCAGGCACCAAAAACCAACTCTCGTGTTGAGAGTCTCAATGTACGGCCAAGGCGCCCACCCCAGCACCCGCTACTGTAGCTTTGGGCGCTTGCAGGGCATCCGGGCGCCCGAAACCTACCTGAAGCTTCAGAGTTAGCTATTTTCGCCTGTTTCCGACTCAACTTCGATCTGAACGCAATTTGCTTCGAACCAAACTTGTTATAACTCATTTTTATCATGTTTTTAAACATATTTAGGGTGACTTACCTGCACTTTGCTACTTTAGCGAAAGCCGGTGCTCTACATCCCTCACTCCTTATAGGAGTTTCGTCCGCGAAACTACAACTTCGCATACCTTGGCTTATTCCTCAAAAAGGTGAGGATGCCGCTCCCGCATTGTGCTCTCGAGCTCTCAAGTGGCCTCTTGCCCACCTTGGTTTGCCCGTAGCACCTGCCCACATGCTGTTCACACCTATGAGGCGAGTATAGTCAACTGCAAATCACACACCTCCTCGATCCCTGCTGCTGCCACGATCCTCCTAGCCTCTATCTCATGAAGGAATCACAACCTTGAAAGCACAGTCAAAAGTATCTCGACGATCTCCTCGAGCTAGACTGTGTCATGCTCCGAGATGAAAAGGCGGTCTAAATTTATATATATATATATATATATAAGTCAGAGTTGAAAAGTCGATCCCCAGGACGTGAGCAGATCCGCCATGTGCATAAGGATTCCCCAGTCCAAACGAACAGAGTCTTTCCTATACACGCAAGGATAGGCAGAGTACAATATACAATCAGAGTTCACTAAAATAAAATAACGACACAGTATTGAAACAACTACACTAATATAAATCAGCATGATCCAATATAATCCCTGATTACTAAATACCCAAAGAACAACTAATAATGTCAACAACTACGATAATCCAATAGATACTAATAATCTAATAATTATGATAATAAGTCATAATCAACAACGACTGAAATAGAAATAATCATGGTGGCAGGACAGCTATCTAGCTAGCAAAATGGGACGGCTCTATAGCGTAGCCTCACATCATCGTCCCGACATCTCACCATCCGACGAACTTGAAAAAGGTGTCAACAGGAGAGTGTGAGATACAAATGAATGCATCCAAATGAGTACAATGAATTGGGGACCAACAAGTAATAACTACTAGTATACAATAATCAAACGAATATAGTAAATAAGCAGGTAGGTGTGAAAGCAAGTAAATCGACAGATATAATGAATCATAAATGCTAAATCGAAGAGCTATAAGAATAGGGTACTGATAATCACATAAGAGGTATAAATGATGTAACAAGTATATCCAGTAATGAATAATTAAGTAAAAAACTTTAAAGAAAGAAATGCGTTAATACTAGAATCCAAGTACCTAATCAATGCCACTATTGGTCACAAGGACCTCATGCGAATGCCACGATCGGCACCTGTCGGGCTGACATAAGGGGCATCTCAATATTGATTAATTACAACTTTCTATCAATTACAACTTTCTTTGTTTTTCAACTTTCTATAGTATTAATTACAACTTTTTATCAACATGTACTATCAAACAATAGTTATAATTTTCTTTGTTTTTCCTCACAAAATACATAGTTCACTCAAAATACCAAAAACGAATAATAATACCGCTGGACCCTCTAGGAGAGTGGGAACCAATGGAGAGTGAGAACTACGAATAGTTCCCATTAGGTTCATCCACCGAGAAATATATTCTATATCTCTTGGTCCAATGAAAACAATAGTAGCAAGATAGTATATATGGAAAGCTATAAATACTATGCTAGCATGCTGATATAAAATTACTACACTACTAGTCATGCTCAAAATCAGTATGCTACTATGCCATGCCACACTAGGCAACTATGCCACAACTTGGCCACTATGCCGCTATAAGGGTTACTGTGACGGCCCCAATAGTCCCACATCGGATGTTGATGGAATTGTGATTAGACTTATAAGAGACATGGACACTAGTAATAATAACTGGATTTAAGCATTTTGGGTCGTGGTTTGGACCCAACGAGTTATTATTGCTAGTAGGTCGGGTCGTTACGTTTGGTATTAGAGCCAATAGCCAGCCGGAAGTGTGTGATGAGTCTCGGCTAAGCTTGGGTCAAGATGACAGGGCTAGCGAGACAAGCCTTACATCGACTGGTGATCTTAGGCTGTGCATGTGTTTGGGCTGACGAGGATGTCAGGCCTAAACGGGGAGAGTCTGTGACGCCCCCAATAGTCCCATATCGGATGTGGATGGAATTGTGATTGGATTTATAAGAGACATGGACACTAATAATAATAACTGGGCTTAAGCATTTTGGGCTATGAGTTGGGCCCAACGAGTTATTATTGCTAGTGGGCCGGGTCGTTACATTTACACCTAACTCGACCATAATTGGTCACTTTCATTTTGTCTTTACTTTTAGCCTTTCGAAAGTATCTCGTCCAATAGGCCCATGCCCTAGGAGTCTTGCTCCTAACTAAAAAATCTCAAATTCGAAGGCGCCATTTGTAGTATATTTTATCTTTAAACCTTTCGAAAGTATCTCTTCCGATGGGCCCATGCCCTAGGGGCCGGTATGCGCGCTCACCTCCAGATGACGAGTCTCAAATCTGAAGGTGCATTAACATTATATTTTATCCCTTTTTAACCTTTCGGAAGTATCTTGTTCGATGGGCCCATGCCTTAGGGGCCACTATGCGCGCTCACCTCCAAATAACGAGCCTCAAATCCAAAGGTGCCAAATTTCATTCTCTTTTACTTTTCTTCTTTTATCCTAGATTATTAACTCTAGGATAGCTAAGATGCCCCCAGGACACCATTTTAGGTTAGAGTTCTCTTGTTTACTCATTTGCACATACACCCTAAGTCCATTACTTTAGGGTCGCTAATCGTCACCAAGGACAACTTATATCGACAATCTCTCTAACCTTAGAATTCATTGACTCTATGTTAAAAACTCTACATTTTCTCATTTTAATCTAGATTTTCCTCCTAGGTTTCATGCTACACATTTGACCTCTTAACCTAGATTTTCTCCTAAGTCCAAATACCACTTAACCTCGTGCAAGAACATCCTCTAAATAGGTTTTAATACATTTATTTCATAGGGTTAAACCCTAACTTTCTCATGGTCATGTGTTCTCTTCATACCTATTCTTACTAACATACTTCTAGATTTGAAAAGCAAAGAAAAAGAGTAGAGATCACCCTTTTCGGTAGAATCCCCCATCTTGTGTTCTCTTTTGAGGGAGAGGTCGTTCGATCTCTAGAATCTCCATAAAATCCCCTAAAAGTGGGATAAAAATCTATAAGAGATCATTTCATCTTTTTTAAATCCATAAAAACTAACGAATATGAAAACCCTAAATTTTTCCCACATACCTTTCTTAAGCTCTTGGTCAAAGGAAATGGAGAGAGGGTTCTATCTTCACTCCAATGCCTTCCTTGAGGTTCTCTCCACCTTCTCCAAGCTATTTTGGAGATCAAACCTTTAGCTCTAGTACTCCACAGGGATCCCCTTCCCTCTCTGTTGTTGCTGCTGCTTCTTCTCTGGAGGGAAAACGCAAGGAGAGAGAGTAAGAGAAGTAAGGGAGAAAGAGAGGAAGAGATAAAGGTTTTGTCAGGAAGGTTGGTGGCTATAGCAGGGGGTGTGAAATGATCCAAATGCCCCCACTAAAATCCCTTATTTCCTTCGAATCCATGCGATTTCTGTGTGTTTTGGGCGCCTGCGACCCTGTCCAGGCGTTCGATTTGTCGGAGCCACTATTCACCTAGACGGTCCAAAGCACCCTCATACCACGCCCGCCACTGTTCATCTGGGCGCCCTCAGGCACCAAAAACCAACTCTCGTGTTGAGAGTCTCAATGTACGGCCAAGGCGCCCACCCCAGCACCCGCTACTGTAGCTTTGGGCGCTTGCAGGGCATCCCGGGCGCCCGAAACCTACCTGAAGCTTCAGAGTTAGCTATTTTCGCCGGTTTCCGACTCAACTTCGATCTGAACGCAATTTGCTTCGAACCAAACTTGTTATAACTCATTTTTATCATGTTTTTAAACATATTTAGGGTGACTTACCTGCACTTTGCTACTTTAGCGAAAGCCGGTGCTCTACATCCCTCACTCCTTATAGGAGTTTCGTCCGCGAAACTACAACTTCGCATACCTTGGCTTATTCCTCAAAAAGGTGAGGATGCCACTCCCGCATTGTGCTCTCGAGCTCCCAAGTGGCCTCTTGCCCACCTTGGTTAGCCCATAGCACCTTCACATATGTGATGGAACAGTTCCTCAAATTCTTCTCTTGTCGATCAACTATTTTTAATGGGTACTCATCGTAGCTCAAGTCCTCTCGTAGATTCGGCGGTGGATAGTCGATCATGTGAGTCGGGTCGTGAACATACTGGCGGAGTTGGGATACATGGAAAGCGTCGTGTCCTCCCGCCAACTCCGGAGTTGATGCCACTCTGTAAGACACAGGGCCGATCCGCTCAAATACCTCATAAGGGCCAATAAAGCGAGGACTTAGCTTTCCCCGCATCCCAAATCACACTATGCCCTTGGTGGGCGATGCCTTCAAGAATACATGGTCACCGACGCTGAACTCTAAGTCGCGTCGCCTTTTGTCGGAATAACTCTTTTGCCAACTCTACGTTGTCACTAACTGCTGACGCGCAATTCTCATATTCTCATCGGCCTCATGTAACACATATAGGCCCAAGGTTGATCTTTCTCCGACCTCACTCCAATGCAACGGAGATCGGCATTTTCTGTTATACGACGCTTCAAAGGGTGCCATCTTGATACTAGCTTGGAAGCTATTGTTGTAGGCGAACTCCGCTATAGGCAAATACTGCTGCCATCCGGCGCCATAGTCCAATATGCACGCCCTTAACATATCCTCGAGGATTTGATTTGTCCTCTCCGATTGCCCATCGCTCTGAGGATGATATACTGTGCTGAAATCGAGGCGTGTCTCCAGAGTCCCGAGAAAACTCTTCCAAAACTGTGAAACGAACCAGGGGTCTCGATCTGACACGATAAAGATGGGTACTCCGTGTAGGCACATAATCTTATCAATATACAATTGTGCCAACTTGTCCCTTGACCATATGGTGTGGATTGGCAAGAAATGTGCCGCTTTAGTCAATTGGTCCACCACCACCCATATCGCGTCGTGGCCGCTTGTGATCTAGGCAAGCCCACTGTCATGCCCCGGGGTCGAAACTGCGATCCGGGCTCATTACCAGATTTGCCACCCATACGGGAAACCCCGCATAGGTGAAGCATCAAACCTACAAAAGATAGAGACTAACATCTAGCATATATCAGAGCTAAAAATAAAAGCTACTAAAATAAACCTCAAATCTGCTGTACCACTGTATACATCCCAAAATACCTCAAATACAACATCTGTCAGCATACAAAAGGAAAAACTAAACAAATATACAATCAGGGTACATGATAAAATTCACAATCCGGATAGGTACATCTATCTCACCAAAATACAGCACGGGTAGGAATCTAGCTCGCGACTCCTTACCTCGATCCGACAAACCAGCCGATGCAAGGACTGAATGAGAAGTCTTTGCGAAAAAAAGGGCACCACAGGGGGTGTGAGAACTACATTAATTAAGTAGTTCTTAGTGGGTACCATCTCCAAGACTACGGTCTACCCACTAAGTCTACTAGAGTCAAGATAACCCTAACGGGTATAAAAATAGATATATAAGAGATGGTAAGAAATCTACAACTACCATGCCTCTATCTACAATGCTCAATGAATGATGATGAATAGGACAACAACTACTCGCTCTCGAGGAGCTAATAAACCCAATCACAACGACTGCCACATAGGGTCCAGTTGAACCTGCGCCCACCTACTACCACACATCCACTGAGGACGGGATTTATATAGGGCGTCCCACATGGACTACATCGACGTCGCGCAAACACAAGTAACAGACCCAGCTCCGGAGCGACACTCGAGGGGAGCTACCCCACCGAGGAATTAGCGCATCACTGTAGAGCTCAATATGGCTCCTACAGGCTATAGTCCAATCCTACGATCAACCATATCGACAACTCGCAACTCACAACAACTTAACACACTGGCTGGAGATACTCAACAGCCGGGACCACCGTCAACCCAAACGACTCCCAAAATAGAATACCCAGACCACCACTAAGACTCTAACATGCATCCTATACTAAGCCAATCACTCAGCCCACTCCTCGGGGCGAGGATAAAACCACAATACAGGAGAGATGCAATAATGCTAATGAGTCTCGAATATATATACAACCATTGTTAATAGTTTTCCAAGATCTAGGGTTCAACATGCAACATATGGTAGAGGGTGCTAGTCAGAATTCCAAAATTACTAAATACTATAATCAATATTCAGCCCCGTAGGCGCGAATATAGGTGCAACCCATCGAACCCAGATCACTAGAACCATCCACTCGGGTGAGGAAAAATATTTGAAATCCATAAAAGACGGAGTTTGGAAACCATTTCTTTAGAAATTATATTTTTAGAAAACCTTTTTATAAATTTGGATTATTTTGAAATCAGTTTGAAATAAGCATTTTTAAAGCTCCTTTAGTCAAACAGTGTTTCCGAAACTTTCGAAATAAGCATTTTCAAATATACTTTAATCAAACAGTGTTTCCAAAATATCATAGGTTCGAGGTGTCACGCCCCGAGTCCGCCAATTTGTACGGTTCGGGCACGCTAACAGACCCGCCAATCGGGTAAAACCTTTTTCTACCCGAAAGGAACGGTAACATCCATAATAACACAACAAGTGTATGCGGAAGCTCAATATCAGAGTACTAAAAATCACTATAAATTTAAAACTTTCATTCAATAACTAATGCGGAAATGAAAGCATACAGGAGTGAACCATAAATTAAACTTATTACACTTTACAATTCTGAACTTGCAAATAAATTATTACATTTCCTTTACATAATTCCTCACCATACAAGGTTCACTCAAGAAATATAAAAATGGTACCTCTGCTAGACCCTCTAGGTCTCTATGCTGCTGGGCTCTTGCCCCTGTCGTATGCCTCGCTGTCGTCTGCATCGGATCTGTCTCGACCGCTGCATCCATTCCCGAACCTGTGGGGGGTCACCCAAGGGGTGTGAGAACTTCATCTGAGTTCCCAGTGGGTTCAACCACCGAGAAAGAATGTCCTACACCACTTGGTCCAATGGAAGCAATAATAATAGTGCTAGGGAACTAAATCCTCAATATCAAAATGCAGCTATGCATTATAATATATCACTACACTATCTGTGTATAACCATCTACCCAGCACTACTCTGTCTAGCCACACTAGGCTGCTAAGCACCAACTCGGCCACTATGCCGCTGTATACAGGGTCAAACTAACCCGGCCACCTTGGCCACTCTATTTTTCTTTATTCTTTAGATTCTGGTGCTTTAGTTCAAGTTAACCCTCAGAAATTCTTATCCAACGGGCCCGAGCCCGGTAGTCCTGCTACCATAAGATAAGATTTCTAAGGTTGCCGATAACACCCGCAAGTGTTACCCCGTCCTGCCGGGGGGACTTGTCATACGGGACACTGCCCGACAGGGTCACTGCCCAACTCTGACAAGAGTACTCTATCTACCAGTCATACGGGTCGCTGCCCGGGAGAGGGACCCTGTCCAACTCCTGACCGTTGTACGTTCGCCCCGGAGGTACGCCCGTTTTATCTTTAATTTTTCTTTCTTTTCTTTTCTTTTCTTTCTCTTTATTTTAGTTCTTAGCCTCTTTGCTTTTGAACACTTGCTTTCCTTTCTTATTCGAGCTTATAGCTCCCATTTTGCCACTGGCAATTTACTTTCTCTTTTCTTCGAGCATTTAGCTCCTTGCTTTCACTTTTAGCCCTTCGAAAGTACCTCGTCCGACGGGTCACTGCCCAGGGAGTCCTGCTCCACTTGACGAGTCTCAAATTCGAAGGCGCCCTTTACATTCTCTTTATACTTTTTAGCCACTTTTAGCTTGCTTTTAAACTTTGCCTTTTCACAACAATTTATCTCTTATCCTAGGTCTCGCCATAAGGATAACTAGAGAGAGTCCTGGACTCTTAACATTTCACTTTCACTTATTTAACTCAAATTGAAGTTAAAGTTATTGTCCATTTGCCCAGACACCCTATGACTTTCTAGGGTTATATTTATTTAATTCTTTAACCTTGGGATCTTATCCCACTTTCCTGATTCCTCACTGAATCCTAGAGTTAACTTAACTCTATTTTTCTGTTTGTGAGTTTAAACTCCTCTAACTTAACTTAGGTTCCCTTTACCTAAGTCCCATGTCATACTTGTCCTAGAGTTCCATGACTCTATGCTGACCTCTAGTTCACCTTAGGTTTCCTTAACCTAAGTTCCATATCATATACACCCTAGAGTTTTCTGACTCTATGTTGATCACTCTATCCAGTGTCCTTAGGTTATCACCTAAGACCATGCCACTCGTCCAATCCTAGGATAACTCCTAGTTCAATGTCACTCGTCAAACCCCTAAACTAGGTTATCTCCTAGTCTTACTACCAACATGTCCTTTTCCTTAATGCACATGATTCCTAGAGTTATACCCTAACATGATCATACTCATAATCAACAAATCTTTCTTATACATGCAATTGTTTCATTTCATTCATCAATTAGTAATTACTTCTACGCATGCATATTCATCAAGAATCTTTGGCAACCAACAGTTGCACTTTATCTCTGTGTCAGATTGCACACACACCTCTATTCCTCTATCTCTGGCAACCAACAGTTGCCCTTATTCTATCTGGATTTATCTACACAAGCAATCATAATCATGATCAACCTAACGCCTCTAACAGGCTACTATCATGCTTCGAATCGAAAAGCAAAGGAGCAAGGGGAGAGGTCACCCAATTTCGGCGGAATTCCCCACCTTGTAGTGTACCCAATTGCTTGTAGACACTTGCAATTGGTCTTCATGCGCTTCTTCTTGTTTCCTCGAGCTTGTATGCAAAACGGTGCACTTTTTTTTTTCCAACCCTGGAACGCTTTCCGCAGGCATTCGCTGAAGGCGCGAATATAGGTGCAACCCATCGAACCCAGATCACTAGAACCATCCACTCGGGTGAGGAAAAATATTTGAAATCCATAAAAGACGGAGTTTGGAAACCATTTCTTTAGAAATTATATTTTTAGAAAACCTTTTTATAAATTTGGATTATTTTAAAATCAGTTTGAAATAAGCATTTTTAAAGCTCCTTTAGTCAAACAGTGTTTCCGAAACTTTCGAAATAAGCATTTTCAAATATACTTTAATCAAACAGTGTTTCCAAAATATCATAGGTTCGAGGTCTCAGCAACACAAATTTCCAAGCAACCAACAGGTTCATCATATAATAATAACATAAAACATTACACCTATCATGCAACCAACTAACAGATAGACATAGAGAGGAGTCCACCACTTTTGGAAGAAATCCAACCTATCTGGAACGTAGTGATCTAGAATCCGATTGAGCCAAAACTAGGCGTGCACGTTCCTCAGGCTCCTATGGTTCCAACGAACCAAAACTGTCACGCCCCGGGGGTAACCAGAACCCGGGCCCGCCAACAGATCCGCCGTGTACACAGAATTTTCCATGTACACGAAGCGCTGGTAACCTGCTCAGATAGATAATATACAATAGAAGAGCATAAACAGAGCTGAACTAATAGAACTAACAGTAATCTCAGACTGAAATAAACTGTAAACTGAAATAAAAGTACAATATACTCCCAGCTCACCATAAATAATACAACCAGCTGGCCACAGCCAGACCCAAAAGTAAACTACTAAAGTCTGAGATACAAAAGGGGAGTACAGTAATAGTCTAGCTAAACTCTCGCTCGGGGTAGACGATCTAGCTAGTCGGCGATCCTCTTACCTCGATCTGCCGCTGAAGGCCCAGCAGCTCCCACAGTCGACTCTGCAAAACAAAGGGGAAAAAGAACAAGAAACAACAATGGGGGTGAGAACTACTAGATAAACCAGTAGCCTCCCCTAGTGGGTAAAACCTCTGATGCTGACGCACCCACTAGGAATAAAGAGGCAAAAAGGAAAGAACAGTGGTATGCAATAAAGACTGCTGAAAAGAAACTACCACTACTATGCCTCTAAATGCAGTGCCAAAAGATGACTGTATAGATGCAACTATAAAGCTGACTGCCCAAAGAAAACCCAATCAGAGGGCCAGGAAATACTGGCACTGCCTGCTCTGTCATCACTCACAACTCACCAACTGACCGGCACCCATCACGGTCTAAAAGCCTACTCCGGAGTGGCACTCGAGGGGAGCGACCCACACGAGTAAAGTATCTCTGTATCAATCATCTCTGTAACCGATGTCTCACAATAGCAGGACTGGATCATGACCATGATCAAAGTGGGAATACTCCATCCACTAATGCAACCCCGATCCCCAATCTGGTGTGATAATAACACCCGGTCAACCGCCCAAAATCCGCGGTTACCGCTGAACCCATAGACCCCAATCTGATAAAGTAAAAACATCTGGTCAACCGCCTAACATCCGCGGTTGCCACTATGCCCCACAATCCCCTAAGACAATCCCAACTGTCCCAAACTCAAGGTTCAGACACCACTATCTCAAAATCCCGATCAGACTCGAGCATCATGCATCGATAGAGAAGAATAACAATAACACATGTTTTCTCCTAAGTCAAGTCCCATAATATAGTGCTGCAGTAAGATAGTGGCCTAACTAGATGTCCAATGAGCATGCAAGTGTTCTCTTTTAAAAACATTTAGAAAGGAACTAAGTTTCATGTGAAGAATAATTTTAGAACTATTTTAAAAATATTGTTGGGTTACTAATTTGCATGCGGTTCACGATATAGCAATTGTCCAATTTTCTTGTCCCAGATTTATCACATAGAAGCTACTAAATTAATTTAGGGGCCAAATACAATAGGTTCATATATCACAAGTTATCTATCACATGTATAGTTGGGAAACTCTTTTATTCCTAGTGTGCAAGTCAACAAAGAGGGAACGCAACCACCCACCTCGAAAAGCGTGTATAATGTATCCAGAAAACACCCGCTGTCCTCTAAACACACCGTCAGCTGCAACAATGTCCTACAACATCACATAAGTGTACACGGTGTAAAAATTACAAGTTCCAAACACACATTTGCTGTTTTAAAAATCAGCACGCAAAACGAGGAATTTCACCTCTGTCCCGAGCTCCTAAAATCCCAGAAAAATCACGGTTGCGTTCCTCGCGAAAAATCGCCCAAAATCGACTCTTGAATCGCCTCGATCCGATATTCCTACGCTGAGAAACAAATCGTCGAAGTTGCCGCTGTCCAAAAATCCAAACAGCAAAATGGGGGTCAAATCACCTCGGGAATCGTGCCAAAGAATCGGAATCCAGAGAAACCATCAACACGAAAAACGAAGCCCTACCTCTTAGGAACACACTGGCGAAGAAATCGTCGAAATCGGACTCCTGTACTGCGCAGGGGACTCCTCGGACTGAAATGCGACGATAACGGGCCGAAATGGGGGAAAACCGAGGCACACTGTAAAATCCGGAACGCCGCTGTCGATCTTCCCAAAAATCTGGGAACGCACCACGAGGTAGAAAAATGTGAGAGGAAAAACTTCTCTTCAAGACCTCTCCCTGGTTCTCTCTCTTTCTCTCGGAAAAAGCCCAAGAAGAGAGGGGAGGGGGCCTATTTATAGGCCCACCAACATTTGGGAAAATGACCCCTGTGTCCCCACTTTCGGGCGCAGGGGTCACTTTCGGGCTGCTACAGTGCGGCCCGGCCCAGCAAATTCGGGCGGCTACAGTGCGGCCCAGCCCAACCCGGGCCGCACACGGGATCCCAGCCCGTCCGACCGCTCGTCCAACCCGGCCCAGGGCCCGCCACGCGTCCGCCAAACAGGCGGCAGCCGTGCGGGCCCAGCGGGGACGCGCCACGCGTCCCCCTGCGGGGCGGCGGGGTGGGTGGCGCCCGCCAATGGCGGGGCGCCACGTGGCCCCCGCTTTCCCGCCCGACACGGCCGCCGGCGGCCCTGCGCGCCGCCTGCACGCCTGCGGCGCGTGCGCGTACGGCCGCAGGCGCGCGCCTGCGGGTGCGCCGCGCGCACGTGCACCCGCCAACCCGGGGCCGCCACGTGGCGCGCCCCGGTGCACCGTGCACCGCGCCGCTGCCCCAGCCTGCCCGGCCTGCCCGCGCTGCCCGCGCACCCTCGCGTGCGCGCGCCCTGGACCAACGGGCGCCCGCCACGTGGCCCGCCGGTGCACCGTGCACCGGCGGCCCATTCCGTGGACCGAGAGTGGCGCGCCGGCCCAATAAGGAGGCGCCACGTGTCCCCGGCCGGTCCACAGGTCCCCCCATGCACCATTTTGCACAGAAAACTTCCGGGGGTCCGTTTTTGGGCATCCGGACTCCAAATTAAATAAGTAAATAGCCGTTTTCAAGCGTTTTTCCGCGCTGAATCCAAATACGGCCTCCGTTTAGCCTGATTCCATTCCTAAAATTCGGCAAAGGCAGCCGAAGGTCAGGCTTGACCCCAAATCCTCCCTGAGTCCAAACAACACATCCCTTTGACATGTTGGGGCCCAACACACCAACACTAGGTGTTCCACACCCCGAACAGGGGAAAAACACAGGGGAAAAACTGGGACACTACATCCTCCCCCACTAACAAAAGTTTCGTCCTCGAAACTAAAATCATACCTCAATCCAGAGCCTCGAACAAGTAGGGGTAGGCGTCCATCATCTCTGACTCGAGCTCCCACGTCGCCTCGCGCTCATCATGATTGCTCCAAAGGATCTTCACATAGGGAATGGTCCGATTGCGCAATTCTTTCACCTCCCGATCAAGAATCCGTACTGGGCGCTCCTCATATCTCAAATCCTCGCTGATCTCGAGGGGTGCAAAGTCGATGACGTGCGACGGGTCGAAGACGTACCTCCTCAGTGTGGAAACATGGAAAACATCGTGGACACCAGCCAGTCTCGGGGGAAGTGCAAGTCGATAAGCAACAGGCCCGATACGCTCCAACACCTCGAATGGTCCAATGTATCGGGGGCTGAGTTTCCCGCGAATGCCGAACCTCCTGATCCCCTTGGACGGCGAGACTTTCAAAAATACATGATCTCCAACCTGAAACTCTAAGTCTCGTCGCCGAACATCAGCATAGCTCCTCTGTCGGCTCTGAGCGGTCTGAAGATGCTGTCGAATCACCCGGACCTTCTCCTCTGCCTCTAGCAGTATATCTGGCCCCAAGGTCCGTCTCTCGCCTACGTCACTCCAATAAAGTGGTGATCGGCACTTGCGTCCATACAACGCTTCAAACGGAGCCATCTGTATGCTCGCTTGAAAGCTGTTGTTGTACGCAAACTCAACCAAGGATAAGTGCCGAATCCAACCTCCGCCGAAATCCAAGACGCAAGCCCTCAGCATGTCCTCCAAGATCTGTATGGTCCGCTCTGACTGCCCATCAGTCTGAGGATGAAAAGCTGTACTGAATCTGAGCTGAGTCCCCATCGCAGTCTGCAAACTCCCCCAAAAACGCGAGGCAAACCTCGGATCTCTATCTGACACAATGGAGGCGGGTACTCCATGCAACCTCACAATCTCATCAAGGTATAACTGGGCTAGCCGATCGAGTGGTCACGTAGTCTGCATAGGCAAGAAGTGCGCTGACTTGGTAAGTCGATCCACCACTACCCAGATCGCATCTGCTCCGCCCTGTGCCCTCGGCAATCCGACCACGAAATCCATGGTAATGTGGTCCCATTTCCACTCAGGGATTGGGAGACTTTGTAACTTGCCAGCTGGCACCCGATGCTCAGCTTTTACTTGCTGACAAGTCAAACACTGGGCCACAAATCTCCCGACATCCCTCTTCATGCCATTCCACCAAAAATGTGCCTTGAGGTCCTTATACATCTTAGTCCCCCCAGGATGAAGGGTATAAGGTGTATAATGGGCCTCTCTCAATATCTGCTCTCTGATCTCAGCATCCACTGGTACACATGCTCGGTCCCTGTACCTCAGTACTCCCGCAGCATCCACTGTAAAGTCCCCTGACTGATCACTCGGAAGCTGATCTCGAATCCTGGTCAAGTGGGGGTCCTCACTCTGTTTCTCCCTGATCCTGTCCAGCAGAGTGGGCTGCACGACTAATGACGTCAGTCTAGCAGAGACCCCAGGGGACACAACCTCTATCTCGAGCCGTCTCATCTCCTCCAATAGGGGCGCCTGGTCTGTGATCAACATAGACAAACTCTGTACTGCTCTTCGGCTCAATGCATCAGCGACCACGTTAGCCTTGCCTGGGTGGTAAAGGATGTCCACATCATAATCCTTTAATAGCTCTAACCACCTGCGCTGCCTCAAGTTCAGCTCCTTCTGGGTGAACAGATACTTTAAGCTCTTGTGGTCGGTGTAGATCTCACAATGCTCCCCGTACAGGTAATGGCGCCAAAGCTTCAGTGCAAACACCACGGCAGCGAGCTCTAAGTCGTGGGTAGGGTAATTCTTCTCGTAATCCTTGAGCTGTCTCGATGCATAAGCAATTACCCTCCCATCCTGCATCAACACGCAACCGAGTCCACTGTGCGATGCGTCACTGTAGATCACATATCCTTTCCCCATAACAGGGAGGGAAAGGATAGGAGCAGTCATCAGTCTGTCCTTCAGCTCCTCGAAGCTCTTCTGGCAGTCCTCACTCCAGATAAACTTAACCCCTTTACGCGTCAACCGAGTGAGGGGTGTGGAAAGCTTCGCAAAGCCTTCCACAAACCGACGATAATAACCAGCTAATCCCATGAAGCTGCGCACCTCTGATACAGTCGTCGGTCGGGGCCAATCACGAACTGCCTCAATCTTCGCCGGGTCTACAGCTACACCGGCGGCGGAAATCACATGGCCCAAGAAAGCTACCTCCCGAAGCCAAAACTCGCACTTTGCCAGCTTGGCATACAACTTCTTCTCCCGTAGAAGTTGTAGCACAGTCCTCAAGTGCTCCTCATGCTCGGCCTCGCTTCGGGAGTAAACCAGGATATCATCAATGAACACCACCACAAATCGATCCAGAAATGGCCGAAATATCCTGTTCATCAAGTCCATAAAGGCGGCAGGGGCATTAGTCAATCCAAACGGCATAACTGTAAACTCATAATGCCCGTACCGTGATCTGAAAGCAGTCTTAGGAATATCCTCGGCCTTCACCTTCAATTGGTGGTAACCAGACTGTAGATCAATCTTGGAAAAGACACAAGACCCTTGCAGCTGATCAAAGAGATCGTCGATGCGCGGCAGAGGGTACTTGTTCTTGATGGTCACTTTATTCAGCTCCCTATAGTCCACACACAGTCTAAGTGACCCATCCTTCTTCTTCACGAATAGCACCGGCGCTCCCCAGGGCGACACACTGGGTCTAATGAAACCCTTATCCATCAAGTCTTGCAACTGTGCTTTAAGCTCTCGCAGCTCAGCCGGTGCCATCCGGTAAGGAGCCTTAGAGATTGGCGCAGTTCCTGGAACTACGTCAATCACAAACTCAATCTCTCTGTCGGGCGGCATACTAGTCAGCTCAGGTGGAAACACATCCGGGAACTCGCGGACGATAGGGATATCCCCGAGTCCCGGTGCCGCCGTAGGCCCCTCAACAACACTAGCCAAAAAGGCTACACATCCTCGGTGAATCATCCGCCTCGCTCGGGAAGTCGAAACCATAGAGGCAAAGAAAGCGCTCTGACATCCCCGGTACACCAACACCTCCTGGCCTGGCTCTCTAAAAGTGACAGTCCTCTCGGCACAGTCAATAGTCGCAAAATACCGAGCCAGCCAGTCCATCCCGAGAATCACATCAAAATCCTGCAGCTGTCTCAAGACCAACAGGTCTGCTGGCATAATCCAGGACTCGATCTGCATCGGGCAGGACCAACAACACTCCTCCACGTGCAAAGTGTGATCGGGAATCTGTACCTCTCGTGCACGTGGCAAAAGTCCTACCTCTAACCCATGTAATGATGCAAAAGATCTACTAATGAAAGAATGCGATGCTCCAGTATCAAATAAGGTGCGAGTCCTAATGCCAGAAAGTAAAGTGATACCTGCCACCACATGGTCTGCTGCTGAAGAATCCTCTACCTGTGCAGCATACACTCGCCCACTCTGAGCTGGAGGGCGATAATCTGTGGAATGGGAAGAAGATGGCCTGCTCGCTGGAGCATAAGGCCGCTGAGCCGTCGACCGCTGCTGCGATGATGCTGGGGCAGATGCTGAAGAAGGGGCGGCTGAGGTCGAAAAGGGGCACGCAGCTCGAATGTGCCCTGGCTGTCCACATCCATAGCAACGACCCCACCGCTGGTCGCAGGTGCCGGGGAAGTGCGGACCTCCACAGAAAATACAACTGCTGGGGGCCCGTGACTGTCGGGACTGCTGCTGCTGAGACTGTCGCTGTCGCTGTGGCTGCCGCTGAGACCCGCGCTGCGACGACTGCGATTCTGCTGCTGCTGCTGCTGCTGGGGCCTCTGGGATCCACCAGGCCCTCGCCGCTCCGAACGCCCACGGCCCGGAAACTGAGGCGGTGGCGGTCGGGGCGGCCTCCAAGTACTGGCCTGTCCCCCCTCATCCTGGGCTGGTCGCTTTCTGTCGGAGCTCTGAGCGACCGCGGCCCGCTGTCTGGCCACCACCTGATCACCTCTCTCCACCCACTGTGCATGCTCTGCGGCTGCATCCAGAGTCTGAAATCTCTGAGCATGCACCAGGGTGTAAATCTCTGGACGAAGGCCTCCCTCGAACATCTCAACCTGGTGCGGCCCGTCACGAGCGACGAAGGGCACGCAGTTCAACAACTCCATGAACTCCTGGAAATAGGCATGGGCCGATCGCTCGCCCTGCTGCAGGTTCTTCAAGTCGTCCTCCAACTTCTTCTTCACACTGGTCGAAAAATAGGTGTCCAGCACCAACCGCCGGAACTCCTCCCAGGGCAGCTGCCGAGAAATCCGGAACTCCGGTGGCTCCACCCGCTGCCACCAAAAATCAGCATCCCCGTCCAAACAGTGCACCGCCATGTGCACTCGATACTTCGGGTCGATGAAGAAGTCCCGAAAAAGCTTCTCCATCGCAGAAAGCCATTTCCCAACAGCCGAGGGCGGAGCATCCCGCCCTGAGAATCTAGGTGGTCCCCGCTTAACAAACTGGGCGAGTTTGTCAGCAAAATCCCGCTCCTCCTCCGCAGTCAAAGGCTGAATAGCTCCAGGAGCCCCGCTACTCGAAGATGGCGCTGACGGCACAAAAGATGCAACAGGAGGCACAAAGGCCTCAGGAACAGCTGGGGGTGGTGTCTCTCTCTGCGCGAGCAGCTGATCAATCCTCTGCTGCTGCTGACGATGGCTCTCCGCCAATTGGGCCACCATGGCCCGCAGCTCACCAATCTCAGTGGATCCCGTCTGCTCCGGCTCAACAGGGGGTGTAAGGGCACCCAGAGCGGGAATCCGACGTCGGGGAGGCATCCTGCCACAAGAAAACACGAATCAGTAACATAACCCCACACGACCCAATCTAGCGAAAGTCAAAGACATCCCCCAATTTCTGCGACTTTATGTTGTCTGCAGCCAACATAACGGTCCACCAGAAATTGGGTATGTCGATCCCTCTTCACTCACTGGAAGAGTCCAATAAATAAATCAACGACTTTCGCAAAGTGTCACGCCTCTCACGCCCTATCATCCTAGGGTCTGCCAAAAGCCTAGGGTTTCCTAAGTCCCAACTGACCTATCCCTAAGCTCTGATACCAACTTAATCTGTCACGCCCCGGGGGTAACCAGAACCCGGGCCCGCCAACAGATCCGCCGTGTACACAGAATTTTCCATGTACACGAAGCGCTGGTAACCTGCTCAGATAGATAATATACAATAAAAGAGCATAAACAGAGCTGAACTAATAGAACTAACAGTAATCTCAGACTGAAATAAACTGTAAACTGAAATAAAAGTACAATATACTCCCAGCTCACCATAAATAATACAACCAGCTGGCCACAGCCAGACCCAAAAGTAAACTACTAAAGTCTGAGATACAAAAGGGGAGTACAGTAATAGTCTAGCTAAACTCTCGCTCGGGGTAGACGATCTAGCTAGTCGGCGATCCTCTTACCTCGATCTGCCGCTGAAGGCCCAGCAGCTCCCACAGTCGACTCTGCAAAACAAAGGGGAAAAAGAACAAGAAACAACAATGGGGGTGAGAACTACTAGATAAACCAGTAGCCTCCCCTAGTGGGTAAAACCTCTGATGCTGACGCACCCACTAGGAATAAAGAGGCAAAAAGGAAAGAACAGTGGTATGCAATAAAGACTGCTGAAAAGAAACTACCACTACTATGCCTCTAAATGCAGTGCCAAAAGATGACTGTATAGATGCAACTATAAAGCTGACTGCCCAAAGAAAACCCAATCAGAGGGCCAGGAAATACTGGCACTGCCTGCTCTGTCATCACTCACAACTCACCAACTGACCGGCACCCATCACGGTCTAAAAGCCTACTCCGGAGTGGCACTCGAGGGGAGCGACCCACACGAGTAAAGTATCTCTGTATCAATCATCTCTGTAACCGATGTCTCACAATAGCAGGACTGGATCATGACCATGATCAAAGTGGGAATACTCCATCCACTAATGCAACCCCGATCCCCAATCTGATGTGATAATAACACCCGGTCAACCGCCCAAAATCCGCGGTTACCGCTGAACCCATAGACCCCAATCTGATAAAGTAAAAACATCTGGTCAACCGCCTAACATCCGCGGTTGCCACTATGCCCCACAATCCCCTAAGACAATCCCAACTGTCCCAAACTCAAGGTTCAGACACCACTATCTCAAAATCCCGATCAGACTCGAGCATCATGCATCGATAGAGAAGAATAACAATAACACATGTTTTCTCCTAAGTCAAGTCCCATAATATAGTGCTGCAGTAAGATAGTGGCCTAACTAGATGTCCAATGAGCATGCAAGTGTTCTCTTTTAAAAACATTTAGAAAGGAACTAAGTTTCATGTGAAGAATAATTTTAGAACTATTTTAAAAATATTGTTGGGTTACTAATTTGCATGCGGTTCACGATATAGCAATTGTCCAATTTTCTTGTCCCAGATTTATCACATAGAAGCTACTAAATTAATTTAGGGGCCAAATACAATAGGTTCATATATCACAAGTTATCTATCACATGTATAATTGGGAAACTCTTTTATTCCTAGTGTGCAAGTCAACAAAGAGGGAACGCAACCACCCACCTCGAAAAGCGTGCACAATGTACCCAGAAAATACCCGCTGTCCTCTAAACACACCGTCAGCTGCAACAATGTCCTACAACATCACATAAGTGTACACGGTGTAAAAATTACAAGTTCCAAACACACATTTGCTGTTTTAAAAATCAGCACGCAAAACGAGGAATTTCACCTCTGTCCCGAGCTCCTAAAATCCCAGAAAAATCACGGTTGCGTTCCTCGCGAAAAATCGCCCAAAATCGACTCTTGAATCGCCTCGATCCGATATTCCTACGCTGAGAAACAAATCGTCGAAGTTGCCGCTGTCCAAAAATCCAAACAGCAAAATGGGGTGTCAAATCACCTCGGGAATCGTGCCAAAGAATCGGAATCTGGAGAAACCATCAACACGAAAAACGAAGCCCTACCTCTTAGGAACACACTGGCGAAGAAATCGTCGAAATCGGACTCCTGTACTGCGCAGGGGACTCCTCGGACTGAAATGCGACGATAACGGGCCGAAATGGGGGAAAACCGAGGCACACTGTAAAATCCGGAACGCCGCTGTCGATCTTCCCAAAAATCTGGGAACGCACCACGAGGTAGAAAAATATGAGAGGAAAAACTTCTCTTCAAGACCTCTCCCTGGTTCTCTCTCTTTCTCTCGGAAAAAGCCCAAGAAGAGAGGGGAGGGGGCCTATTTATAGGCCCAGCCAACATTTGGGAAAATGACCCCTGTGTCCCCACTTTCGGGCGCAGGGGTCACTTTCGGGCTGCTACAGTGCAGCCCGGCCCAGCAAGATTCGGGCGGCTACAGTGCGGCCCAGCCCAACCCGGGCCGCACACGGGATCCCAGCCCGTCCGACCGCTCGTCCAACCCGGCCCAGGGCCCGCCACGCGTCCGCCAAACAGGCGGCAGCCGTGCGGGCCCAGCGGGGACGCGCCACGCGTCCCCCTGCGGGGCGGCGGGGTGGGTGGCGCCCGCCAATGGCGGGGCGCCACGTGGCCCCCGCTTTCCCGCCCGACACGGCCGCCGGCGGCCCCCTGCGCGCCGCCTGCACGCCTGCGGCGCGTGCGCGTACGGCCGCAGGCGCGCGCCTGCGGGTGCGCCGCGCGCACGTGCACCCGCCAACCCGGGGCCGCCACGTGGCGCGCCCCGGTGCACCGTGCACCGCGCCGCTGCCCCAGCCTGCCCGGCCTGCCCGCGCTGCCCGCGCTTGCTCCGTGCGCCGCGCGTGCTGCGCCGGACCAACGGGAGCCCGCCACGTGGCCCGCCGGTGCACCGTGCACCGGCGGTCCATTCCGTGGACCGAGAGTGGCGCGCCGGCCCAATAAGGAGGCGCCACGTGTCCCCGGCCGGTCCACAGGTCCCCCCATGCACCATTTTGCACAGAAAACTTCCGGGGGTCCGTTTTTGGGCATCCGGACTCCAAATTAAATAAGTAAATTGCCGTTTTCAAGCGTTTTTCCGTGCTGAATCCAAATACGGCCTCCGTTTAGCCTGATTCCATTCCTAAAATTCGGCAAAGGCAGCCGAAGGTCAAGTTTGACCCCAAATCCTCCCTGAGTCCAAACAACACATCCCTTTGACATGTTGGGGCCCAACACACCAACACTAGGTGTTCCACACCCCGAACAGGGGAAAAACACAGGGGAAAAACTGGGACACTACAAAAACGTTCCCAAAAACTCCTCCAGGATTGAGCACAATTGCAAAAACACTAGGTTAGGCGCAGAATTCCAGCAAGCGACTCCATAAGCAATCGGGTGCCCAATCTGAACTTATACCTCAACAAGAAGATCCCAAACTTAGTTCCTAACTTCTCCTCCAACTTAGGAATACCCAGGAAGCCAAGAAAAGCTCTCTACAAGTGCCGAAAATCAGGAAAAAGTATGATCTTCAAGGTGTTGTCCGGATCTGCCTCCAAAAATAGCAAGTTCAACAAGGTGTAGAGGCTAAACCATACCTGATCACAAGCTGAAATCAAAAGAGAAGTTGGTCACTATAACCATAAAGATGTGATCAAACTCTTACATCTCCATAAAAATTCCAAGGTCTCCACGAAATCTGCCCTCCAAGGCTGAACAACACAAAGGGTTTAGGAAAGAAAAACAGCATGCTGAATTTGTCAAATAGGCCACAAAAAGAGGGAATAACTTATACAAATTACCTTCAAAAATTCTAAAACAAGGTGCTCATGTGTTCATCTTGAAGTCTAGAAGAGTCCCAAGCCCTTCAATCTTAAAATCCATAAGCAAAAGACAAAGAAAATCCATGAGTATCCATTGCTGTCCAGAAATTTGCCCTGTGCACAAGGGCTCCAGAGATGGTGCGAAAAACCTCAATAAAAGCTGGAATTGAAGGTTGTCACCAGTATGAAAGTTCGAGATATGCCTATGAAGAAGATCCCCTTTAAATTTGAGCTTGAAAATCCACTCCTAGAGCTCAAGGAAAGCCGCGGAAGAAACACCGATGGTGTAGGCAGCAGCTGCAGGAATCACCAAGCTCACTAAAGTGGAGAAGAAGATGACTAAAATGCTCTCAAATCCCTCCAAAGATGATCAAGAATGGTGGAAGAGTGTGGAGGAGTCCTCTCTGGTCACAAAAAGCTCCATCAAAACCCCAAAAATGGAAGAGGAAGTCCCATTTTAAGTCACCAAGATATCTGCCCAAAACGTAGCTTGAACCCCAACATTCGGGCGCCCAAAAATAGTAGGGGTGCGCCCGGACACATGGCGCTTATCCAAGATACGCCTGAAACCTAGATCGCACGTCCACAGTGCGCCACGCTGTTACGGAATTTGAGTTGGCGTATTTCGTGAAAATGGTTAAGTCTTGAAGATTGAAGATGAAGAAGTTTGGATCATATACCTCAATCTCAAGAAAGAAGAATTCAAAAGGATCAGGTACGTTTAACTAAATATTTTTGGTGATCCGAATACTTCTTATAGTGTAGAAACACTTGGAAGAATTTTTAATTGCATAAAAATCAAAAACTGGACATGGGACATGTTCAGGATCCGGATCAGGCAGTACAATCCGGATCCCGAACATAGGGTAGTTCATGCGCAATTCCAGTCCGGATCGTGGTTATTTCAGTCCGGATCCCGAACGTGGAATTTGCAGGAATTGTATGAACGATCCGGATCGGGATTTCATCCGGATCCCGAAGGTATGTTTTTCTGGAAATAGTCTGTTTAGCTACGACAGTCCGGATCGCCATAATTCCAGTCCGGATCGCCGTCCTGAAAAATTCCAGAAAAGGTTAGTTTTTGATCCTTATCTTCTTCCAATGGTTTCTAACCTATAAATAGACCCTACGATTCATTTTTTAGGGTAATCCAAAAATACGATCGAAAAAGAAAAATCCACATATAGAGAAGAAAGGAAATCAATAGATTTAATTCTATGTTTCTTCATCTATATTGATTAATTTGATTCTAGGTTTTCAAACTCAGATTTTGAGTAGAATCAAATTAATGAATACTTAGATGGTATTTCCGATCTATTTCTAATCTAAGTATTCGGCGGATCATCACCACCCAAAAAACAACGATTTTCCCAAAATCGGCGCGTGGACTCGCGTGGCCTTGTGGATTCAAGGTGCAACCGCTCTCGTGGATTCGGAGCGAGGTACGTTCGTGGATTCGAAGCGTGCTACTGGGTGAAGACCGTGGATTCGGTCGGACGTCGTGGACTCGACGTTGGACGCTGTGGATTCGGCGTTGGGCGCAGATCGTGGATTCGAGAAGCGTTGTGGAGCGAGCGGAGAAGATCTACTAGGAGCGTATGGAAAAGGTTGAGTCGTCTGTGAGTACGGTATATCACCTTGTACGTGTTTTAATTCTAGTGGATTTCGCCGTGTTATCGGTCCCGTGGTTTTTTACTCCGGTTTGGAGTTTTTCCACGTAAAAATCTTGCGTGTTATTTTTATTTCCGCATTGGGTTTTATTGCGCAATGATTTTTGAGTGTTTATTGTTTACACCTATTCACCCCCCTCTAGGTGTTTTTTCCCCTATTTAGATCCAATTAATATAACCCAACAAGTGGTATCAGAGCGGGAATAGGGTTGTAAACAATGGTTGAAGGTGGAAACATCAATCGACCCCCTTTCTTCGATGGAACAAATTATGCGTACTGGAAAGTACGGATGAAAGCCTTTTTAATTTCCATCGACGAAAGGGTGTGGCAATCAATTGAATTAGGATGGTCTAATCCAACTGAAATTATTGCTGATGTTCGCACCATCAAACCTAGGTCGAAATGGACCAAGGAAGAGATTGATTCATCTTCTTACAATGGCAAAGGAATTAATGCTCTATTTAATGCTTTGTCACAAACTGAGTTCTCTCGCGTCTCGGCATGTGAGACTGCGAAAGAAATCTGGGATGTTCTTCAAGTTACGCATGAGGGAACTAACCTTGTGAAGATTCAGAAACTGCAAATGCTTACGAGCAAGTTTGACTCTATTTCTATGGCAGAAAATGAATCTTTCACAGACTATTACACACGATTGCAAGACATCGTGAACTCATGTGCTAACTTGGGAGAGAAGATTCCAGAATTTAAAGTTGTAAGAAAGATTTTAAGAACTCTTCCTGAACGATTTCGCCCAAGGTTACAGCCATTGAAACAATTAAACACCCGGACGAAATGCGTGTAGAAGAATTAGTTGGTGCACTTACAAACTTATGAAATGACATTTCCTACTAACTATTCTTCTGGAAAAGCATCCTCTTCTAAGTCTTCAGGTTATGCATTGAAATCAACAAAAGAAGAAGACGCGGATTCATCCTCCTCAGACGATGACGAGAACCTATCTATGGAGGACTTTGAGAAGCAGCTTGCTCTCTTGACAAGGAAGTTTCGCCGCAACTTTCGAAGGGGTAATTCAAGCAAAACTCCATCCTTCGGAAAGTCGAAGAAAGGCAAGGGTTCTTCAAGCTACAAGTCAAGAAAGCAAGAGAACTTCTCAAAGGATAAGAAAAGTTCAGAGGGACAAGTACAATGCTTCAAATGTCGAGGCTACGGCCACATTGCAACGGAGTGTCCCAACAAGAATCCGGCAAAGAAGAAGGCGATGCAAGCGTCACTTGGGATGACAACTCAACGTCAAATGAGTCATCTTCAAGTGATGAAGAAGACAACGCAACAGCGTTCCACGCGTCCACATCTTCACCCTTCATGTGCTTAATGGCAAGTACATCCGATTCATTGTCCAACTCCTCCCATGTTGAAAAGAATGCAACGGACGACGAATCGAGTAATTCCGAAGGTGAAGATTTTGCTCTTGCCTACCATAAACTTTTGAGGGATTCAAAGAAATTGGCAAAGCAAAACAGGAGTTTGAGAGGGAGATTGCAGGATCTCGAAGAAGAAGTAAAAAGGGCAACTTCTCTCTCAAACGCTCTTGAAGTGGAAAGGGATAATCTGATCAAGACAAATGTTTCCCTTCAAGAGAAAAATGAGCATTTCGAGAAGGAACATGTAAAATGGTGGATAAAGCGAATTACTTCTTGAAGCTCTACGGCGAGGCTCGACAGGAAAAATGGAAATGACGAAGACCATTTTCCAACTCAAGGATGACTTAAAGCGATTTTCTTCTGGAAGGAGTAAGTTGGATAGACTTCTTGGTCTTGGTCAAACAAACCGTTCGGCCTCGGATACACTCAAACTGGAGACAGTCCAAGTTCGAGTGGGACAGTTTTTGTGCCTCAGTCGGTATCTCCTCCTCCGACACCGGAATTCACGACAAGCAACGACAACAAGCCTACTTCATCCTCTTCGGGATCGTCAAGACTAAGGTATGTTTTCGTTGTGGTTTTCAGGGCACATAAGGAGAAATTGCAAGATGGGAGCGAAACGCTCAACTCAAGCATCTCTTGCAACAACTACCAAAAGGGTGATTCTCCGGAAATCAAAAGAAAATTTTTCAAAGGAAAAGAGCCTTGGTAGTTCACCTCGCAAGACGACGTCATCAAGGAGTAGCAACCAATCAAACAAGACGCTTTCACCAAGGAGAATAACTTCACATTCATTGCCAACGCAGTCCAAAAGGGTTTGGGTGCGCAAAGGTCATATAAATTTTAAGGAACTTGCAAGAATTTCAAATAAAGATGTGGTCAAGGGGGTTCCTAAACTTTCTTTTGAACAAAACATTGTGTGTGGCGGTTGCCAAAAGGGAAAACAGTCAAGGACTGCACACAAGAACTTGAACCACATTGGTACAAAACGGCCTTTGGAACTTTTGCACATGGATTTAATGGGGCCAACTCGTCAACCATCTTTGGGAGGTAAATGGTATATTTTCTTATTGGTTGATGATTTCTCTAGATATCTTGGGTAGCATTTTTAAAAGAGAAAGCTGATACTTTTGATTCTTTTCACGAGATTTGCCATCGTATTATGATTGAAAAGAATGAAAAGATTACTCGTGTTAGAAGTGATAGAGGTGGAGAATTCATAAATTCTAAATTCATTGATTTTTGCACTTCTAACGGCATTAAACATGAATTCTCAGCACCCTATACACCTCAACAGAATGGTGTAGTCGAGCGCAAAAACAGGGTCGTACAGGAGATGGCACGTGTTATGCTTCATAGCCGGAATTTACCGTTATATTTTTGGGCTGAAGCTGTGAACACTGCTGTCTATGTTATTAATCGAGTGTATTTGCGCCCGGGGACTTTAAATACACCATATGAACTATGGTTTTGTAGAAAACCAAATATCAAATATTTTCGTATCTTTGGGAGTCGGTGTTACATTTTACGTGACCGCGAAAATCTTGGAAAATTTGACTCTCGAAGTGACGAAGGGATTTTCTTGGGTTATTCTACAAACAGTAGAGCATATCGAGTATTTAACTTGGAATCTAAGACGATCGTAGAATCTATAAATGTTAAAGTAGATGAAGCTTTTCACTTTGCATCTGAAAAATCTACCCTCGATATCTCTCTTGATGATGATACACCTGCTAATGCATCTTCTCTAACAATTCTTCCGATAATATTGATGCATCTAACGGTTCTTCAAGTTTATCTGATGTGCAGGAATCATCTCATGTACCTCCGAGTACTCCGTTACCTCAAACGTTACGCATCTCCAAGGATCATCCTGAATCGAACATTATTGGAGACCCACAAGAAGGAGTTAGAACTCGGAGACAATTGGTTTGCGGATTCGCATGCTACGTATCCTTGATCGAACCAAAGAATGTCGATGAAGCTCTTCAGGATGACTACTGGATTGAAGCAATGCAGGAAGAGCTCCATCAATTCGAGCGAAACAAAGTCTGGGAATTAACGAAGCCTCCGAAGCAACACAATGTGATAGGTACCAAATGGATTTTCAAGAACAAGAAAAATGAGGATGGTACTATCATCAGGAACAAAGCACGTTAGTTGCTCAAGGCTACTCTCAAGTAGAAGGTATAGACTTTGATGAAACTTTCGCCCCTGTAGCTAGACTCGAGTCCATTCGTATCTTATTTGCGATTGCTTGTCATTTTAAAATCAAATTATTTCAAATGGACGTTAAGAGCGCCTTTTTAAATGGGTTTTTAAATGAGGAAGTTTATGTGGCTCAACCGAAAGGTTTTGTAGACCATAAACTACCTAACCATGTTTTTCGTTTGAAAAAGGCTCTTTACGGTCTGAAACAAGCACCGCGAGCATGGTACGAAAGGTTGACAAAGCACCTTTTGGAAAAGGGCTATACTCGAGGGGGAGCTGACAGGACTCTCTTTGTGAAGCATTATCAAAACAATTTCATTGTAGCACAAATCTATGTCGATGACATTGTATTTGGTGCAACAAGAGATAATGATGCTTCTAAATTCGCTGAGACCATGGAAAGCGAATTTGAGATGTCCATGATGGGCGAATTGACATATTTTCTTGGATTACAAGTTAAACAAAACGATGAAGGCATTCATTGTGTCAATCCAAGTATGCAATGGAGTTGGTCAAAAAGTTTGATTTAGAAAATTCTAAAGATTTTCCGACTCCAATGGGAACTAGCCATAAGGGACTTGGAAGTGAATCACATAGTGAGAATGTAGACGAGAAACTTTATCGCAGTATGATTGGAAGTCTACTATATCTCACGGCTAGTCGCCCGGATATATCCTTTAGTGTTGGGATTTGCGCGAGATATCAATCAGCACCAAAGGAGGTTCACCTGAAAGCGGTGAAACGGATCATCCGGTACATCAAAGGAACAATAAATTTCGGAATTTGGTATCCTATGGGAACAACTTTGGATATTGTTGGATACTCAGATGCCGATTGGGCAGGATCTGTGGATGATCGGAAAAGCACGAGTGGTGCATGTTTTTATCTTGGCCATTGCCTTGTTGCATGGCATAGTAAAAAGCAAAACTGCATAGCACTCTCGACTGCCGAAGCGGAGTATATTTCAGCGGGTAGTTGTTCAACCCAACTCATTTGGATGAAAAGCGTGTTGAGCGACTTCCGAATTTCAGCAACTTCGGTAACAATTCTTTGTGACAACACTAGTGCTATAAACATTTCCAAAAACCCTGTGTTGCACTCTAGAACAAAACACATTGAACTTAGATATCATTTTCTTAGAGAGCTAGTTGAATCAAATATTCTTCAACTTTCATATATTTCAACTGAGGATCAATTAGCTGACATTTTAACAAAACCTTTGGATCAAAAACGTTTTATTCATTTGCGTAAAGCAATTGGAATGCTTTCCTTGAAATAATCTCTTTTGAAACCTTTGCTTAGGTTAGGTTTTGTTTTGTGTTTTTGTTCTTTATCTATGTTTGTACATAGAACATTAATTGAGCATTAGTTATATTGACTTTAATTGCATCCTTTTATGCATTTAGAAATTTATTATGCTTTTGATATCATAATATTTCAATGATGCAATGATCATTTATGTCAATTAAGTCATCTTTTAAGTGATCAAAGTCAATTTCTCTCTCAATGATCTCTTGGTATAGTCATTATCTTATTTGATTGCTTAGTCGAGTATGAAATCGAGATCAATTTTTGGTTGAATACCTTATATATTAAATAATTGATAGCCAATTGAGGGGGAGTCAATGAAATTGTTATGCTCAAAAGATGTGGAAAGAGTTACATCCCAATGAGGAGTGTGAAAACTACCACCACATGGAGGAAAGAGCTACCACCTCGGTCGTCCGAGTACTGTGTGCAGCTACCACATGTTTACCAAGCATGGTTTTCAAATTGATTGATAAAATGCATATTGAAATACTTGACTCTGTCAAATTTCAAGGTTGGTATAAGGTGGGATTTTAATGAAAGATGCTCAAAGAGCCACTCTCTTCAACAGATTGTCTAGATATATTATCTAACTTATCTGGGATTTCAAACATCTATTGATCTTGGTATTTCATTTTCTTTACCAAATTGATGATTTGATAAAGGCATTACTCATAAGATCATGATAGATGTAATTGAAGTTGTTCAACTTTAAGGGTTTTAATTTTTATAAATTTTCGTTTCATTTTTGGATATTTTTGATAGATTTTGCATAATCTATTTCTTGTTGTATGAAACGATGATTTTGTTTAAAGTTGATACACAAAAGTGCTTACATACTTTTTCTGGATTTTCTGGAATTTTTCTGAATTTTTCTGAAGAAAAAGTTGAAGCCGATCCGGATTGGACAATGATCCGGATCCCGAACGCAGGAATTCCTGCGGGTAGCCGATCCGGACTGGATTCTTGAGGCCGTCCGGATCGCGGCTAGGGTTTTATATAGAACAAAAGGGTTTTGATTTCTTTTACTTCAATCTTTTGTTCCTAAGTCTCCAGAGCTTCTCTCTCTAGATTTCAACGATTTTGGAGCCTTCCAACTCAAGTTCTTCGATTCAAAGTAAGTTTTCTTGATCAAAACTCGGTTTTTCACAGTTTTTCTCATTTTGCTCAAAACGTGAAGAAAAATTTGTATCTTTTTCGTTTGTGATTGGTTTTTGATCAAATTTCTTTTGAAATAAGAACTCTGAGTAGATTAGTTTTGATTATATGCTAGGTTTTCTCTTGATAAACGAATTTTTGGGCTTCGATTTCTAAAAATTCGGTTTTAGGGCATATAAGAGGAATTTTTGAAAATCATGGAATTGATCTATTTTTAAAATTCTTTTTGCAAAACTAATTTGATTCCTAGTCTCTCTACATGATTATGATTGTTTGGGTACAATTTTTCAAATTTTTGAAAATTGACAATTTTTTTCGTGTTCTTGAGTTGTTGCTCACAGGATTCTCTTCTTCACAAAAGATAGCAGAATGGCATTCTCCTGGTTAATAGTCCTTCTTGTTGGCATGGTGCACACACGTGCGACTGTTAAAAGAAAACAAGATGACTCAACTCAAGAAGAGACAAGAAATGTTGGTCAAAACAGCTCAGAATCTGATGAAGAAGACTGGGAAGAAATCTGTAGACAAGTTCAACAAAAATTGATGAGGAAGACAGGCTGTATTTGAGGAACAAAAGCTAATGAAATCTGCCTCAACAACCAAGCAATATACGAGGCGGAAGAATGTCAAAAAAGTGGAATTCAAATGAATGGGCCTCTCACCAGAGCACGCTCACTTCCTAGAGAATCTCCATGGATTGAAGGCCAGGATGCACCATCTGCATCTACACACATCCATCGACTCCAAGAGAGACACTACAGAAGCTAACGTAGTCCTCCATTCGTCAAGAACAGAGAAGACTCTCTGCTGAACAAGAAAGAATGTCGAAAGAACTTCAGCAAATTTCCTCTGAACATAAGAAGATGAGAAAGAAATGTTCCAAAATATCAAGGATGCTTAAAGGAATTTTAAGCAAGTTGGATTGTACCAGTTCAGACAGTTCTGACTTAGCATGATCATTTGCATTTGTGATCTACTCTCAGCCTTTAACTTTCTTTTGCAGGTTTTCAGTTTTCTTTGTTTAGTTCTCAAATTTTTCTTGCTTTGAACTTTTAACTCTCCTTTTGTTTTATAGTTTTGGCTTGATTTTGTGACAAAAAGGGGGAGAGAGAACAAACAATGTGATTGACTAATGGTTGTGAACTGTGAACAACTTTGAACTATGAAAGGTAAGTATGACTTCAACAACTTTGAACTATGAAAGGTAAGTATGACTTCAACTTTGGTTTTATATTGTGTTTTGATGCATGCCTCGACTAACTATTCGACTAACTATTTGGGCATGTAATATAACTAACAAGTTGTTGTTGTTGACTAACAATTCTATGACATTTGGATTTTTAATGCTTAGAAGATATGTCGTTTTTTGGTTGAGATCTTACTACATATCTGAATTCATAAATGTCATGGTGAGTATAAACTCTATCTCTGTGTTTGGTTTTGAATGCTAAAATTATTGAGGTATCTAACGATCTCGTTTGTCAAAAATGATTCCTTTTTGCAGAGAGTACAGATGTCTAAGTCTAGAGTCTGTTTTAGGAGTTTATCTCATGTATTTAATTTTTGGATCTCCATTGTAAATTTTTGTTGTATGGTGATAGCAACAAAAATATCTTTTTGAATTTTCTTTTGTGGATTTGTGTTTTGTCACGAAACCGCCAAAGGGGGAGATTGTTACGGAATTTGAGTTGGCGTATTTCGTGAAAATGGTTAAGTCTTGAAGATTGAAGATGAAGAAGTTTGGATCATATACCTCAATCTCAAGAAAGAAGAATTCAAAAGGATCAGGTACGTTTAACTAAAGATTTTTGGTGATCCGAATACTTCTTATAGTGTAGAAACACTTGGAAGAATTTTTAATTGCATAAAAATCAAAAACTGGACATGGGACATGTTCAGGATCCGGATCAGGCATTGCAATCCGGATCCCGAACATAGGGTAGTTCATGCGCAATTCCAGTCCGGATCGTGGTTATTTCAGTCCGGATCCCGAACGTGGAATTTGCAGGAATTGCATGAACAGTCCGGACCGTGGGATTTCAGTCCGGATCCCGAAGGTATGTTTTTCTGGAAATAGTCTGTTTGCTACGACAATCCGGATCGCCATAATTCCAGTCCGGATCGTCGTCCTGAAAAATTCCAGAAAAGGTTAGTTTTTGATCCTTATCTTCTTCCAATGGTTTCTAACCTATAAATAGACCCTATGATTCATTTTTTAGGGTAATCCAAAAATACGACCGAAAAAGAAAAATCCACATATAGAGAAGAAAGGAAATAAATAGATTTAATTCTATGTTTCTTCATCTATATTGGTTAATTTGATTCTAGGTTTTCAAACTCAGATTTTGAGTAGAATCAAATTAATGAATACTTAGATGGTATTTCCGATCTATTTCTAATCTAAGTATTCGGCGGATCATCACCACCCAAAAAACAACGATTTTCCCAAAATCGGCGCGTGGACTCGCGTGGCCTTGTGGATTCAAGGTGCAACCGCTCTCGTGGATTCGGAGCGAGGTACGTTCGTGGATTCGAAGCGTGCTACTGGGTGAAGACCGTGGATTCGGTCGGACGTCGTGGATTCGACGTTGGACGCCGTGGATTCGGCGTTGGACGCAGATCGTGGATTCGAGACGCGTTGCGGAGCGAGCGGAGAAGATCTACTAGGAGCGTATGGAAAAGGTTGAGTCGTCTGTGAGTACGGTATATCACCTTGTACGTGTTTTAATTCTAGTGGATTTCGCCGTGTTATCGGTCCCGTGGTTTTTTACTCCGGTTTGGAGTTTTTCCACGTAAAAATCTTGCGTGTTATTTTTCATTTCCGCATTGGGTTTTATTGCGCAACGATTTTTGAGTGTTTACTGTTTACACCTATTCACCCCCCTCTAGGTGTTTTTTCTCCTATTTAGATCCAATTAATACAACCCAACACACGCATCCCCCGACACGGTTGGTAGGTGGCAGCGAATCACCTCGCGCCACACGGCGGGTGGTAGGGGCGCACGTGTAGCATGCGTCGCGTGCGCTGCACCCGCACGTCCACCCAATCCCGTGCCGCCTGTTACGGAATTTGAGTTGGCGTATTTCGTGATTGTTTAAGTCTTGAGGATTGAAGATGAAGAAACTGTGGATCATATACCTCAATCTCAAGAAAGAAGAATTCAAAAGGATCAGGTACGTTTAACTAAATAATTTTGATGATCCGAATACTTCTTATAGTGTAGAAACACTTGGAAGAGGTTTTAATTGCATATTCATCAAAAACTGAACATGGGACATGTTCAGGATCCGGATCGTGGACTTTCAATCCGGATCCCGAAAGGTGTTCGTTCATACATTGCTGCAATCCGGATCACAGCTTGGGCAGTCCGGATCCCGAATGGGGTGTTTTGTGAAAATGTATGAACGATCCGGATCGTGGATTATGATCCGGATCGCGAACAGGCGATTTTCTGGAAACTGCATTCTGTGCGTCTGCGATCCGGATCGTGGCTTATGCAATCCGGATCGCCGTCGGTAAAACTTTCCAGAAAAGTTTGTTTTTGATCCGAATATTCTTCCTAGGGTTTCTAACCTATAAATAGCCCTTCTATTTCATTTCTAGGGCATCGGAAAATAGAGCCGTCATTTTCAAATATCATTTTATACGGCCTTAGATCCACATATAGAGAAGAACGGAAATCATTAGATCTATTCTATGGTTCTTCATCTATATTGATTAGTTTGATTCTAGGTTTTCATACTCACATCTTGAGTTGAATCAAACTAATGAATACTTAGATGGTATTTCCGATCTACTCTTGATCTAAGTATTCGGCGGATCATCACCACCCAAACAAACAACGATTTACCCCAAAATCGGCGCGTGGACTCGCGTGGCCTTGTGGATTCAAGGTGTTATCGCTCTCGTGGATTCGGAGCGAGGTGCGTTCGTGGATTCGAAGCGTACCATTGGGTGAAGACCGTGGATTCGGTCGGACGTCGTGGACTCGACGTTGGACGCTGTGGATTCAGCGTTGGGCGCGGATCGTGGATTCGAGAAGCGTCGTGGAGCGAGCGGGAAGATCTACTAGGGGCGTATGGTAAAAGGTTGAGTCGTCTGTGAGTACGTTATATCACCTTGTACGTGTGTTAACTCTAGTGGATTTCGCCGTGTTATCGGTCCCGTGGTTTTTTACTCCGGTTTGGAGTTTTTCCACGTAAAAATCTTGTGTGTTCTTTTATTTTTCCGCATTGGGTTTTATCGCACAATGATTTTTTGAGTGTTTATTGTTTACACCTATTCACCCCCCTCTAGGTGTTTTTTCCCCTATTAGATCCTTATTAACCTAAACCCAACAAGTGGTATCAGAGCGGGAATAGGGTTGTAAACAATGGTTGAAGGTGGAAACATCAATCGACCCCCTTTCTTTGATGGAACTAATTATGCGTACTGGAAAGTACGGATGAAAGCTTTCTTAATTTCCATCGACGAAAGGGTGTGGCAATCAATTGAATTAGGATGGTCTAATCCAACTGAAATTTTAGATGATGTTCGCACCTTAAAACCTAGGTCGAAATGGACCAAGGAAGAGATAGACTTATCTTCTTACAATGGCAAAGGGATTAATGCTCTATTTAATGCTTTGTCACAAACTGAGTTCTCTCGCGTCTCGGCATGTGAGACTGCGAAAGAAATCTGGGATGTTCTTCAAGTTACGCATGAGGGAACTAACTTAGTGAAGATTCAGAAACTGCAAATGCTCACGAGCAAGTTTGACTCTATCTCTATGGCAGAGAATGAATCCTTCACTGACTATTACACACGATTGCAAGACATCGTGAACTCATGTGCTAACTTGGGAGAGAAGATTCCAGAATTTAAAGTTGTAAGAAAAATTCTAAGAACTCTTCCTGAACGATTTCGCCCGAAGGTTGCAGCCATTGAAACAATTAAACACCCGGACGAAATGCGTGTAGAAGAATTAGTAGGTGCTTTACAAACTTATGAAATGACTTTTCCTACTAACTATTCTTCTGGAAAGGCATCCTCTTCTAAGTCTTCAGGTTACGCATTGAAATCAACTAAAGAAGAAGACGCGGATTCATCCTCCTCGGACGACGACGAGAACATTTCTATGGAGGACTTTGAGAAGCAGCTCGCTCTCTTGACAAGGAAGTTTCGCCGCAACTTTCGAAGGGGAAATTCAAGCAAAACTCCATCCTTCGGAAAGTCGAAGAAAGGCAAGGGTCCTTCAAGTTACAAGTCAAGAAGCCAGAGAACTTCTCAAAGGATAAGAAAAGTTCTGAGGGACAAGTTCAGTGTTTCAAATGTCGAGGCTACGGCCACATAGCAACGGAATGTCCCAACAAGAATCCGGCAAAGAAGAAAGCGATGCAAGTAGTTACTTGGGATGACAACTCCACGTCAAATGAGTCATCGTCAAGTGATGAAGAAGACAACGCGACAGCTTTCCACGCGTCCACTACATCTTCTCCCTTCATGTGCTTAATGGCAAGTACATCCGACTCACTGTCCAACTCCACTGTGGAAAAGATTGCAACGGACGATGAATCAGATGATTCGGAAGGTGAAGATTTTGTTTTAGCCTACCATAAGCTTTTGAGGGATTCAAAGAAACTGGCTAAGCAAAACAAGGGGTTGAAAGAGAGATTACAGGATCTTGAAGATGAAGTAAAAAGAGTAACCTCTATCTCAACCGATCTTGAAGTGGAAAGGGACAATCTGATTAAGACAAATGTTTCCCTTCAAGAGTCCAATGAGCATTTCGAGAAGAATTATATAGATATGGTGAACAAAGCGAATTACTTCTTGAAGCTCAACGGCGAGGCCCGACAGGAAAAATTGGAAATGACGGAGACCATACGCCAACTAAAGGATGACTTACAGAGATTTTCTTCTGGAAGGAGTAAGTTGGACAGACTTCTTGGTCTCGGTCAAAGAAACAAGTTCGGCCTCGGATACACTCAAACTGGAGACATTCCAAGTTCGAGTGGTACAGTATTTGTGCCTCAGTCGGTATCTCCTCCTCCGACACCGGTGTTCACGACAAGCAACGACAACGAACCTACTACATCTTCTTCGGAATCGACAAGATCCAAGGTATGTTTTCGTTGTGGCATTTCAGGGCACATAAGAAGAAATTGCAAGACTGGAGCCAAACGCACACCTCAAGAACATCTTGCAATGACTACCAAAAGGGCTATTCCTCGGAAAACAACTCCAATCAAATTGAAGGAAAAGAGCCTTGGTAGTACACCGCTCAAGACGACATCATCAAGGAGCAGCAATTCTTCAAGCAAGACGCTCTCACCTAGGAAATCAACTTCACGACCATTACCGACGCACTCCAAAAAGGTTTGGGTGCGCAAAGGTGAAATCTTTCCCTGTCTTGCTACCAATGTTTCCTTGCATGCATATGATAGTTCGTCTTGGTACCTGGATAGCGGGTGTTCCCGTCATATGACCGGCGATAAAAACTGTTTTCAAACATTTGAGAAAAACTCCGGAGGACTTGTTGTTTTCGGAGATGGTCGGTCTTCCAAAATTGTTGGAAAGGGAACGGTAGCTATTCCAGATGGCCCGGTTCTAGATAATGTATTATTTGTTCATGGCCTTAAGACTAACCTCATAAGCATAAGTCAACTGTGTGATAGTGGTTATTCAGTTAATTTTTCATCTGATAAATGCACTGTAACTGACATGAACCATGCTTTCTTTTTAAAGGGGGTTAGATCAGAAAACAATTGTTATGTAGTTCCTTCTAAGATTTCTGAAAAATGTAACCTAGCATCTTTGAAAAATGAAACACTTTGGCATGAAAGGCTAGGTCACATAAACTTTAAGGAACTTGCTAGAATTTCAAATAAAGATGTGGTCAAGGGGGTTCCGAAACTTTCTTTTGAACAAAACCTTGTGTGTGGCGGTTGCCAAAAGGGAAAACAGTCTAGGACTGCACACAAGAATTTGAACCACATAGGTACAAAACGGCCTTTGGAACTTTTGCATATGGACTTAATGGGGCCAACTCGTCAACCATCTCTGGGAGGTAAATGGTATATTTTTTTGTTGGTTGATGATTTTCTAGATATACTTGGGTAGCCTTTTTAAAAGAAAAAGCTGATACCTTTGATTCTTTTCTCGAAATCTGCAATCGTATTATGATTGAAAAGAATGAAAGGATTACTCGAGTTAGGAGTGATAGAGGTGGGGAATTCATAAATTCCAAATTCATTGATTTTTGCACTTCTAATGGCATTAAACATGAATTCTCCGCACCTTACACACCTCAACAAAATGGTGTAGTCGAGCGCAAAAACAGGGTCGTACAGGAAATGGCACGTGTTATGCTTCACAGCCGGAACTTACCTTTATATTTTTGGGCTGAAGCGGTGAACACTGCTGTTTATGTTATCAATCGCGTGTATTTGCGCCCGGGGACTTTGAATACACCATATGAACTTTGGTTTTGTAGAAAACCTAACATCAAATATTTTCGCATTTTGGGAGTCGGTGTTTTATTTTACGTGATCGTGAAAATCTTGGAAAATTTGACTCTCGAAGTGACGAAGGGATTTTCTTAGGTTATTCTACAAACAGCAGAGCATATCGAGTTTTTAACTTAGAATCTAAGACGATCGTAGAATCGATAAATGTTAAGGTAGATGAAGCTTTTCATTTTGAATCTGAAAAATCTACCCTCGATATCTCTCTTGATGATGATACACCTGCTAATGCATCTTCTTCTAACAATTCTTTCGATAATAATGTTGATGCATCTAACGGTTCTTCAAGCTTATCTGATGTGCAGGAATCATCTCGTGTACCTCCGCCTACTCCTCTACCTCAAACGTTACGCATCTCCAAGGATCACCCTGAATCGAACATAATTGGAGATCCACAAGAAGGAGTTAGAACACGGAGACAATTGGTTTGCGGATTTGCATGCTATGTATCTCAAATCGAACCAAGGAATGTTGATGAAGCTCTCCAAGATGATTATTGGATTAAAGCAATGCAGGAAGAGCTCCATCAATTCGAGCGAAACAAAGTCTGGGAACTGACGAAGCCTCCGAAGCAACACAATGTGATAGGTACCAAATGGATCTTCAAGAACAAGAAAAACGAAGAAGGTACTATCATCAGGAACAAAGCAAGGTTAGTTGCTCAAGGCTATTCTCAAGTAGAAGGTATAGACTTTGATGAAACCTTCGCCCCTGTAGCTAGACTCGAGTCCATTCGTATATTGTTTGCGATCGCTTGTCATTTTAAAATCAGATTATTTCAAATGGACGTTAAGAGCGCCTTTTTAAATGGATTTTTAAATGAGGAAGTTTATGTAGCTCAACCGAAAGGTTTTGTGGATCATAAACTACCTAACCATGTTTTTCGACTGAAAAAGGCTCTTTACGGTCTGAAACAAGCACCGCGAGCATGGTACGAAAGGTTGACAAAGCACCTTTTGGAAAAGGGCTACACTCGAGGGGGAGCTGACAGGACTCTCTTTGTGAAGCATTATCAAAACAATTTCATAGTTGCTCAAATCTATGTTGATGACATTGTTTTTGGAGCAACGAGAGATAATGATGCTTCTAAATTCGCGGAGACCATGGAAAGCGAATTTGAGATGTCCATGATGGGCGAGTTGAATTATTTTCTTGGATTACAAGTTAAGCAAAACGATGAAGGAATTCACTTGTGTCAATCCAAGTATGCACTGGAGTTGGTCAAAAAGTTTGATCTTGAAAATTCTAAAGATTTTCCGACTCCAATGGGAACTAGCCATAAGGGACTTGGAAGTGAATCACAAAGTGAGAATGTAGACGAGAAACTGTACCGCAGTATGATTGGAAGTCTACTATATCTCACGGCTAGTCGCCCGGATATATCCTTCAGTGTTGGGATTTGTGCGAGATATCAATCAGCACCGAAGGAGGTTCACCTGAAAGCGGTGAAACGGATCATCCGGTATATCAAAGGTACAATCAATTTCGGAATTTGGTATCCTATGGGAACGACTTTGGATATTGTTGGATACTCAGATGCCGATTGGGCTGGATCGGTGGATGACCGGAAAAGCACGAGTGGTGCATGCTTCTATCTTGGCCACTGCCTTGTTGCATGGCACAGTAAAAACAGAACTGCATAGCACTCTCGACTGCCGAAGCGGAGTACATTTCTGCAGGAAGTTGTTCAACCCAATTGATTTGGATGAAGAGCGTGTTGAGCGATTTCCGGATTTCAACATCTTCGGTAACCATTTTATGTGACAACACTAGTGCTATTAACATTTCTAAAAACCCTGTGTTGCACTCTAGAACAAAACATATTGAACTTAGATATCATTTTCTTAGAGAGCTAGTTGAATCAAACATTCTTCAACTGTCATATATTTCAACTGAGGATCAATTAGCCGACATCTTAACAAAACCTTTGGATCAAAAACGTTTTATTCACTTGCGTAAAGCAATTGGCATGCTTTCCTTGAAATAAACTCTTTTGAAACCTTTGCTTAGATTAGGTTTTGTTTTTGTTCTTGTTTTTGTTTTGTTCTTTATCTATGTTCTGTACATAGCACACTAATTGAGCATAAATCATAATTGACTTTAATTGCATCCTTTTATGCATTTAGAAATTTATTATGTTTTTGATGTCATAATGTTTCAATGTTGCAATGATCATTTACGTTAATTAAACCATCTTTTGTGATCAAAGTCAATTTCTCTCTCAATGATCTCTTGGTATAGTCATTATCATATTTGATTGCTTAGTCGAGTATGAATTCGAGATCAATGGTTTGGTTGAATACTTTATATATTAAATAATTGATAGCCAATTGAGGGGGAGTCAATGAAATGTGAAATGCTCAAAAGATGTGGAAAGAGTTACATCCCAATGAGGAGTGTGAAAACTACCACCACATGGAGAAAATGAAAGAAAAAGATACTCCATGAATGAAAAGCAAACTTTTGTTTGAAAAATTGTTGATGAAACTCATATTGAAATACTTGACTCAGTCGTATTTCATGGTTGGTATAAGGTGGGATTTTTGATTAAAGATGCTCAAAGAGCCACTCCTTCAACAGATTGTCTAGATATATTATCTAACTTATCTGGGATTTCAAACATCTATTGATCTTGGTACTTCATTTTCTTTACTGAAATTGATGATTTGATAAAGACATTACACATAGGATCAGGATAGATGTAATTGAAGTTGTTCAACTTTAAGTGTTTTAACTTTCGTAAATCTTCGTTTCATTTTTGGATATTTTTGATAGATTTTTCATAATCTATTTCTTGTTGTATGAAACGATGTCATTTGTTTAAAGTTGACATGGTAAAGTGCTTACATACTTTTTCTGGATTTTATGTATTTTTCTTAATTTTTCTGAAGAAAAAGGTGTAGCCGATCCGGATCGTGGCAAGTGATCCGGATCCCGAACGCAGGATTTTTCCTGCGGGTGGCCGATCCGGATCACATTCTCGGCCGATCCGGATCACGGCTAGGGTTTTATATAGAAACTTTCAGATTCGAGATTTCTTTACCCTAATTTCTGGTTTTCAAGCTTCTAGAGTTTCTCTCTCTAGATTTCTTGCTTCCTGGTGCTTCAAAACTCAAAGTTCTTCGGATTCAAGTAAGTTTTCATGATCAAAACTCGGTTTTTCACAGTTTTTATGTTTTTTCATCAAACGTGAGTTGAAAAGTTGGATTTTTTTCGTTTGTGAATGGTTTTTGATCAAATTTCTTTTGAAATAAGAACTCTGGGTCAATTAGTTTTGCTTTTATGCTGGGATTTCACTTGATTAACGAGTTTTTAGGCTTCGATTTCTAAAAATTCGGTTTTAGGGCATAAAAGAGGAATTTTTGTAAATCATGGATTTGATCTATTTTTAAAATTCTTTTTGGAAAACTAATTTGATTCTTGGCTTCTCTATATGATTATGATTGTCTAGGTACAATTTTTCAAATTTTTCAAAATTGACGATTTTTCATATGTTCTTGAGTTGGTCTTCACAGGACACTTTCTTAAACTCAAAGCACTAGAATCAATGGCATTCTCCTGGTTGATTCTGCTACTGGTCACGATGGTACTCACTCGACCAACCAACAAATTGAAGCGAGCCAAGAAAGTTCAACGAAAAGGAGAAGTGGAAGTTATAAGTGACACTGAACTTGAAAAGAACCCTGATGAAGTACACTGGGATATGCTGACTGATGATGATGATGATGAGGTATTGCCTTCAAATCTAACCGAAAAGGGAAAGCACCAATGAATACTGGGAATGCTCCTATGTCTACTCCAATTATCTCTTTCAAACGGAAACGACTTGCTAGACGTTATGGATTAAGACGAGACACTAACATTGATGCACCAATAGCCCCTGACTCTCCGCCACGTGTTGAAGAGGTAGTCGTTAATTCTGACCGTCTTCGAGCTTTTGAACGACGTGAATGCATCGGAGAACGTCATGTCAACATTGAAGCCCTTCGCAATCATTCACCAGAATTTGGAAGATTGATTGAACAAGCTTCTCTTCTTCAAGTCTGCCGTTTTCCTGAACTTCTCGGATATTGTTTGTATCGTGTGAGAACCTTCTACACGAATGCGAGACATCTTCAGGAGACTGAAAATGGGTCTATGTATTTTTATACAAATGTCCAAGGAATGAAGATTAAGATCACACCGCAGTTAATTGGTGAGGTTCTTGGAATGGAATCGAGCACATCGGGGATTAACTTTTTGAAAGGAAAAAGTTTGACAAAAGAATTGTGGCAAACTGTGATCGACAAGATTTGTCTGGAAGGAACCAAATCAGCTGATGGTAAGGGTGTAAGGTCAAAGTATCTACGACTGGAGTACCGATTTCTAAACTTCATCACGTGCTACAACATTTTGCCTAACATGCAAACCAAGGTTGTGAGATGGGAGCGACTGCTATTCCTATATCTCATAGGAATCCCTCTGAGGCTATTGGATTAAACATGAATATTCCCTATATAATTTGGAATAGAATGTCAAGGTACATTGTGCATCCTCATCCCCTGAGCGACTTCCGTTTCCTCTAATCATCATGAGGATCTTACAAAAATTGGTATTGATGTAAGCTCAACATCATATCAGCACAGTTGTGGGATGATAGATGAATCAACAATTGTGAAGTCACTTCACAAGTTACCTCATGTAAATGGAAAGAAGCCTTCGGACGGCACCTCGGCCTCACCGACTCAACAAGAAACTGAAAATGATGATGAAGCATCATTAACTTCGATCTTCAAATTGCAGAAGCGACTATCCATCAAACAGGAACAAATTTTGAAAGAACAACAAAGGATTGCCAATGAACTTGAAATAACGACAGCAGCTCACATTACCATCACAAAGAAGATAAATTCAATGGACAAGCGGGTGCAAAAGATACTGTCTAACATGGGTTGCACTCCTTCTGACGACTCAGATTCTGACGACTGACCGTTTTTGACTCTTTTCTTCTTTCTGTGCAGGATTTAGTCTTTTTGATTTGTTTAGTTTAGTTCTCAGTTTGTGCATACTTTTAGAATTTTTTTTTTGTTACTCTCCTTACATATTGTAGCTCTTGCTACGTTTTGGCTTGTTTTGTGACAAAAAGGGGGAGAGAGTTAGCGAAAACAATGAACAATGAATGAACAATGATTGTGATCAAGGTAAGGAACAATGAATGAACAATGATTGTGATATCAAGGTAAGTATGAATCTCAACTCAACTTTGGTTTTCTTTTGTGATTGTGACATGCTTCTATACTAACTATTTGACTAACTATTTGGGCATGTAATATGACTAACAAGTTGATGTTGGACTAACATACTTTGACATTTGGTTTTCGACTGCTTAGAAGATATGTTGGTTTTAACTATGTTTCTTTCACATATCTGATTCTTTTAAATGTCATGATGAGATCAAACTCTATCTCTGTACTTGGTTTTTTCTATGTTCCAATTCTTGAGGTATCTAACGAATTTGTTTGTCAAGAATGTTTTCTGTGTGCAGAGGTTACAGATGTCTAAGTCTAGAGTCTGTCTTAGGAGTTTATCTCATGTTTTTAATTTCTGGAACTCTTTTGTAAATTTTTGTTGTATGGTGATAGCAACAAAAATATCTTTTTGAATTTTCTTTGTGGATCTGTGTTTTGTCACGAAACCGCCAAAGGGGGAGATTGTTACGGAATTTGAGTTGGCGTATTTCGTGAATGTTTAAGTCTTGAAGATTGAAGATGAAGAAACTTTGGATCATATACCTCAATCTCAAGAAAGAAGAATTCAAAAGGATCAGGTACGTTTAACTAAATAATTTTGATGATCCGAATACTTCTTATAGTGTAGAAACACCTGGAAGAGGTTTTAATTGCATATTCATCAAAAACTGGACATGGGACATGTTCAGGATCCGGATCGTGGACTTTCAATCCGGATCCCGAAAGGTGTTCGTTCATACATTGCTGCAATCCGGATCACAGCTTGGGCAGTCCGGATCCCGAATGGGGTGTTTTGTGAAAATGTATGAACGATCCGGATCGTGGATTATGATCCGGATCCCGAACAGGCGATTTTCTGGAAACTGCATTCTGTGCGTCTGCGATCCGGATCGTGGCTTATGCAATCCGGATCGCCGTCGGTAAAACTTTCCAGAAAAGTTTGTTTTTGATCCGAATATTCTTCCTAGGGTTTCTAACCTATAAATAGCCCTTCTATTTCATTTCTAGGGCATCGGAAAATAGAGCCGTCATTTTCAAATATCATTTTATACGGCCTTAGATCCACATATAGAGAAGAACGGAAATCATTAGATCTATTTAATGGTTCTTCATCTATATTGATTAGTTTGATTCTAGGTTTTCATACTCATATCTTGAGTTGAATCAAACTAATGAATACTTAGATGGTATTTCCGATCTACTCTTGATCTAAGTATTCGGCGGATCATCACCACCCAAACAAACAACGATTTACCCCAAAATCGGCGCGTGGACTCGCGTGGCCTTGTGGATTCAAGGTGTTATCGCTCTCGTGGATTCGGAGCGAGGTGCGTTCGTGGATTCGAAGCGTACCATTGGGTGAAGACCGTGGATTCGGTCGGACGTCGTGGACTCGACGTTGGACGCTGTGGATTCAGCGTTGGGCGCGGATCGTGGATTCGAGAAGCGTCGTGGAGCGAGCGGGAAGATCTACTAGGGGCGTATGGTAAAAGGTTGAGTCGTCTGTGAGTACGTTATATCACCTTGTACGTGTGTTAACTCTAGTGGATTTCGCCGTGTTATCGGTCCCGTGGTTTTTTACTCCGGTTTGGAGTTTTTCCACGTAAAAATCTTGTGTGTTCTTTTATTTTTCCGCATTGGGTTTTATCGCACAATGATTTTTTGAGTGTTTATTGTTTACACCTATTCACCCCCCTCTAGGTGTTTTTTCCCCTATTAGATCCTTATTAACCTAAACCCAACACCGCCATGTGTCCCGTCCGGCACTAACCGCTACGCACCGCGTATCTCAGTTGATCCGTGGTCCGCGGCCTCATGCGCCCATTCCTGGGCGCCCGAAATACATATCTGGGTGCCCGAATCCTCCCAAAACACACAAAATAGGTGTTTTGATCAGTTTTTCGTGCTAAGTCTATTTCTCGCGTCCGTTTGGCGCGCAAACACACTCAACACTCGAAAATAGGTGTCTACATGCCGCTGACCATGTGGCCAACATCCGCAGGGATTCGGGTCATCATACCTACGATGAAGTCCATCGCAATATTCTCCCACTTCCAAATGGGTATTGGTAGGATTTGAAGTTTGCCCGCCTGAAGTCAATGCTCAGCTTTAACATGTTGGCACACTAAGCAATGAGCCACAAAGCACCCAACATCTTTCTTCATACCTGGCCACCAGAATGCATCCTCAAATCCTTGTACATTTTGGTGCCGCCGAGGTGGTTTGTATAAGGCGATCGGTGTGTTTCTTGCAAAATTTCATCGCGGATTTCCTTATCGCTAGGCACACATAACCGACCCCGAAATTTCAAGACTCCCTCTGAGTCCACACTAAAGTCCACGGCACGCCTGCCCTCAATGTTAGACCGCACCTTTTAGAGTTTCTCGTCAGCGGCTTGCTTTTCTTTGATTCTCTTCAACAAGGTGGATTGCACTCTAAGTGTCATAAGTGTCGTAGGTGCATCGGGAGCTACCACTTCTAATCCAAACTGTCGCATCTCTGCTTGCAATGGGTATTGATCAGTAATAGCCATGGCAAGATTTTCCACCGATTTTCTGCTTAATGCGTCGACCACCACGTTTGCTTTTCTGGGATAGTATAGGATACTAACGTTGTAATCTTTTAGTAGCTCAAGCCACTGATGCTACCTCAGATTCAACTCTTTTTGAGTAAATAGGTACTTGAAGCACTTGTGATCCATGTAGATCTCACAATGCTCGCCATATATGTAATGATGTCATAGCTTTAGTGCAAATATCACCGCGGCAAGCTTGAGGTTGTGGGTGGAGTAATTTTATTCATAGCTCTTCAGCTGTCGGGAGGAATAGGCTATAACCTTCCCTTCTTACATAAGCACACACCCCAAACTACTCCCCGATGTATCACTGTACGCCACGAAGCCTTTCCCTGCCGTAGGTAACGCGAGGATTGGAGCCGATGTCAACTTATCCTTGAGAAACTGGAAGCTCTAGTTGCACTCATCATTCCGAATAAACTTAACCCCTTTCTTTGTGAGACCAGTAAGCAGAGCGGTAATTTTGAAGAACCCCTCCACGAATCGTCTATAATACCCTACAAGCCCGACAAAGCTTCAAACCTCGGTAACATTAGTTGGTCGAAGCCAATCTCTAATTGTTTCAATTTTCTTGGGGTTCACTTACACCCCTGTCTCAGAGATCACACGTCCCAGAAAAGCCACTCTTTGAAGCCAAAATTCGCATTTCTTCAATTTCACGAATAGCCCCTGCTCTTGAAGCACTTGCAAAACTTGCCGGAGATGCTCCTCATGCTCTATGCCACTTCGGGAGTAGACCAAAATGTCATCAATGAAGACCACGATAAATCGGTCCAGGAATGGTTGGAAGACATGATTCATTAAATCCATGAACGCTGCTGGGGCATTAGTCAACCCAAACGGCATTACCCTGAACTCATAGTGTCTATATCGCATCCTGAAAGTCGTTTTATGCACATCCTCTGACTTTATTTTCAACTGGTGGTATCCCGATTGAAGATCAATTTTTGAAAATACTTGGGAACCTTTCAACTGGTCGAATAGGTTATCGATCCTCGACATTTTTGAAGATTGATCTTCAATCGGGATTCCACCAACTGAAAGTTAAGTCGGAAGATGTGCATAAAATGGCTTTTAGAACGCAATATGGAGCTTATTAGTTCATGGTAATATCGTTTGGGTTGACCAATGCCTTGGCAGCGTTCATGGATTTAATGAATCGTATTTTCCAACCATTTCTAGAGCGATTTGTCGTGGTCTTCATTGATGACATTTTGATCTACTCTCGATAAGACATGGAGCACGAGAACCATCTTCGGCAAGTATTGCAAGTGCTTTGGGAGCGGAGGCTATTCGCGATGCTAAAGAAATGCAAATTTTGGCTCTAAAAAGTGGTGTTTTGGGACATATGATCTCTGAGACAGGGGTGTCAATGGACCCTAAGAAAATTGAAGCAATCAGAGATTGGCCTCGACCAACAAATATCACCGAAGTCCGAAGTATTATAGACGGTTTGTGGAGGGGTTCTCCAAAATTACCGCTCCACTTGCTGGTCTCACAAAGAAAGGGGCTAAATTCACTTGGAGCGATGAGTGCAACAAGTGCTTTCAACTTCTAAAGAATATGTTGACATCGGTTCCAATCCTCGCATTGCCTACGGCGGGGAAAGACTTTGTGGTGTATAGTGATGCATCGGAGAGTGGTTTGGGGTGCGTACTTATGCAAGAAGGGAAGGTTATAGCTTATGCCTCCCGGCAGCTGAAGAGTTATGAAAAGAATTGCCCCACCCATGACCTCGAGCTTGTCACTGTGATATTTGCACTGAAGTTGTGGCGGCATTATTTATATGGCGAGCATTGTGAGATCTACAAGGATCATAAGTGTTTTAAGTACCTATTTACTCAAAAAGAGTTGAATCTGAGGCAGCATCGGTGGCTTGAGCTACTAAAGAATTATGATGTCAGTATCCTATACCACCCGGGAAAAGCAAATGTGGTGGCCGACACATTGAGCAAAAAATTAGTGGAAAATCTCGCCATGGCGATTATTGATCAGTACCCGTTGCAAGTAGAGATGCGACGGTTTGGATTGGAAGTGGTGGCTTCTGATGCTCCCGCGACACTTATGACACATCGAGTGCAACCCACCTTGTTGGAGAAAATCAAGAAAAAGCAAGTTGCTGATGAAAAACTCCAAAAGGTGTAGTCTGACATTGAGGGCGGGCGGGCAGTAGACTTTAGTGTGGACTTAGAGGGAGTCTTGAAGTTTCGAGGTCGGTTGTGTGTGCCGAATGACAAGAAAATGCGAAAGGAGATACTCCAAGAAGCATACCGATCTCCGTATACGATTCACTTCGGTAGCACCAAGATATACAAGGATCTCAGGACACATTTCTGGTAATTGGGTATGAAGGAGGATGTTGGGTGCTAATTTGTGGCTCAGTGCCTAGTGTGCCAACAAGTTAAAGTTGAGCATCGACTTTCGGCGGGCAAATTGCAGAGCCTACCAATACTCATGTGGAAGTGGGGGAATATTGCGATGGACTTCATCATGGGCTTATCTAGATCACAAGCTAGCCATGACGCGATATAAGTGGTGGTGGATCGATTAACCAAGGCGGCACATTTCTTGTCGATCCACACCATGTAGTCAAGAGATAAGTTGGCACAATTGTACATTGATGAGATTATGCGCCAACATGAAGTACCCGTTTCTATAGTGTCGGATCGGGATCCCCGGTTCATTTCGTAGTTTTGGAAGAGTTTTCACGGGACTCTTGAGACACACCTCAACTTCAGCACAACATATCATCCTCAGAGCGATGGGCAATCAGAGAGAACCAATCAAATCCTCGAGGATATGTTGAGGGCGTGCGTGCTAGATTATGGCACCGAATGGCAGCAGTATTTGCCTATGGTGGAGTTCGCCTACAACAATAGCTTCCAATCTAGTATCAAGATGGCGCCATTTGAGGCATTATATGGCAGAAAATGCCATTCTCCGTTACATTGGAGCGAAAACGGCGAAAAATCAATATTAGGCCCCGATGTATTACAAGAAGCCAAGGAAAAAGTGAGAATGGTGCGTCAGAGGCTATTGACGACGCAAAGTCAGCAAAAGAGTTATTCTGACAAAAGACGATGTGACTTGGAATTTGACGTCGGCGACCATATGTTCTTGAAAGCTTCACCCACAAGGGACGTAGTGCTATTCTGAATGCGGGGAAAGCTAAGTCTTCGTTTTATTGGCCCTTATGAGGTGTTGGAGCTGGTCGGCCCTATGACTTACAGAGTGGCATTGCCTCCGGAGTTGGTGGGAGTACACGATGTTTTTCATGTATCCCAGCTCCGCTAGTATGTTCATGACTCGGCTACCCGGCACACGTTATCGACTATCCCCCACTAGATCTATGGGAGGATTTGAGTTATGATGAGTACCCACGGAAGATAGTCAACTGCCAAGAGAAGAGTTTGAGAAACTGCTCCATCCCGTACGTAAAGGTGTTGTGGGCTAACCACGGTGATCAAGAGGCCACCTGGGAGCTAGAGAGCACAATGCAGGAGCGGCATCCTAACTTATTTGAGGATTAAGCGAAGGTATGCGAGATTTTAGTTTCGCGGACGAAACTCCTAAAGGAAAGAGGGATGTAGTGCATCGGCTTTTGCTAAAGTGGCAAAGTGCAGATAAGTCACCCTGAGCGTGTTTGAAAACATGATAAAAAAGAGTTGGAGTAAGTTTGGTTCGAAGCAAATAGCATTAAGATCGAACTTGAGTCGAAAACGGGCGAAAATAGCCAAGTCTGAAGCTTCAGACTGGTTTTGGACGTCCGGAAGGCCCTGAGGGCGCTCGGAGTTATAGTAGCGGGCAGTGGGGCGAGCGCCCTGTTCGTACTTTCGAACTCTCAACCCGAGAGCTGGATTTTGGTGTGCGCTGGTTTTCAGACGTCCGGGGTGTCCTATAGGTGCCCAAATGAACAGTGGCAAGCGCTGGGTGAGGGTGCCTCGGACCGTCCGGAGGAACAGTGGCTCCGACATTTCGGACGCTCAGACGGGGTCGTAGGCACCCGAAACGCTCGGAGACTGGCGTGAGTTGGAGAAAAATAGTGGATTTTTATGGGGGCATTTGGGTCATTTTACACCCTCTGCTACAACCACCTATCCCCTAACAAAAGCCCTCCCTCTCAACCTTTTTCTTCATCATCTCTCTCATTCTCTCCATCTCTCACTTTCTCTGTGTTCGTTCCAGAGAAGAAGAAGCAGCAGCAGTAGCTTGAGGGGGAGGAGAGCTAGTAGCTGGGAGACCCTTTGGCTGGGGTTTTGATCTCCAAAACAGCAGGAAAAGGATGGAGAAGACCTTGAGGATGCCTTAGGGAGAAGAAAGGAACCCTTTCCCCATCTCTTTTGCTTGGGAGCTCAAGAACCCAGAACACGACTAGATTGCCACGAGTATAAAGAATTCAGTCTTTTCTATACACGCACGGTTAGACAAGTATATACATACAATCAGAGTACTATCTATCAGATAAGGAATAACTCAATACTGTAAATAATCCACAACTAGATCACAAAACATCAAAAAATAACATGTCTATGTCATGATCATATATAACAAAAATAAAAGATAAACATAAATGACCACCTAGCTATCATCATGGGGACAACTCTATCGTAACAGCCTCACCACATCTACCCAATATCCCACTACCCGACGGACCTGAAAAATGGTCACCAAAAGGTGTGAGATATAACTAAATGTATCCCAGTAGGTACAACGAGTCGGGAAACAGCAAGTCGTACCTACTGATATACAATAATCAATGGATAGTAAAAGGCAGTAGGTAAAGGCAGATATGAAGCAGATAACTGACAGAAATAAAAATCCATACTGAATAAAGATAATATGAACTATGCATCAATAATAGAACTCAAGTACCCAATTACTGCCACTTTTAGTCGCGAGGACCTCGTGCAAATACCACTTTTGGTTATAAGGACCTCAGGCTTATGTCATTATCTGGCATTGATCTGGCTGACATAACCCTGCACTATTCGGTACGATCTGGGGCTCACGGGTCTCTGTTTCGACCACTTTACCGGTAAAGAAAGTAAGGTAGGGGATCAATCCCATGGCGCACGTGAAGTACAGCGGTGTTGTGGCGATTATAATGCTGATGCTCAAGCTCACTGTCTAAAGACCAGGTAATCGACAACAAGCCGGAATCCCAACTAGAATGCAGATAACTGTATAATCAATCATGTAGTACTAAAATATAAAGAGATACAAATATAACTGAGCATGAGTAAATCTAAGTAATGTCCAATCACACGTGGCATATGTTTAGGTACAAGCTAAGTATACTAATATCCAACTAATGACCAATGAGGCATGACAATAGTCCAAGTGTAACAACTAGATATAAGCAATAAAGAGAAATAAAGCTCAAGGATAGGACCAGAGCTAGCATGAATCACAGGGGTCCAACCAAGTACGGTACTCAATCAGGTGACAAGATGCAAAAGCCTGGACCGAAGTACCCACCTCAGTGTAGGTGGTCCTGATGTCCGCTAGACAACTCACGTGCTGGCTCCTGACTGTTGGGGCCTGAATAATAAACTCTGGTCAGTAAAAGACTCACTCATACCCATCCCACTGACTCACAGTGTGCAGAACCACTATATGAAGGACTTTCCTCAAGTCCCGGGATTTGCCGAAATTTTTAGAAATCCGTCGACCCACCAACTATGGTCCGATTAGCGTCTACAGGCCACTAATATTAATGAAACTTCACAGGCTACCCCGGAATGCTTCATTTAAGACGTTTGGGCAGTAACATCAAACTCTATGCCACTTAAAACTCGAATAGTGCCATAAATACCGAAATCACTACTGGAATTACCGACTTCGGCTTCAGAAATCGCCAACGCTAAACTAAAGCCATTGGACCAACCAGAACAGCGTCGGGAACAGCCAGCGGCAACTGGCAATCATAACTGGTCATCCCAATGTCTCGAAATGTCCGATTTATGCAGAAACGCTGATATACCAATAATTTTGTCAATTTACGATTCGGTAACCAAATTCCGCTCAACAAAAGCCATCGGACCTCGAACGAAAATTCATAGATCACATGCACACTGCCCGAAATACCCCATGTGGTCACAATTTCACTTAGACCCCTAGGGTTTTCAGAAATTGCATAATTACTTGCATTTATATATTTTTAAGCTACTAATATAAATATAAAGATTTTCAGATTAATCCGAGGGCACCAGTAGATGGGCCTCGACATTTTGAAACTCGTGCTCACCGTTTGAAAGTGGCACAATGCCTTAGGACAACAATGGCTCATCATTAAACATGCAATAAGACCTAGGTTGTATGTCACGCCCCGGGATTTTAAAAGCGGTCTAAAATTATATATATATATATATATATATATATATATATATATATATATATATATATATATATATCAGAGTTCGAAACATAGCCACGCGCATAGGAGATTCCCATATATATATATATATATATATATATATATATATATATATATATATATATATATATATATATATATATATATATATATATATATCAGAGTTCGAAACATAGCCACGCGCATAGGAGATTCCCAATCCAAATAGATGGAGTCTCCCCTATATACGCTTAGCTAGGCAAGTACAAATAATCATCATTTGCATTCATAGTTTACTAACATGAATATAACCATTTAAACATTCAAACTATAGATAATATAGGCAGAATCCAACATATATAATCCAACAACTAAAAGAGTCATAAACATAGTGCAAAATAACTGAAAGTAGAAACTAGAGCAAATAACTATCACGGGACGGTACTATCGCGGTGTCCTCACATCATCGCCCCGACACTCACCACCCAACTGACCTGAAAAATAGTCACCCAAGGGTGTGAGACACAACTGAATGTATCTCAGTGGGTGAAAGGCAGTGAAGCAGGTATAGAAGCAATATAAAGCAGGTATGATAAGCAGGTATATGAACTGATATATATTTACTGAAACTATAAATAACAAGAAGTAATATATGTCAACTATAATCATGCATCATCATAGCAGTAATCAGATATACCCAATCATATGCCACTGTTGGTCACTAGAACCTCAGGCTAGTACCGAACCAAGTCTGACATGTACCCCACACCTGCTGACTATAACAAGGGGCTCAGTATCTCCTAGTCCCACAAGTGCAGCCATATACAACGGGCTCACGGGTCGCAAAGACCACTCTACCGGTAAGGAATATCACTGTGGGGGATCAACCCATAGGTGTATATGAAGATGTACAACTGGTGCATGGCAATCTCAGTCCGGATGCTCAAGCTCGCGGTCAGAAGATCGAAAACACGACGAATAGTCGAGAACTCCCAAACGGGATTAAGTACCACAAGTATATGGCATAACAACAAGATATCCACCTACTCTATCATGCAAGGTAAGCTATAAATAATGGCATATATGAACTAGTAGTAGGTGATATATAGCAAGTAGTGTCTAAGAGTGTCTGAAACACTGATCATGGCATATATGTACATATGAACAGATAAGAACCCTACTATACTAAAAGTGTCAACTACACTAAGTATAGTTATGATATACCAAAGCAGCAATATAACAATAAGTAGGGCTAACAAGGCAACCAACTGGTCCAATCAATCACGATACCCAAAAAGTTACACTATGCCAATGCCCGGATCGGAGTACCCACCTCAACCCAAACGGTCCGGAATTTTGCTACTCAACTGGCGAGGCGACTCCTGAGTGCTAGGGCCTGTACCATAACCCACTATCAATAAAGAACTCTCTCATACCCAACCCACAGACAAACAATGTGCATAATAATTAGACCACTGTAATAGATCAAGGTCTCGAGATCCGCCGGAAATTTTGGTAATCCGCCGATCGACCGATATTGGTCCGATAAGAGCCTATAGGCTACCAAATTAAATAAAACTTAGCATGCTACCCCAAAATACTTCACTTAAGATGCTTGGGCAACCACAGATCACTAGGTATAACCCTAAATCCAAATAATGCCATAAACACTAAAGTCCGATATCAAAATTGCCGTTTTTGGCTCCGGGATTCTCTGACACAAACCAAAATCACTAGACCAGCCAGGACAGTGTCAGGAATAGCTAGGGACACCTGGCACCCACAATTGATCAACTAATTCCACGAATTGTGTAATTAACGCCTAGTTGCCGATAAACCGACGATTTTGTCCATTTACGAGTCGTTATCCAAATCCCGCTCAACAAAAGCCATCGGATCTTGAACGAAAAGTTCAGAGATCGCCTACACGCTGCCCAAGACAGCCTATGCTGTTATATTTGCATATAGGTCCCTAGGTTTTCCACAATTTGCATAAAAACATACTAAAATCCAAGTGTCGACTCGTTACCTGAATCCGAGGGCTTTTAGATCAATCCAAGGGTTACAGTAGATGGCCCTTGTGAGGTCCCGCATCCCTACGAGAGGATTACTGTTGGATCAGCGACTTCTAGAGGCTTATTCGGCGTGATGGAGGTGCTTGTGCGCAAATCGGACCTCAGGATTGGACCCAGCGCAAAATTTAGATTAAGATTACATATCCGGATGCCTTCAACAAATTTTAGAAGTGGAATTGGGCAAAACAGACATCAGATTTGGATTCAGCGTGCAAAAACGATGGAAATGGACTATTTACTTATATTTTTCGGAGCCTGGATGCCCAAATACGGATTTCGAGACAAGATGTTCCGGCAGCCGGGGCAGCGCCGGCGGTGACGGGCAGGCGGCGGAGCGCGGCAGCTTAGGCGCGGGCGCGGGCGCGGGCAGGCATGACGTACGGTGGTTGGGTGTGCCATGTGGCGGATCCCCATTGGGCGCGCTGGGGACAGGTGGCGGCTTCGGGTTCGGCGGGTGCATCGGGTACGTGCACGGGGAGCAGCGAGTGATGGCGGTGGACGCGTGGCGCGCGGGGATTGGCCGGTCAACACGCGTGCGACAGCGTGCCGGGCGCGGCGCACCGTGGACCCCGCCAGGCCACGTGTCGCCCGCTCATTGGCGGGCGCAGCGACCCGGCTGGGCCGCCATGAACCGCGACCCACGGTTCCTGCCGTGGACCGCGCTGCCACACGACACGCTGCGATTGGCGGGTGCTTGAGCACAGGGCGCGCGGGGTACGGACGGGACACATGGCACTTTGTGGACAATTCGGGCGTGCACAATAGCGAGCCGGGCCAAATTCGGGCGCCCGAATCCGGATTGGTTTTCTTGATGGGTTGGGCCTATAAATAGGGCCCCTTTGCTGCTTTTTCTCCTTTTTTGGGCTTTTCAACTGAGGGCTTTCTTCAGGGAAGTTCTTCCTCTCCCTCTCCTCCACCCTTTCGATGGATTCCCGGATTTTTTTGGAGGCCGCGGCATCGGCGTTTTCTGTGACGCGATGCACTTTGACGCTCCTTCGTTTGTGGCTTCTACCGTCGCATTTCAGTCCGTGAGGTCCCCTGGATCACCCCGATGGAGTTTTGAGCCGATTTTTGTGGTAACGCGTTCATGAGAGGTACGCCTTCGATTTCCGTGTTGATCACTTCGCTCTATATCAAGTTTTTGGTGGTGTTCCCGAGGTACTTTTTGACCCCTTGTACTGCTGCGATATTTGGGACAGCGGTGTAGTATTGTTGGGATTTCTTGGCCTACGGGCATCGGATCAGGACGTGTGAGGACTCGATCGGCATCTACGCTTCGAGAGGAGCGCGATCGTATTTTTATCGGATTTTTCTGAGGTTGCTTCAAAGGTGATATTTCCACTTTTTTTAGACTGAATGCTACAGATTATCGATTGTGGGAAGTTTTGACTCGCCGCGGTGTTTTATTTGTTTCTTGGCCTACAGGCGTCGAAACAGGACGTGCGAGTACTCGTTTTGCATCTACTCGTCGAGAGGATCGCAACGGTTATTTTTTTGGAATTTTCCGAGGTCATCTCGCAGGTGAAAATCGACCATCTTCTGGACTATTGTGCGGGCAGCGGCATTGTGTTAATTGTAGGATTAATTTGTGCACCGTGTTGGTTGTTGTTGCAGTTTTCGCGGTGAGCTAGGGTTTTCTTTGTGAGAGGGCGAGTTTGGAGCGGTGCTTCGCGTGCTTCGCGATCGAGGTGGGTGGTTGTTGTTGTGATGACCCGGATCTCCGCAGAGCTGCTACAGTGCGTTGGGGTGGCTGTTGGAGGCCTACATGGTGTGTTGGAGGTGTTTAGGGCATAATTGGGCACAAGAGTTGGACTTCGGGCCCAAATGGATCATGTGAGTGATCGGAGGACCCCGTGGAGGGTTTAGAAGTGGTTTCGCGCGAATCGGATATTTAAATTGGGCTCCGCACGAAGTTTGGACTAAGAACGCATTTCCGGGTGCCTTCGACAATTTTTAGAGTTGGAATTTGGCGAAACGGACGTCAAATTCGGATTCAGCGCGCGAAAACGGTCAAAATGGACTACCCACTTGATGTTTTTGTGCTCGGGTTACTGTTCACCGCCGGAACAGTTATTCCGGCGATCGCCGGCGGCAGCGGCGGAGGGCGGCGGCGCGGCCTCGGGCAGGCGGCAGCGCGGCGGCGGGCAGCGCGCAGCGCGCGGGCAGGGGCGCGGGCAGGCGCGCGGTCCACGCGCCGGCGTGCACCAGAGCGGGGTGCCACGTGGCGGCTTCCCATTGGATGGTTCACAGCTCGCGGTCCACGGAACTGTGTGGTGTATGGTGGACCGGGCGGGAAAACACGTGGCATCTTGTCATTGGTCCGGTGTATGGCGTGTCGTGCACCGGGTGCAGTGAGCACGTGACTTGGACACGTGGCGCGCGAGGATTGGACTGGATACTGTGCGCGCAGATTGCAGGTAGCGTGGTGCACGGTGGACCGGTTGGAGACACGTGGCATCACGTTGTTGGTTCGGTGTTTGGGGTGTCGTGCACCGGGTGTAGCAAACGTGTGGCGTGGACACGTGGCGAGCGAGGATTGGGTGTGTTACTGTACTCGTACGGCGTGGCAGGCGGCGGTGGCAGGCGGGGCAGGCGGCGGCCGGCTGGCGTGGCGGGCACGGCAGCAGGGTGGCGCACGCGGGCGCCACGTGGCGGCCCGCTATTGGCGGGTGCCAACGGCCCCGTTGACCAGGGTGCACCACGTGGCGTGAGAGGAGCGGCCGGATCCGCTGTTTCGTGTTCGGGGACACGTGTCGGTGCGTGGAGCGGGTCGGACGGGTGCGCGGTCCGACCGGATCTGGTGTGCGGGCGTGGGCCGAGTGGGCCGGGCTACTGTGCGCGCCCGAAAGTTCGGGCCGGGCCGCACTGTTTGCGCCCGAAAAGATTCGGGCGCCCGAAAAAAAGGACACAGTGGGCATTTTTCTAATTGTTTGGAAAGGCCTTTATATACCAACCCGAGCCCCTTCTTTTCGAGTTTTTCTCCCCTTTCCGAGCCTCTTCTGCCCGAGCCACCTTAAGGAGATTTGTTCACCTCTTGATGCTTGATCTTCCTGCCAAGTTCTAGGATTTTAGGAGGCTCGAATCCCGAGGTTCCCCATTTTACGGCGCGGCGCGACGATGCATTTCCTGTTTCCTTCTTCGACGCAGCAGTGATGTTTTGGCTCCCCTGGGCTACCCCGAGGTCACTTTTCTGTGATTCTTGCGCCGGCTGACTCCTTACAGATAAGGCTTCAACTTTCATTTTGATCGCGCTTTTCCATTTCGAGGTTTTGGCACGGATCCCGAGGCAAACAGTGACCCCTTTTTGCTGTGTGGATTTCCTTGACAGCAGCGGAGTATTTCAGCCATATCTTCGCGCACGAGCGTCAGACGGAGACGAGCTTGTACAACTTTTTGATCTACTCGTCGCGAGGAACGCAATGGTGATTTTTCTGAGATTTTAGAAAAATTGTTTCGAGATGATAATCACTGTTTTCTCAGTGTACTGTGTACAGTTTTTCTTCACAGTTTGTTGATTGGATTACCGCCTTGCCGAATTTATAACTTGGCTTACCGAACTCTGATTTGGGCGTGCAAGGTACCGTTGCGAAGCTATCGACGCGAGGATCGCCGTGATATTTTTCTGGGATTTTTTCTGGGCAGTTTCTGCAGGTGATAATTTAACAGTTTTGGGACTGTTGTTGTATGTATTATAAGAGCATTATTTGGGAGCCTAAGTGTATTTAGTGGACTTTGTGTTGTGCCAGGAGTGTTTCGGGTGTACTGTATTTGTTGGAGCGCAGGATTGGAGTTTTTGGCATTTTCAGCTGTACGGACCCGGACAGTTAGCGCTTCAGGTGGGTGGTTGTTGCTCGCCTCTATATCTGACTTACTCACTAAGTTTATTAGAAAATCCCCCTTTAAGCATATTGATTGATTAATATGCATGATTGACTGATATACATGTGAACCTATCTATCTGTGGTTAATTTAGTGGATAAAGCATGTTGGGGATATTATTGGGATAATATTGCTGTTGGAACATGATCTTTGGAATAATTTAATAAGTGATGATTAACATGCCACATTAGCACCTAGAATTGTATGAAAGTGGATTAAATAGATTAACTGTTGGGACATAATGATATATCAATGTGCGGGTTTCACTCTGGGAATTTATTATGGAACAGGGATCTTATACATGTGTAGTCCACTGATGATTTTAGCCTGATGGTGATATTTATCTGGATATTATTATGTATTACACTGTAAAACTGTTATTTGATATATCCTCTCTTTCACATTGCTGAGGACTTTTGCATGCTTATTTGGACATCTAGATAGGCCACTATTTTATTGCTACACTATCATATTGGGATTTGACTTAGGAGAAACCATGATTGCTTTCTTTCTCCTTTTTATTTAGACTTTTGAGTCATGTTGCTCGGGTTCGAGCAGAGGTTTGGGATAGTGTAGCTGGGACCTGAGGGTCAGTGATAGGGTGTACCTGATGTTGGATTGTGGGCTATTGCGGCAACCGCGGACAGTAGGCGGTTGACCAGATCTTGATTATTTCACCCAATTGTGGGTTGGGGGTTATTGCGGTGACCGCGGACTTTGGGCGGTTGACCGGATGTTTACTATTGCATCAGATTGGGTATTAGATTTCTCTAGTGGATGGTATTTCCCACTTTTGAGTATTATTGTATCGGATCGGGGTTTCATTAGTGGACGGAGTTTCCCACTTTGATCATTGTCATGATCCAGTCCTGCTATTGTGAGATATTGGTTACAGAGATGCTTGATACAGTGATACTTTACTCGTGTGGGTCGCTCCCCTCGAGTGCCACTCCGGAGTAGGCTTTAGACCGTGTTGGGTTCCGGTCAGTTGGTGAGTTGTGAGTGATGACAGAGCAGGCAGTACCCGTTTTACTGGTGGTACTAGATTGGGTCTATTTAGCCAGATATGTTTCCTGATGCATTCATACCGTCATTTCCTTCGGTATTGCATTTAGAGGCATACTTGTTGTGGTTTCCCCTTTTATTCAGTAGTTCTGTTTACAGCTTTACCCCTTGCCCTTTTCTTGCCTCTAGTAGACTTAGTGGGTACGCCGGAGCTTGAGGCTTTACCCACAGGGGGAGGCTACTGGTTTACTAGTGGTTCTCACCCCCACTGTTGTTTCCTTTCTTTTCTCCCCCTGTTTTGCAGAGTCCTCATTGGAGTTGCTGATCTTCGGTCGTTGTTCGGGGCGAGGGAGTCACGAGCTAGATCGTTACCACCCGAGGAGTGTAGCTGTATCCCCTGGTTGGAGATTCCTCGTAGCTGTTGGCTGGTTTTACTGTTTATCTGGAGGAGAGAGATCTTTTGTATTTGGAGAGACTGATGTAGACTGATGTACTATAGTTTTAGTTTATCTCCTTTTATAGTTGAGAGATGCTGTACTGAGGACATTGTATGATGATTATCTGTATTTGAGGAAATGGATATTGTACTTTATTTCATGATTGTATAGTGATTGGATTTTATTTTACAGCATTTTATTTCAGCTCTGATATTTGTGTAGCTATAGTACTATCTTTTGCAGGTTAGACGCTTCGCCTATGCGGGTTTTGGCATAGGTGGCGGATCTGTTGGCGAGCCCGGGTCGCAGTTTCGACCCCGGGGCGTGACAGATTAAGTTGGTATCAGAGCTTAGGGATAGGTCAATTGGGACTGTAGAAACCCTAGGCTTATGGTTGGACCCTAGGATGACTTCGTGAGAGTCGTGATTTTAGCGAGAGTCCTGATTGAGTTTTATACCTCTCCCGAGTGATGGGATGGGTGATTGGCATGTTTATTCTCCTAAGCAATTATGTTGGCTGCAGACAACATAATGCGGCGGAACGGTTGACATGCTCTAGACTCTCGCCGGATTGGGTCGAGTTTTGTTTTGTGCTGTGGTGCAGTTGGTCGTGGTGAGCGGTGTCTCCCCGACGCGTTGTGCGGATTGGTGTGCACTCGTCGCAGCAGTGGAGCTTGAGCGGATTGTTTTGGGGCCGGATACCCGGATTGAGGTTAGAGAGCTTCAGGCCCCGATGGCAGGATTGTCTGAGGTATATCAGCGGCAGAGTGAGCCGCTGGTCTGGGTGACACAGTTGTCGGAGCAGTGGGCAGCCCGACAGTGTTTTTCTCCTGAGACCACCTGGTTACAGTATCCTCAGCGGCAGTGATTTCTGAGGCGCCGATGGGCGAGTAGCCCCCTCCGTGCCAATGTTTAGTGCTGAGGCACCGAGGTGGGGTGGATAGTTGACAGTGGATGAGTTGTGGGACATCATTGATGGATGGAGCCAGTTTTGGCAGATGAACCCCCTGATTTATGGATTTGAGTTGGAGCCTTTGGAGGCAAAATCGTGGTTGGTGGTGATGGAGTGATCAATTGAGGGTCCCCCTGTGCTGGGAAGTTTATGCAGTTGTTGAACTGTACGCTCCAGGTTTCGAGGGACGAAGCGCGTAGGATGCGTGCGACTGGCAGTGGATTGCGCCAGAATACCCTTTTGTTTATCTGATCCCCCTGTCTTGGATTTTGGATTTTAGATGCCTCGATGGAGTAGGCATTGTGTATGGAGCGTACTGTTGCAGTTCCTGTGGATAGGGATCTGCCGCCAGAGGCGAGTTCTGGATAGAGGCGCCTGGCGCTAAGTGTTGGGGGACAGATCGGCTGGCAGAGGCACTTTCGTGTTCCTTTTCTGGATGGTGGACATCCTTGTGGACGGATTATGTAAAGCTTACCCAAAGGAAGGTTACCCTTTGTGATTGATAACATTTGTGTTTGGGGTACAATGATGTGCTTGAGGGGTGAGCTGAGTAAGGATAATTGAATGAGGAATTGCAGGAATTAATTGTGTTTTGTCATATGACGATTGCAATAATGGATTTTCTGAGATGTCAGAGGTCAGGTGGACCCCGGTGGCAGCATCAGCATCGTTATCAGAGTGGCGCAGCGGTAGCGTGGATTTATTGTCTGCGAAGACCGTATTCCTTGCCTCAGTGTGAGCAAAGGCGGAGAATTGTGCTCCTTTTGTGGATAGCCTTGATTTTCAGGCAGATTAAGTGACGACCACCTACATTGAGCGGTTGAGACTGTGCTGCCTGGGTGGAGGGCACCAAGGCAGTGGATCGGGTCGTCGCAGGTGTGATTTCATCACAGCAGTCGAGTTAGAGCATGTTGCATTCCTGCATGGACTAGAGGCAGATTTGTTACCACATGCACTAGAGGTACAGGTTCCTGTTGGGATGGTGCATGTGGAGGAGGCTTGTGGATCATGTCCAGTGCAGTTGAGACCTCGAGTGGTATCGGCAGGTTTATTGGTATTTGTACCTGGTCAGTGTTTGACCCAGTGCGTGGGATTGGTTGGCACAGTGCCACATGGTGTATGACTGCGGGGAGAGAAGGTTATGATCTTCTGCAAGGCAGACATTAGAGACTTGTTCTTTGAGACAGTCAGAGCACACAAGTTGTAGCGACAATGCGAGAGGTGCCAACGGCGGCACCGGGACGCGAGGATATTCCTGTTATCGTGAGATCCCGGGTGTGATTCCACCGGAGCTGATAATGATGCCGCCGATTAGGGAGATTGAGATTGCGGTTGACGTGGTTCAGGGAACCACGCCAACCCCGATAGCACCTCATTGGATACCACCTGTAGAGCTGACAGAGCTGATGGCGCAGTTGCAGGATCTGATGGATCGAGGGTCTGTTCGATCTAGTGCCACGTCGTTGGCACAGGACAGTGAGGGTCCTTGTGTGGGGTGACCGCAGGCAGGTCTGGATATTATTTAGGACCTTTGATGGAGTTATACCCCGATAGTGGTCTGCTTGGGATGCAGGTATCTTCTTGGGATCATACAGTTGAGTATCCCGCCAAGATGGTGTTCTGGACCCGGTAGGGGCATTGTGAGTGCAGTAAGGCCAAACGGGATGACTAAGGCCCTGTCGTCTTAGGATTTGAGGAATTGTGTGTTCCTGCTGCACTTGGAAGGATTATTTGAGATATTCTTCGGGATATTTTGATTTTACCCCATCTCTGTATGGTTTAGAGCTGGTGGAGTACTCATAGATGGTGTAACAAGGTCTGTGAGGAAGAAGCTGTATGCCAAGTTGTTGTGGCACGAGTTTTAGCTTCGAGAGCATATCATCTTGGATCACTTAGTCTAGCCATAAGAGGCGGTGGTGGAAGTCCGGCCAAAAGGGATGCTATGCGAGAATGGCTGAGACCGGCAGTTATTTGTTGAGGTGAGGAGCTTGTGAGCCGGATAGTGCCAGCAGAGCTTGACGAATTGGTGATGAGATTGATACCAGCCCTGATTTCTGCATCGCCAGTGTTGGGAGATGGATTTGTGATATACTGTGATGCCTCCCATAGTAGCTATGAAGCTACAGTTGGATTTGTGGCAAGCATCCAATATCACCCTGATAGGGCCACTGTGGTGGCGGATACCTGGAGCAGGAAAGCTGTTAGAGGTCGAGCTTGTTGATGCCACAGCTGGCGCTGTGTGGACTGTCGAGGCAGACGTGGCGTATGATGGTGTCACTGAGGGCTCTTTCCCTTTCGGAGTGCCTAACACGTCACTGGTTTGGGAGTTGAGGGCACAACTCCCGGAATTTGATGAAGTGATCGTCTGGAGCTGGTATTTTTCGAGCCTGGAGGATTGGATTTACCAGCTGCAAGGGTACGGGATTTCTCGAAGATTGATTTGCGATCTGGTTCTCTCGACTGCTTATAGTGTGTGCTGATGCCCGAGAGTTGGGGAGGTGTTTCTACACCCTGATGGTTTTTGGATTAGAGATCAGAGTTTACGTGATCAGTTGGAGGACCTATATCGGATGCCCGGGAGTACAGAGGTACTTGGATCGAGCTTGTTGTGCCGATGGACTTGTGGTTGGATTATCTGAGGCCCTGGGAAGAGCGGAGGCTTGTACCGATGCAGATTACTTGGTAGCTCGAGCGGTTAGCCCAGCTGTACTTGGTTGAGTTGGTACGGTTTTTCTGGAGTGCCCGCCTTTACTTTGTTCTAGTTGGAGACCCGAGGACCGCATCGCGCCTTTGGAGGAGGTACTTGTCAGCCTTGGGAGCTTGAGTGGTGGATGATTGGATGTTTACCCCCTTTATTTGGTTGAGATTCCGTGTTGAGGAACGACTTTAGTTTCGAGGACGAAACTTTCTTTTAGTGGGGGAGGATGTGATGACCCGGATCTCCGCAGAGCTGCTACAGTGCGTTGGGGTGGCTGTTGGAGGCCTACATGGTGTGTTGGAGGTGTTTGGGGCATAATTGGGCACAAGAGTTGGACTTCGGGCCCAAATGGATCATGTGAGTGATCGGAGGACCCCGTGGAGGGTTTAGAAGTGGTTTCGCGCGAATCGGATATTTAAATTGGGCTCCGCACGAAGTTTGGACTAAGAACGCATTTCCGGGTGCCTTCGGCAATTTTTAGAGTTGGAATTTGGCGAAACGGACGTCAAATTCGGATTCAGCGCGCGAAAACGGTCAAAATGGACTACCCACTTGATGTTTTTGTGCTCGGGTTACTGTTCACCGCCGGAACAGTGATTCCGGCGATCGCCGGCGGCAGCGGCGGCGGCGGGCAGCGGCGGAGGGCGGCGGCGCGGCCTCGGGCAGGCGGCAGCGCGGCGGCGGGCAGCGCGCAGCGCGCAGGCAGGGGCGCGGGTAGGCGCGCGGTCCACGCGCCGGCGTGCACCAGAGCGGGGTGCCACGTGGCGGCTTCCCATTGGATGGTTCACAGGTCGCGGTCCACGGAACTGTGTGGTGTATGGTGGACCGGGCGGGAAAACACGTGGCATCTTGTCATTGGTTCGGTGTATGGCGTGTCGTGCACCGGGTGCAGTGAGCACGTGACTTGGACACGTGGCGCGCGAGGATTGGGCTGGATACTGTGCGCGCAGATTGCAGGTAGCGTGGTGCACGGTGGACCGGTTGGAGACACGTGGCATCACGTTGTTGGTTCGGTGTTTGGGGGTGTCGTGCACCGGGTGTAGCGAACGTGTGGCTTGGACACGTGGCGAGCGAGGATTGGGTGTGTTACTGTACTCGTACGGCGTGGCAGGCGGCGGTGGCAGGCGGGGCAGGCGGCGGCCGGCAGGCGGGGCAGGCGGCGGCCGGCTGGCGTGGCGGGCACGGCAGCAGGGTGGCGCACGCGGGCGCCACGTGGCGGCCCGCTATTGGCGGGTGCCAACGGCCCCGTTGACCAGGGTGCACCACGTGGCGTGAGAGGAGCGGCCGGATCCGCTGTTTCGTGTTCGGGGACACGTGTCGGTGCGTGGAGCGGGTCGGACGGGTGCGCGGTCCGACCGGATCTGGTGTGCGGGCGTGGGCCGAGTGGGCCGGGCTACTGTGCGCGCCCGAAAGTTCGGGCCAGGCCGCACTGTTTGCGCCCGAAAAGATTCGGGCGCCCGGAAAAAAGGATACAGTGGGCATTTTTCTAATTGTTTGGAAAGGCCTTTATATACCAACCCGAGCCCCTTCTTTTCGAGTTTTTCTCCCCTTTCCGAGCCTCTTCTGCCCGAGCCACCTTAAGGAGATTTGTTCACCTCTTGATGCTTGATCTTCCTGCCAAGTTCTAGGATTTTAGGAGGCTCGAATCCCGAGGTTCCCCATTTTACGGCGCGGCGCGACGATGCATTTCCTGTTTCCTTCTTCGACGCAGCAGTGATGTTTTGGCTCCCCTGGACTACCCCGAGGTCACTTTTCTGTGATTCTTGCGCCGGCTGACTCCTTACAGATAAGGCTTCAACTTTCATTTTGATCGCGCTTTTCCATTTCGAGGTTTTGGCACGGATCCCGAGGCAAACAGTGACCCCTTTTTGCTGTGTGGATTTCCTTGACAGCAGCGGAGTATTTCAGCCATATCTTCGCGCACGAGCGTCAGACGGAGACGAGCTTGTACAACTTTTTGATCTACTCGTCGCGAGGAACGCAATGGTGATTTTTCTGAGATTTTAGAAAAATTGTTTCGAGGTGATAATCACTGTTTTCTCAGTGTACTGTGTACAGTTTTTCTTCACAGTTTGTTGATTGGATTACCGCCTTGCCGAATTTATAACTTGGCTTACCGAACTCTGATTTGGGCGTGCAAGGTACCGTTGCGAAGCTATCGACGCGAGGATCGCCGTGATATTTTTCTGGGAATTTTCTGGGCACTTTCTGCAGGTGATAATTTAACAGTTTTGGGACTGTTGTTGTATGTATCTATAAGAGCATTAGTTGGGAGCCTAAGTGTATTTAGTGGACTTTGTGTTGTGCCAGGAGTGTTTCGGGTGTACTGTATTTGTTGGAGCGCAGGATTGGAGTTTTTGGCATTTTCAGCTGTACGGACCCGGACAGTTAGCGCTTCAGGTGGGTGGTTGTTGCTCGCCTCTATATCTGACTTACTCACTAAGTTTATTAGAAAATCCCCCTTTGAGCATATTGATTGATTAATATGCATGATTGACTGATATACATGTGAACCTTCTATCTGTGGTTAATTTAGTGGATAAAGCATGTTGGGGATATTATTGGGATAATATTGCTGTTGGAACATGGTCTTTGGAATAATTTAATAAGTGATGATTAACATGCCACATTAGCACCTAGAATTGTATGAAAGAGGATTAAATAGATTAACTGTTGGGACATAATGATATATCAATGTGCGGGTTTCACTCTGGGAATTTATTATGGAACAGGGATCTTATACATGTGTAGTCCACTGATGTTTTTAGCCTGATGGTGATATTTATCTGGATATTATTATGTATTACACTGTAAAACTGTTATTTGATATATCCTCTCTTTCACACTGCTGAGGACTTTTGCATGCTTATTTGGACATCTAGATAGGCCACTATTTTATTGCTACACTATCATATTGGGATTTGACTTAGGAGAAACCATGATTGCTCTCTTTCTCCTTTTTATTTAGACTTTTGAGTCATGTTGCTCGGGTTCGAGCAGAGGTTTGGGATAGTGTAGCTGGGACCTGAGGGTCAGTGATAGGGTGTACCTGATGTTGGATTGTGGGCTATTGCGGCAACCGCGGACAGTAGGCGGTTGACCAGATCTTGATTATTTCACCCAATTGTGGGTTGGGGGTTATTGCGGTGACCGCGGACTTTGGGCGGTTGACCGGATGTTTACTATTGCATCAGATTGGGTATTAGATTTCTCTAGTGGATGGTATTTCCCACTTTTGAGTATTATTGTATCGGATCGGGGTTTCATTAGTGGACGGAGTTTCCCACTTTGATCATTGTCATGATCCAGTCCTGCTATTGTGAGATATTGGTTACAGAGATGCTTGATACTGTGATACTTTACTCGTGTGGGTCGCTCCCCTCGAGTGCCACTCCGGAGTAGGCTTTAGACCGTGTTGGGTTCCGGTCAGTTGGTGAGTTGTGAGTGATGACAGAGCAGGCAGTACCAGTTTTACTGGTGGTATTAGATTGGGTCTATTTAGGCAGATATGGTTTCCTGATGCATTCATACCGTCATTTCCTTCGGTATTGCATTTAGAGGCATACTTATTGTGGTTTCCCCTTTTATTCAGTAGTTCTGTTTACAGCTTTACCCCCTTGCCCCTTTTCTTGCCTCTAGTAGATTTAGTGGGTACGCCGGAGCTTGAGGCTTTACCCACAGGGGGAGGCTACTGATTTACTAGTGGTTCTCACCCCCACTGTTGTTTCCTCTTCTTTTCTCCCCCTGTTTTGCAGAGTCCTCATTGGAGTTGCTGATCTACGGTCGTTGTTCGGGGCGAGGGAGTCACGAGCTAGATCGTTACCACCCGAGGAGTGTAGCTGTATCCCCTGGTTGGAGATTCCTCGTAGCTGTTGGCTGGTTTTACTGTTTATCTGGAGGAGAGAGATCTTTTGTATTTGGAGAGACTGATGTTGAGACTGATGTACTATAGTTTTAGTTTATCTCCTTTTATAGTTGAGAGATGCTGTACTGAGGACATTGTATGATGATCATCTGTATTTGAGGAAATGGATATTGTACTTTATTTCATATTGTTCAGTGATTGGATTTTATTTTACATCATTTTTATTTCAGCTCTGATATTTGTGTAGCTATAGTACTATCTTTTGCAGGTTAGACGCTTCACCTATGCTGGTTTTAGCATAGGTGGCGGATCTGTTGGCGAGCCCGAGGCGCAGTTTCGACCCCGGGGCGTGACAGTTGTATACCTCACTTTTCGACATGCTCACTAGGTTTATTTAGAGAAGTCTCTATATTAGACTTATTGATTGATCACCCCATTGACAGTCATGCTTAAATGAAAATAAATGTGAGCCTATCATGTGAGACTAATCTTGTGGACATATCATGTCGGAAATATTATTGGAGAAATATTAAGGTAAGAATATGATTGTGGGAATATTATTGTAGGGATACTTGCATGCTTGTATGGATATACCGTTTGTACCGTTTGCTATGTTAGCACTTAACCTTGCATGTGGAATTGAATAGTAAACTAGGACAAAGTGAATTATCCTGTTAGTGGGTACTACTTGAGGATATTATGGACATGCATAGGTGGATAGTGGTTATGACCGATGATTTACTCTTTGTGAGATTATTGTATGATAATCCTTCTTTTATCTTTCTTGAGATCACTTGCATGCTTGTATGGACATCTAGATAGGCCATCTTTTATTGCTACACTATCATGTTGGAATCTAACTTAGGAGAAACCATGTTTGTTCTTTCTCCTTTCTTTCTAGACTCTAGATGCATGTTGCTCGGGTTCGAGCAGGGGTTTGGGATAGTGTAGTCGGGGCCTGGATTGTGGGGTATTACGGCAACCGCGGATATTGGGCGGTTGATCGGATGTCGGTTGTGGGACATGATTACGGCGACCGCGGATATTAGGCGGTTGGCCGGGTGCTGATTGTTGTTCCAGGTTGTGGATTGTGGATTATTGGGTATTGCGGCGATCGCGGATATTGGGCGGTTGATCGGATATGTACTTGTGCATTAGATTGGGTATCAGATTTCTCTAGTGGATGGTGTTTCCCACTTATGGAGTACTATTGCATATGATTGGGGACCGGGGTTTTCTTTAGTGGATGGGTTTTTCCACTTCGATAAGAGTCGTGATCCAGTCCTGCTATATTATGATACTTGTTACAGAGATACTTTACTCGTGTGGGTTGCTCCCATCGAGTGCTACTTCGGAGTGTGCGACCGTGCCGGACAGGAGCCAGTCTGTTACTTATTTTGGGATGCGACCGTGCCGGTCAAGAGCCGGTCTGTATCCCGCGGATGGTTTTGGGTTTTTGCTATCACATCGGCGTGGTTTCATTTGCCTGATGATGAGGGCGGCAGCAGGCAGTACAGGTTTTTACCGGTAGATAGATTGGGTTTATCTGGACGGTTCTAATTACTTATGCATACATACGGTTATTACATTCTGGGATTGCATTAGAGGCATAGTAGTGGTAGTTTTCTTTCATCAGCAGTCTTTATTGCTTACCACTCTTCTTTCCCTTTTTGGCTCTGGTAGACCTAGTGGGCGCGTCGGAGTTTGAGGCTTTACCCACTAGGGAAGGCTACTGGTTTACTAGTAGTTCTCACCCCCATTATTCTTTTTCTCTTTTTCTTCTCCTTGTTTTGCAGTGTCGTCTGCGGGAGCTGCTGGGCTTTCAACGGCGGATCGAGGAGAGAGGACGGCTGAGTAGATAGATCTCCTGGCAGGATGAGAGAGTGTAGTTGGACTTTGGGTGTACCTTTTTTACTCAGACTGTTGTACTTGTACTTTTGGGTCTGGCTTTAGCCATCTGGTTGTATTTTTTGGTGAGCTAGGAGAGACAGATGTATCATTTTTTTACAAATGTACCGTATTTTATTTCCAGTTTCAGTCTGAGATGTAATAGTTTTTAGTTCAGCTCTGTTTTTATGCTCTTTTATTATTATCTATTATATCTGAGTAGGTTACCGGCGCTTCGTGTACGCGAAAAATTTCGAGTGCATGGCGGATCTGTAGACGGGCCTGAGTTCTGGTTTACACACAGTGCGTGACAGATTAGGTGGTATCAGAGCTTAGAGATAGGTCAGTTGGGACTAAGGATGTGACTTCCCCGGAATTTGGATTAGTCCTATATATAAATGATATAATAGGACTAAATCTCTTAACCCGACTATAGCATTTTGGATCGTAGCAAGATCCAAGAGGAACATGAGAGTTAAGCGTGCTAGAGCTAGAGTAGTTCTAGGATGGGTGACCCCTTGGGAAGTGGGGCGTCACAGTTGGTATCAGAGCCATTCACCAGCCGGAAATGTGAGATGAGTCTCGGCTGAGCCAGGGTTATATAGCGGGTAGAGCGAGGCTCCCCGGCTAATGACCGTTGTGAGTGGAGTGCAGCTCCTCACAAGGTCGGCTAAGGCTAGTGAGACGAGTGTCACATCGCCTGGTACTAGTGAGTGTGCTTGAGTCTGACATGGACGTCAGGACTTAAAGGGGGGAATAATGTGACTTCCCCGGAATTTGGATTAGTCCTATATATAAATGATATAATAGGACTAAATCTCTTAACCCGGCTATAGCATTTTGGATGGTAGCAAGATCCAAGAGGAACATGAGAGTTAAGCATGCTAGAGCTAGAGTAGTTCTAGGATGGGTGACCCCCTGGGAAGTGGGGCGTCACAAAGGAAACCCTAGGTTTTTGGCGGACCCTAGGATGATAGGGCGTGAGAAATGTGATATTTTGTGGAAGTCGGTGATTTATTTATTTAACTCTTCCTATGAGTGAAGAGGGATCGACATATCATATTTCTGTTGAACAATTATGTTGGCTGCAGACAACATAAAGTTACAGAAATAGGGGAATGTCATTGACTTTCGCTAGATTGGGTCGAGTGTTTGTGGTGTGCTGATTTGCAGTTTTTGTCGTGGTGAGCGGTGTCTCCCCGATGCTGGGTTTTGACCCTTGTGCACCTTGTCGCAATGGTTGGGTCTGAGCTGTTTGTTTCAGGCCGGATACCCAGATGGCAGGAGTGATAGAGGCATATCAGCGACGGAGGGAGCAGCGAGGTGACACAGTTGTCGGAGCAGCGAGGTGACACAGGCCGGAGCAGCAAGCAGCCCCCGTGCCAACGTTTAGTGATGGGGCACCGAGGCAGGGTGAACAGTTGACAGCAGATAAGCTGTGGGACCATCGATCAAGTGAGCCAGCTTTGGCAGATGAATCACCCCGATTCGTGGGATTGAGTATGGAGCCTTTGGAGGCAGGGTCACGTTCGGTGGCGATGGAGAGATTACTTAAGAGCCTCCTTGTGTCAAGAGTTTACGCAGTTGTTGAACTGCGCGCTTTAGGTGTAGAGGGACGAGACGCATAGGATATGTGTGTCTGGGAGTAGATTGCGCCAGGATACCTTTTAGTTCGTTCGGTCCCTCTGTTACAGACTTAGGATGCCTCCATGGAATAGGTGTTGTGTATGGAGCATGGCGCTGCAGTTCCTTTGGATTAGGATCTGCCGGCAGAGGCGAGTTCTGGATAGAGGCGCTTGGCGCCGGGTGATTGAGGACAGATCAGCCGGCAGAGGCATTCCCGATTTCTTTCCCCAGGGTAGTGGATTTCTAAGACGCTAGATGTCGGGTGGATCCCGACGACGGCATTAGCATCAGTATCGGCAACAGCGGTGGCATAGATGTGTTATCTACGGAGGGCCACTTTTGTCGCCCCAGCGTGAGCAGAGGCAGAGGTCGTGCTCCCTTGTGGTTAGTCTTGATATTTGCGGGCAGACTGAGCGACGACCACCTACATCGAGCGGATGAGTTTGTGCTGCCCGGTTCGAGGGTGCCACGACAGTGGGTCGGGATATCGCAGGAATGATTTCTTTTTAGCAGTCTGTGTTAGAGCATTTTGCATTCCTGCATGGACTAGAGGCAGACAAGATGAGGTTTGTTTATAGAGATAGTTAGAGCACACAGGTTATGTCACGCCCCGGCATCGAAACTGCGACCTGGGCCCGCCAACAGATCCGCTGCCCATACGGGAAGCCCCGTATAGACGAAGCGACTAACCTGCAAAAGATCAAACTACACTATACAGATATCAGAGCGAAAAAGTAAACTACTAAAATAAATATATACAACTTCTCAAATAGTGCATGCCAGGTCATCACAATACATAAGTCTCTCCAAAATAATAAAACTCTCAAAATGTAAAAAGTACATGATACACCCCAAAATCACTAACAGTACTAATACATCACCAAAAGGGGTACAACTACTCTCTCCGGAAGAAGACTGGTAGGGATCTAGCTCACAACTCCCTTACCTCGGTCAGCAGGATCAGCAACAGGAGCAGTAGGAACTAGAGAAGAGGTGCCTGGGAAAAAGTCACCACAGCGGGTGTGAGAACTACATCCCACAGTAGTTCTCAGTGGGTACCGCCAACAAGCCCGACGGTCTGCCCACTAAGTCTACTAGAGGCATAAGGTAACAAATGCAATACTGAAAGAAAAAGGGTTGGAAAATAACTCTACAGCTATTATGCCTCTATCTAAATGCTCAAGGAGTGATACAGATGGAAACATGATGCATCTACTAACTCTCAAAATACAGTCACCCAATCTACACTGACTACCACATGGGGTCGAGTCAAACCTGCGCCTACCTACTGCCATTACATCCACGAAGGACTGGACTTACGTAGGGCGTCCGTGACTGCCAAAACTGGCCCAGCCAGAGGGACTGCGTCGACAAGTCGCGATAACAAAGTAACAAGCCTAGTTTCGGAGTGGCACTCGAGGGGCGCGACCCCACCGAGAAAAGTATCCGAGCATCTCTGTCGAGCTCAATGCGGCTCATGCAGGCTATAGTCCAAATCCACGATCAACAAGATCGACAGTAACTAACAATATCATCTCTCACTCACAGGCTGGAAAACCACACAGCCGGGACCCACCGTCGACTCAGACGGCTCCCAGAATAAAATACTGATCTAAACACTGCTACCAGACTCCACTCGGCCCTCAGGCGCGAGTGTAACATGCATCCCACAACAACCCGACCACTCGGCCCACTACCCGGGCGAGGAAACTCTAAGTCCAGGTGAAAGAATAGATAAAAGTGTGGGAGTGTCTAAAGCATAAATAACTAGCCCACGTTGGAGTTTTCTACTAGTCTGGTTGACATGCATCATTTGACAGGGTTCTAGGTCAAGTTCCAACAATAGTAGTTTACAAACATAATTAGGAAGCAATAATCAAATACAATCATAATAACAACATAAAGGGATCACCATCTCCTTTTCTAACATGCATCCTATCCACATCTCGCAATCATGCATGAGTATAATCAAATAGAGTTAATGAACCGTCCACCGATTTTGAAGACGAAGCAACCCACCTGGAAGTGCAAATCGATCCAAAGTCCAAAAAGGCTGAAACTGCACAGGAATAATCCTCGGATTCCCACGATTCCAACGGGCCCAAAAACACCCAAAAACTCCTCCTGGTTACAAAGATATGGTCCAAACATTACAATAAGTCAAAAACTCCCACAAACACATGCTGCTATACAAACAGTCTAGAAAATGCTTAAATACCATTTGTAAGATAATCTCCAAAAATTCCAATAAAAATATGATGGCGATCCTCGTGAAGCGTAGATGTCGATCGAGTCCTCACATGTTAAAATCCGATACTCGAGCGCAGAGATAAAAATTCGACAAGGCTCTGCTGTCCAAGAAAACCACCAGCAAAATAAAGGCTTAAAGATGTACCAGGAACTCCTAAAAAAAACTCAAATCTGGGAGGAGTGGAAAACACAAAAAACGTAGATGCGTGAAACCGACGCCGCAAAATTCGTCCAAAAATTCCTTCGGAGTAGCTCTGTGGACCTCGTGGACCAAAACGCGACGGAAATGGGCTACCAAAGAAAGAACGTTGCACTGCCTAACTCGCCGAAGACGTCGATGCCGCGGCCTCCAAAAATTCCGAGACTCCTTCACAAGATGCAGCACAAGATGATAAACAAGGTTGCTTGAGGGCTCAACAACAGAGAAGCTCGGGAAAAAGCCCAAAAAAAGGAGTGAAGGGGCCTATTTATAGACTTTTTCCAAAAAAAAAAAAAAGCCAATTGGGCTTTTGGGCCCAACTTCCGGGCGCCCGGAGGGATTCGGGCGCAAACAGTGCTCGAATCCCGTGCTCGGCCTGGCCCGCTACTTGGTCGCTCGAGCAGTTAGCCCAGCTATACTTGGGTGAGGTGGTACGGTTACCTGGAGTGTCCGTCTCTATTTTGTTTCAGATAGAGACCCGAGGATTGCTTCGCGTTTCTGGAGAAGTTTATAGACAGCTTTGGGAGCTTGAGTCGTTGATGATTAGACACCTACCCCCCCTACTTGTTCGAGGTTTCGGCTTGAGGGATGACTTTAGTTTCAAAAACGAAACTTTCTTTTAGTAGGGGAGGATGTGAGGAGCCGCATCCCCGCGAGAGGATTACTGTTGGATCATCGACTTTAGGAGGCTTATTCGGTGTGAAAGAGGTGCTTGTGCGCAAATCAGACCTCAGGATTGGACCCAGCGCAAAATTTGGATTAAGATTACATATCTGGATGCCTTCAACAAATTTTAAAAGTGGAATTGGGCAAAACGGACATCGGATTTGGATTCAGCGCGCGAAAACGATGGAAATGGACTATTTACTTGTATTTTTCGGAGCCCGGATGCCCAAACACGGATTTCAAGACAAGATTACTATTCCGACAGCGGGGGTAGCGCCGGCGGCGACGGGCAGGCGGCGAAGCGCGGCAGTGTGGGCGTGGGCACGGGCGCGGGCGCGGGCAGGCGCGGCGTACTGTGGTTGGGTGTGCCACATGGCGAATCCCCATTGGGCGCGCTAGGGATAGGTGACGGCTTCGGGTTCGGCGGGTGCATCGGGTACGTGCACCGGGAGCAGCGAGCGGTGGCGGTGGATGCGTGGCGCGCGGGGATTGGTCGGTCAACACACACGCGACAGCGCACCATGGACCCCGCCAGGCCACGTGTCGCCCGCTTATTGGCGGGCGCAGCGACCCGACTGGGCCGCTGTGAACCGCGGCCCACAATTCCCTCGTGGACCGCGCTGCCAAGCGGCGCGCCGCGATTGGCGAGCTCTTGTACGCAGGGCGCGCAGGGCGCGGACGGGACACATGGCACCTTGTGGACGATTTGGGCGTGCACAGTAGCGGGTCGTGCCGGATTCGGGCGCCCGAATCCTGCGCCCGAATCCGGATTGGTTTTCTTGGTGGGTTGGGCCTATAAATAGGCCCTCTTTGTAGCTTTTTCTTATTTTTTGGGCTTTTTCACTGAGGGCTTTCTTCATGGAAGTTCTTCCCCTCTCTCTCCTCCACCATTCGATGGATTCTCGGATTTTTTGGAGGCCGCGGCATCAGCGTTTTCTGCGACGCGGCGCACTTCGACGCTCCTTCATTTGTGGCTTCTATCATCGCATTTCAGTCCGCGAGGTCTCCTAGATCACCCCGATAGTGTTTTGAGCCGATTTTTGTGGCAGCGCGTTCATGAGAGGTACGCCTTCGATTTCCGTGTTGATCACTTCACTCTGTTTTGAGTTTTTGGTGGTGTTCCCGAGGTACCTTTTGACCCTTTGTACTGCTGCGATGTTTGGGACAGCGGTGGAGTATTGTTGGGATTTCTCGGCCTACGGGAGGACTCGATCGGCATCTACGCTTTGAGAGGAACGCGACCGTATTTTTATCGAATTTTCTGAGGTTGCTTCGAAGGTGATATTTCCACTTTTTTCATACTGAATGCTACAGATTATTGATCGTGGGAAGTTTTGGCTCGCCGCGGTGTTTTATTTGTTTATTGACCTACAGGCGTCGAAACAGGACGTGCAAGTACTCGTTTGCATCTACTCGTCGCAAGGATCGCAGCGGTTATTTTTCTAGAATTTTTTGAGGTCATCTCACAGGTGAAAATCGACCATCTTCTGGACTGTTGCGCGGACAGCGGCATTGTGTTAATTGTAGGATTAATTTGTGCACCGTGTTGGTTGTTGTTGCAGTTTTCGCGATGAGCTGGGATTTTCTTTGTGAGAGGGCGAGTTTGGAGCGGTGCTTCGTGTGAGGACCCGGATCCCCGCGATGGATTACTGGTTGATCAGCTGCTTATGGAGGCCCATGTTGGGTGTTAGAGGTGTTTGCGCATATTGGACCCAAAGTTTGGACCCGGCACGAAAAAACGGATCAAGTTCACTTTTTCGGGAATTTTCGATAATTTTAGAAGTTGAATTGGGCAAAACGGACATCGGATTTGGATTTAGCGTGCGAAAATGATGAAAATAGAATATTTACTTGTATTTTTCGGAACCTGGATGCCAAAATACGAATTTCGAGGCACTTGGTACTGTTCCGGCGGCCGGCGGGCAGCGTCGGCAGCACGGGCAGGCGGCGAAGCGCGGCGGCGCAGGCGCGGGCAGGCGCAGGAGCGGCGGCGGGCAGGCTAGTCCACGGGGCTTGGGCGTGCACCGGGCGCAGCCAATGCGGAGGCTGCCACGTGGTGAGCTCCTATTGGCTGGGCGACGACGCGGGAGTCGAGGCGCCAACCGCGCCGGGTGCGGCGCACGGTGGACCACGCCAGGACGCGTGGCGCGCGCCCTTTGGCGGGCGCGGCGACCCGGTAGTCCCGGCGTGGACCGCGGCCCGTGCGCCCCGCCATGAACCGCGCAGCCACGCATCGCGCCGTGATTCGCGGGAGCGCGTGCGCCGGGCACGCGGGGCGCGGATGCGGGTGACGTGGCTAGCTGTGGAGAAATCGGGCGTGCACAGTAACGGGCCGGGCCGGATTCGAGCGCCCGAATTCTGCGCCCGAATCTGGATCCCTCCTTTTGGTGGATTTGGGCTATAAATAGCCCTTTGGGCTTCTCTTTTTGGGCTTTTTCTGAGCCCTCTTGAGCCCACCTTCGACTGAGAGCTTCATCCTTGAGTTTTCTTTGATTTTTGGGATCTTGGGAATTTTTGGAGGCCGCGGCATCGGCATTTTCTGCGACGCGGCGCACTTCGACGCTTCTTCGTTTGTGGCTTAAACCATCGCATTTCAGTCCGCGAGGTCCCCTAGATCACCCCGATAGAATTTTGTGCCAATTTTTATGGCAGCTTGTTCATGAGAGGTACGCCTTCGTTTTCCGTGTTGATGACTTTGCTCCGTTTTGTGTTTTTGGTGGTGTTCCCGAGGTACCATTTGAACATCTTTTTCTACGATGATGTTTTGGATAGCGAAGCTTAGTGGATTTTTATCTTGATGCCCGGTTGTCGGATTTCAGCCTGTGAGGACTCGATCGGCATCTACGTTTCGAGAGGAATGTGACCGTATTTTTATCGGAATTTTTAGAGGTCATTTCGAAGGTGATGCTTTAGCTTCTTCGTGACTGATTTCCGCCGATGAGAGATGAGTATTTGCATGTTAGTGTACCAATGTATGTGATAGGAAGATAAGCCTAGTATCAGTATTTGTTTGAGAATTGCATGAATAACATCTATATTATGTTTATAAGAATTGCGATAGGGAAAATCATGATGATGATTAGTAGGAGCTTATCTTGGAATGTTGCCCCTTTTGATTGATAGCATGCTAGAGGGATATGTTTATTTCATGTTAG
>CM054937.1:12963642-13010081 GCA_029168755.2 Tillandsia fasciculata | reverse complement strand
GCGGCGCAGCGGCAGCGCAGCGGCGTAGCGCGGGGAGCGCGGCGCGCGGCAGGCGCGGGCAGGGTCGGCGGGCAGGGGGGCACGCCGTGTGCGCGGTCCATGGGTTGAGCGTGCACCGGGTGCACGGAACTTCTGGAATGCCACGTGGCATTCCCTCATTGGCTGGCCGGCTTCTAGAAGGCGTGTGGGAGGGTGACACGTGGCACACCCTGATTGGCTAATATCTTCCGGAAAACCCGGAGCGCGGAGCTGCACATGCACCACGTGGGACACGTGGCAGATTTTCATTGGCCCTTGCACCGATGTTTCCTGTTTTGTGGACACGTGGCGCAATCTGGTTGGCCAATTTTTGGTGTTTCCTGTTCGGATCGATCCCGTGTGGGAATATTCCCTTTGGCCCACTATATAAGAGCCCTCACCCCCCCTCTCATTCCCACCTCGTTTTGCATGCTGTAGAGAGAGAATCAGAGAAAGTGTCCTCTACGAAAAATTTTCCTCTCTCTCTCTTCTCTCTCTCTCTAAAATCTCAGAATTTCTGGAGTTACAGTTGGTGAGTTATCTGCGACGCGGCGCACTGCGACGGTTTTCTTTGTAGGCCCATTTCCCGTCGCAGTTCCGTCGAAAATTCACTGCGGGCTAACCGGGTGGAATTTTTGGACGATTTTTGTGGCAGCGCGACCGTAAGAGGTAGGGCTTCGATTTCCGTGTTGATCATTTTGCTCCGTTTCGTACTTTTGGCACGATTCCCGAGTCCTCTTTGACCCCCCTTTTTACTATGGTAATTTTTGGACAGCACCGACTTCCCCGATTTTTATCTTGGCGTAGGAGCATCAGATCGAGGCGTTCAAAGAGTCGATTTTGATCTACTCTTCGCGAGGAACGCAACCGTGATTTTTCTGGGATTTTAGGAGCTCATTTTAGAGGTGAAAAACTCCTCTTTTCCCCTGCTGTCTGAAAAACAGCAAATATTGTACTTTTTGGGAGTTATATTGAACAGCTGTGCGCTGATTTGCAGGATCCAAGGATTGTGGACTGCCAGGAGACTACCTGGGGTGTATTTTGAGCTGCTCGAGGTGGGCGGTTGTTGCTTACCTCATTTTTGACAAGCTCACTGGGATTACTGGAACTCCCCTAAAATTTAATTGATGAGAACAATTGGGACAAAATAATATGATAATTGATGAGAATCATTGGGACAACTAACAGACTACTAACAGGACTACTAAGGACAACTAACAGGACAATTAATGAGAACCATTGGGACAAATTAATATGACAAATGACAAGGACCGCTGGGACGAACTCCCCTAAAAATTTAATATAACCCCACAAATGATATGATGACTTATATTGGGACACTGTGATTGAGCCAAAAGCGATAATCTCGCATGCAAATAACTTTTATTCAGTAAATCAATTGTTTAAAAACCTTTGACACTATTTTACAACTTTTAAAAATAAAGACAGTTGCATGCATGCCCGGACATCAGGTAAGGCCACTATTCATTGCTACACTATCATATTGGGATTTGAACATGTTTCATTGTTGTCCTTTCCATCCAGATGCTTGTTGCTCAAGAATGAGCAGGGTTTGGGATAGTGTAGTTGAGATTGCATTAGATTGTGGATTTGTGGGGTATTGCGGTGACCGCGGACAGTAGGCGGTCGACCAGATGTTTATCCTTGCACCAGATTGGGGCCGAGTCTGGTTTATTGCATCAGTTGGGGGTTGGGTTTCTGTAGTGGATGGAGTTTCCCACTTTGATCATAGTTATGATCCAGTCCTGCTATATTGAGACATGTGCTACAGAGATACTTGTGATACTGATGACAGAGATATTTTACTCGTGTGGGTCGCTCCCCTCGAGTGCCACTCCGGAGGTGTGCTTTTTCGGACCCAGCCTTGTGTGCCGGTCTGATACTTGTTTTGGGATGCGAGCCGTGCGGGACGATCCCGCGGTTTCGAGCCTTGTGTGCAGATTCCGCTGAGCAGGCAGCACCAGTTGTTACTGGTATCCAGATTGGGTTTATTTGGTCAGATACTATTTCTGATGCATGCATATAGTTTTGACAGCATGGTAGTGGTAGTTTTCCTGTTTCAGCATCTTATGTATTTTACCACTTTCCCTTTTCCCTTTTGCCTCTAGTAGTCCTAGTGGGTGCGTCAGAGTTGAGGTTTTTACCCACTAGGGGAGGCTGCTGGTTTATCTGGTAGTTCTCACCCCCCATTGTTATTTTTTGTTTCTCTCTTTCTTCTTCTTTATTTGCAGAGTCGTCTGCGGGAGCCGCTAGGCCATTGGCAGCTGATAAAGGTAAGGGGATCGCTGAATAGATAGATCTCCTGTGAGGCTGAGAGCTATTAGACAGATAATGCACCCTCCACTCAGACTGTGATATTCTCCTTTTATTTTGGGTCTGGCTTCCGCCAGCTGGATGTACTATTTTGGTGAGCTGGGAGATTATTGTACTTATTACAGTTGTATTTGTATTTCCAGTCTAAAATACTATGTGGTTCTTCTATTCAGCTCGATATTATGCTCTTTTATTGTTCATATTATATCGGAGCAGGTTACCAGCGCTTCGTGTACGCGGGAAATCCCGTGTGCACGGCGGATCTGTTGGCGAGCCCGGGTTCTGGGGCGTGACAATACAATCCTGGCTCAGCCGAGACTCATCTCACATTTTCGACTAGTGAATGACACTGATATCAACTGTGACGCCCCAACTTTTCAGGAGGTCACTGATTCTAGAACTACTCTAGCTCTAGCACGCTTAACTCTCTTAACCTCTTGGGTCTTACTACCACCCAAAATGCTATAGCCGGGTTAAGAGATTTAGTCCTATTATATCATTTATATATAGTGCTAATACACATTTTGGGGGTGTCACAATTTAATTCTATTTTTCGAGATTAGCCGCAACATTTAGAGTCCCTTCTTTGATCGTTCCCACCATCTCCTCAACGATCCCGACCCCGATCCCATCAATTCTAACAGCAACAATTCCGATAGCGATCACAAGCCACTACGTTCGTGCTCACGACTCTTTGATTTGGTGTTGATTTTGGTTTATTTGATTTAATTTCAAACAATTTTAGAGAAAAAAAAAGAGCATATTTTAAGAGTGTTTTATGATATTTTTAGGTTTATGTGATTACAGGATTAGTGCGACAGAAAAAGATGATGACGATTATTGTTTATTTCTTCTCATCAGTTTGCAAATCGAATAACATCTTTATATCCTTATATAATTAAATTTTAATAAAAATTTTATATTATTAACCAATCAAATATAATTATTTTTTACTATGACTTCTTCATATTTTATTTACTTATTTAATTCATAATTTTTTACTATAATTTCTATCCGTCGTATCGTGCGGGTTCCTACACTAGTCTATAATTAAAGCAAGATAAACTTTAACACGCCCCATCCTACCTTCCAAATAGAAACACCTTGCGAGTGTGTGTCCAGACCTACTGAACGGACAGAGTTTTTATTGTTTGCCCAAGACGTCACAATCCTTACAATTCAAAATGTTCCAACCAGGAACCAAATTCATATAAAATTACGAAAGAAAAGTACAAAAAAAAAATATAACTACCTGTTACAAGCATTCATCTCATACATACAAAATATTTATATATTTCTTTTCTTATCGTTTTACAACTCAAAATATTATTACATTTTTATTCTCTCATTTCTATACCCGAACTACAAGTCGGACGAAGAGTACTACTTCTATCGAGTCCAAAATGGTAGGGCGCTATCTACTGAACTACGCCTTTACCTCATGCTGCCTAGTCGCTCACGAAAGGACATATAAAATATAGGAGTGAGAACTATCAAATAGTTTCCAGTAGGTATAGCCACCCATGCAAGAAGCTCGACCCACCAGGTCAATAGGAGGCAAAACGAGTATATAGTAATAATCTACAGAAATGTAAATCTACACTATATGCAATATAAATCAAATGCTATGCCTCATATAAATGTGATAATTAAATCTATGCAGTAGGTACTACCCATCTATTTCTATTTTACTATAAATTTCTATTCAACCTAAGGTACCTTTACCTTAGCCATATTGCTTGACTCGTCTTGAGACGATCATCAAGAAAACCATCAACGAGTGAGGAACATGTCGTACACTCTCGACCTATAGACCATCCGATAGGAGAGAAATATATCGTACACCCTCGATCGGTACATCATCCGACGGGAGAGGAACTTGCCGTACACTCTCGGATTGTAGATCACCCGATGGGAGAGGAACATGCCGTACACCTTTGGTTAGGGATTTCTCAGTGGGAGAGGAATCTACCGTACATCCACGATCGAGAAATCTCTAATAGGAGAGGAACATACCATACACCCGTTAATCACAATGTCATGCCCCGAGTCCCCAGTGAAAGCCCTCGGGCACGCAACAAACCCTCCGCGTGTGCGAGCACACACCCCCACACATACGAAGCGTCCAAAACTATCATGTAAAAAGAACTATAATTTACAACTAAACAAGTATCAAAGTATAAATAAAAACTAAATTAACATCTGTCACTGTACATAATGCATACAAATCCACTGCTATTGTCTCTCAGGCACACGAAATGCTGGTGCACTATCTATCCGAGCAAAAAGAAGTGGAGCCCCTACCATCTATCACGAAATTGAAAGAGTGGAAGCTATTGATGGGGCTGACGAAACTCCTCGAAGCACGCTGGCCACCTGTTCCCTGCCTGTCCACAGCGGTAGCACCTGCCCACATGCTGTTCACACCTATGAGGCGAGTATAGTCAACTGCAAATCACACACCTCCTCGATCCCTGTTGCTGCCACGATCCTCCTAGCCTCTATCTTATGAAGGAATCACAACCTTGAAAGCACAGTCAAAAGTATCTCGACGATCTCCTCGAGCTAGACTGTGTCATGCTCCGAGATGAAAAGGCGGTCTAAATTTTATATATATATATATATATAAGTCAGAGTTGAAAAGTCGATCCCAGGACGTGAGCAGATCCGCCATGTGCATAAGGATTCCCCAGTCCAAACGGACAGAGTCTTTCCTATACACGCAAGGATAGGCAGAGTACAATATACAATCAGAGTTCACTAAAATAAAATAATGACACAGTATTGAAACAACTACACTAATATAAATCAGCATGATCCAATATAATCCCTGATTACTAAATACCCAAAAGAACAACTAATAATGTCAACAACTACGATAATCCAATAAATACTAATAATCTAATAATTATGATAATAAGTCATAATCAACAACGACTGAAATAGAAATAATCATGGTGGCAGGACAGCTATCTAGCTAGCAAAATGGGACGGCTCTATAGCGTAGCCTCACATCATCGTCCCGACATCTCACCACCCGACGAACTTGAAAAAGGTGTCAACAGGAGAGTGTGAGATACAAATGAATGCATCCAAATGAGTACAATGAATTGGGGACCAACAAGTAATACCTACTAGTATACAATAATCAAACGAATATAGTAAATAAGCAGGTAGGTATGAAAGCAAGTAAATCGATAGATATAATGAATCATAAATGCTAAATCGAAGAGCTATAAGAATAGGGTACTGATAATCACATAAGAGTATAAATGATGTAACAAGTATATCCAGTAATGAATAATTAAGTAAAACTTTAAAGAAAGAAATGCGTTAATACTAGAATCCAAGTACCTAATCAATGCCACTATTGGTCACAAGGACCTCATGCGAATGCCACGATCGGCACCTGTCGGGCTGACATAAGGGGCATCTCAATATTGATTAATTACAACTTTCTATCAATTACAACTTTCTTTGTTTTTCAACTTTCTATAGTATTAATTACAACTTTTTATCAACATGTACTATCAAACAATAGTTATAATTTTCTTTGTTTTTCCTCACAAAATACATAGTTCACTCAAAATACCAAAAATGAATAATAATACCGCTGGACCCTCTAGGAGAGTGGGAACCAATGGAGAGTGAGAACTACGAATAGTTCCCATTAGGTTCATCCACCGAGAAATATATTCTATATCTCTTGGTCCAATGAAAACAATAATAGCAAGATAGTATATATGGAAAGCTATAAATACTATGCTAGCATGCTGATATAAAATTACTACACTACTAGTCATGCTCAAAATCAGTATGCTACTATGCCATGCCACACTAGGCAACTATGCCACAACTTGGCCACTATGCCGCTATAAGGGTTACTGTGATGCCCCCAATAGTCCCACATCGGATGTTGATGAAATTGTGATTAGACTTATAAGAGACATGGACACTAGTAATAATAACTAGATTTAAGCATTTTGGGTCGTGGTTTGGACCCAACGAGTTATTATTGCTAGTAGGTCGGGTCGTTACGTTTGGTATTAGAGCCAATAGCCAGCCGGAAGTGTGTGATGAGTCTCGGCTAAGCTTGGGTCTAGATGACAGGGCTAGCGAGACAAGCCTTACATCGACTGGTGATCTTAGGCTGTGCATGTGTTTGGGCTGACGAGGATGTCAGGCCTAAACGGGGAGAGTCTGTGACGCCCCCAATAGTCCCATATCGGATGTGGATGGAATTGTGATTGGATTTATAAGAGACATGGACACTAATAATAATAACTGGGCTTAAGCATTTTGGGCTATGAGTTGGGCCCAACGAGTTATTATTGCAAGTGGGCTGGGTCGTTACATTTACACCTAACTCGACCATAATTGGTCACTTTCATTTTGTCTTTACTTTTAGCCTTTCGAAAGTATCTCGTCCAATAGGCCCATGCCCTAGGAGTCTTGCTCCTAACTAAAAAGTCTTAAATTCGAAGGCGCCATTTGTAGTATATTTTATCTTTAAACCTTTCGAAAGTATCTCTTCCGATGGGCCCATGCCCTAGGAGCCGGTATGCGCGCTCACCTCCAGATGACGAGTCTCAAATCTGAAGGTGCATTAACATTACATTTTATCCCTTTTTAACCTTTCGGAAGTATCTTGTTCGATGGGCCCATGCCTTAGGGGCCACTATGCGCGCTCACCTCCAAATAACGAGCCTCAAATCCAAAGGTGCCAAATTTCATTCTCTTTTACTTTTCTTCTTTTATCCTAGATTATTAACTCTAGGATAGCTAAGATGCCCCCAGGACACCATTTTAGGTTAGAGTTCTCTTGTTTACTCATTTGCACATACACCCTAAGTCCATTACTTTAGGGTCGCTAATCGTCACCAAGGACAACATATATCGACAATCTCTCTAACCTTAGAATTCATTGACTCTATGTTAAAAACTCTACATTTTCTCATTTTAACCTAGATTTTCCTCCTAGGTTTCATGCTACACATTTGACCTCTTGACCTAGATTTTCTCCTAAGTCCAAATACCACTTAACCTCGTGCAAGAACATCCTCTAAATAGGTTTTAATACATTTATTTCATAGGGTTAAACCCTAACTTTCTCATGGTCATGTGTTCTCTTCATACCTATTCTTACTAACATACTTCTAGATTTGAAAAGCAAAGAAAAAGAGTAGAGATCACCCTTTTCGGTAGAATCCCCCATCTTGTGTTCTCTTTTGAGGGAGAGGTCGTTCGATCTCTAGAATCTCCATAAAATCCCCTAAAAGTGGGATAAAAATCTATAAGAGATCATTTCATCTTTTTTAAATCCATAAAAACTAACGAATATGAAAACCCTAAATTTTTCCCACATACCTTTCTTAAGCTCTTGGTCAAAGGAAATGGAGAGAGGGTTCTATCTTCACTCCAATGCCTTCCTTGAGGTTCTCTCCACCTTCTCCAAGCTATTTTGGAGATCAAACCTTTAGCTCTAGTACTCCACAGGGATCCCCTTCCCTCTCTGTTGTTGCTGCTGCTTTTTCTCTGGAGGGAAAACGCAAGGAGAGAGAGTAAGAGAAGTAAGGGAGAAAGAGAGGAAGAGATAAAGGTTTTGTCAGGAAGGTTGGTGGCTATAGCAGGGGGTGTGAAATGATCCAAATGCCCCCACTAAAATCCCTTATTTCCTTCGAATCCATGCGATTTCTGTGTGTTTTGGGCGCCTGCGACCCTGTCCAGGCGTTCGATTTGTCGGAGCCACTATTCACCTAGACGGTCCAAAGCACCCTCATACCACGCCCGCCACTATTCATCTGGGCGCCCTCAGGCACCAAAAACCAACTCTCGTGTTGAGAGTCTCAATGTACGGCCAAGGCGCCCACCCCAGCACCCGCTACTGTAGCTTTGGGCGCTTGCAGGGCATCCCGGGCGCCCGAAACCTACCTGAAGCTTCAGAGTTAGCTATTTTCGCCTGTTTCCGACTCAACTTCGATCTGAACGCAATTTGCTTCGAACCAAACTTGTTATAACTCATTTTTATCATGTTTTTAAACATATTTAGGGTGACTTACCTGCACTTTGCTACTTTAGCGAAAGCCGGTGCTCTACATCCCTCACTCCTTATAGGAGTTTCGTCCGCGAAACTACAACTTCGCATACCTTGGCTTATTCCTCAAAAAGGTGAGGACGCCGCTCCCGCATTGTGCTCTCGAGCTCCCAAGTGGCCTCTTGCCCACCTTGGTTTGCCCGTAGCACCTGCCCACATGCTGTTCACACCTATGAGGCGAGTATAGTCAACTGCAAATCACACACCTCCTCGATCCCTGCTGCTGCCACGATCCTCCTAGCCTCTATCTCATGAAGGAATCACAACCTTGAAAGCACAGTCAAAAGTATCTCGACGATCTCCTCGAGCTAGACTGTGTCATGCTCCGAGATGAAAAGGCGGTCTAAATTTATATATATATATATATATAAGTCAGAGTTGAAAAGTCGATCCCCAGGACATGAGCAGATCCGCCATGTGCATAAGGATTCCCCAGTCCAAACGAACAGAGTCTTTCCTATACACGCAAGGATAGGCAGAGTACAATATACAATCAGAGTTCACTAAAATAAAATAACGACACAGTATTGAAACAACTACACTAATATAAATCAGCATGATCCAATATAATCCCTGATTACTAAATACCCAAAAGAACAACTAATAATGTCAACAACTACGATAATCCAATAGATACTAATAATCTAATAATTATGATAATAAGTCATAATCAACAACGACTGAAATAGAAATAATCATGGTGGCAGGACAGCTATCTAGCTAGCAAAATGGGACGGCTCTATAGCGTAGCCTCACATCATCGTCCCGACATCTCACCATCCGACGAACTTGAAAAAGGTGTCAACAGGAGAGTGTGAGATACAAATGAATGCATCCAAATGAGTACAATGAATTGGGGACCAACAAGTAATAACTACTAGTATACAATAATCAAACGAATATAGTAAATAAGCAGGTAGGTATGAAAGCAAGTAAATCGACAGATATAATGAATCATAAATGCTAAATCGAAGAGCTATAAGAATAGGGTACTGATAATCACATAAGAGGTATAAATGATGTAACAAGTATATCCAGTAATGAATAATTAAGTAAAAACTTTAAAGAAAGAAATGCGTTAATACTAGAATCCAAGTACCTAATCAATGCCACTATTGGTCACAAGGACCTCATGCGAATGCCACGATCGGCACCTGTCGGGCTGACATAAGGGGCATCTCAATATTGATTAATTACAACTTTCTATCAATTACAACTTTCTTTGTTTTTCAACTTTCTATAGTATTAATTACAACTTTTTATCAACATGTACTATCAAACAATAGTTATAATTTTCTTTGTTTTTCCTCACAAAATACATAGTTCACTCAAAATACCAAAAACGAATAATAATACCGCTGGACCCTCTAGGAGAGTGGGAACCAATGGAGAGTGAGAACTACGAATAGTTCCCATTAGGTTCATCCACCGAGAAATATATTCTATATCTCTTGGTCCAATGAAAACAATAGTAGCAAGATAGTATATATGGAAAGCTATAAATACTATGCTAGCATGCTGATATAAAATTACTACACTACTAGTCATGCTCAAAATCAGTATGCTACTATGCCATGCCACACTAGGCAACTATGCCACAACTTGGCCACTATGCCGCTATAAGGGTTACTGTGACGCCCCCAATAGTCCCACATCGGATGTTGATGGAATTGTGATTAGACTTATAAGAGACATGGACACTAGTAATAATAACTGGATTTAAGCATTTTGGGTCGTGGTTTGGACCCAACGAGTTATTATTGCTAGTAGGTCGGGTCGTTACGTTTGGTATTAGAGCCAATAGCCAGCTGGAAGTGTGTGATGAGTCTCGGCTAAGCTTGGGTCTAGATGACAGGGCTAGCGAGACAAGCCTTACATCGACTGGTGATCTTAGGCTGTGCATGTGTTTGGGCTGACGAGGATGTCAGGCCTAAACGGGGAGAGTCTGTGACGCCCCCAATAGTCCCATATCGGATGTGGATGGAATTGTGATTGGATTTATAAGAGACATGGACACTAATAATAATAACTGGGCTTAAGCATTTTGGGCTATGAGTTGGGCCCAACGAGTTATTATTGCTAGTGGGCCGGGTCGTTACATTTACACCTAACTCGACCATAATTGGTCACTTTCATTTTGTCTTTACTTTTAGCCTTTCGAAAGTATCTCGTCCAATAGGCCCATGCCCTAGGAGTCTTGCTCCTAACTAAAAAGTCTCAAATTCGAAGGCGCCATTTGTAGTATATTTTATCTTTAAACCTTTCGAAAGTATCTCTTCCGATGGGCCCATGCCCTAGGGGCCGGTATGCGCGCTCACCTCCAGATGACGAGTCTCAAATCTGAAGGTGCATTAACATTACATTTTATCCCTTTTTAACCTTTCGGAAGTATCTTGTTCGATGGGCCCATGCCTTAGGGGCCACTATGCGCGCTCACCTCCAAATAACGAGCCTCAAATCCAAAGGTACCAAATTTCATTCTCTTTTACTTTTCTTCTTTTATCCTAGATTATTAACTCTAGGATAGCTAAGATGCCCCCAGGACACCATTTTAGGTTAGAGTTCTCTTGTTTACTCATTTGCACATACACCCTAAGTCCATTACTTTAGGGTCGCTAATCGTCACCAAGGACAACTTATATCGACAATCTCTCTAACCTTAGAATTCATTGACTCTATGTTAAAAACTCTACATTTTCTCATTTTAATCTAGATTTTCCTCCTAGGTTTCATGCTACACATTTGACCTCTTAACCTAGATTTTCTCCTAAGTCCAAATACCACTTAACCTCGTGCAAGAACATCCTCTAAATAGGTTTTAATACATTTATTTCATAGGGTTAAACCCTAACTTTCTCATGGTCATGTGTTCTCTTCATACCTATTCTTACTAACATACTTCTAGATTTGAAAAGCAAAGAAAAAGAGTAGAGATCACCCTTTTCGGTAGAATCCCCCATCTTGTGTTCTCTTTTGAGGGAGAGGTCGTTCGATCTCTAGAATCTCCATAAAATCCCCTAAAAGTGGGATAAAAATCTATAAGAGATCATTTCATCTTTTTTAAATCCATAAAAACTAATGAATATGAAAACCCTAAATTTTTTCCACATACCTTTCTTAAGCTCTTGGTCAAAGGAAATGGAGAGAGGGTTCTATCTTCACTCCAATGCCTTCCTTGAGGTTCTCTCCACCTTCTCCAAGCTATTTTGGAGATCAAACCTTTAGCTCTAGTACTCCACAGGGATCCCCTTCCCTCTCTGTTGTTGCTGCTGCTTCTTCTCTGGAGGGAAAACGCAAGGAGAGAGAGTAAGAGAAGTAAGGGAGAAAGAGAGGAAGAGATAAAGGTTTTGTCAGGAAGGTTGGTGGCTATAGCAGGGGGTGTGAAATGATCCAAATGCCCCCACTAAAATCCCTTATTTCCTTCGAATCCATGCGATTTCTGTGTGTTTTGGGCGCCTGCGACCCTGTCCAGGCGTTCGATTTGTCGGAGCCACTATTCACCTAGACGGTCCAAAGCACCCTCATACCACGCCCGCCACTGTTCATCTGGGCGCCCTCAGGCACCAAAACCAACTCTCGTGTTGAGAGTCTCAATGTACGGCCAAGGCGCCCACCCCAGCACCTGCTACTGTAGCTTTGGGCGCTTGCAGGGCATCCCGGGCGCCCGAAACCTACCTGAAGCTTCAGAGTTAGCTATTTTCGCCTGTTTCCGACTCAACTTCGATCTGAACGCAATTTGCTTCGAACCAAACTTGTTATAACTCATTTTTATCATGTTTTTAAACATATTTAGGGTGACTTACCTGCACTTTGCTACTTTAGCGAAAGCCGGTGCTCTACATCCCTCACTCCTTATAGGAGTTTCGTCCGCGAAACTACAACTTCGCATACCTTGGCTTATTCCTCAAAAAGGTGAGGATGCCGCTCCCGCATTGTGCTCTCGAGCTCCCAAGTGGCCTCTTGCCCACCTTGGTTAGCCCATAGCACCTTCACATATGTGATGGAACAGTTCCTCAAATTCTTCTCTTGTCGATCAACTATTTTTAATGGGTACTCATCGTAGCTCAAGTCCTCTCGTAGATTCGGCGGTGGATAGTCGATCATGTGAGTCGGGTCGTGAACATACTGGCGGAGTTGGGATACATGGAAAGCGTCGTGTCCTCCCGCCAACTCCGGAGTTGATGCCACTCTGTAAGACACAGGGCCGATCCGCTCAAATACCTCATAAGGGCCAATAAAGCGAGGACTTAGCTTTCCCCGCATCCCAAATCACACTATGCCCTTGGTGGGCGATGCCTTCAAGAATACATGGTCACCGACGCTGAACTCTAAGTCGCGTCGCCTTTTGTCGGAATAACTCTTTTGCCAACTCTACGTTGTCACTAACTGCTGACGCGCAATTCTCATATTCTCATCGGCCTCATGTAACACATATAGGCCCAAGGTTGATCTTTCTCCGACCTCACTCCAATGCAACGGAGATCGGCATTTTCTGTTATACGACGCTTCAAAGGGTGCCATCTTGATACTAGCTTGGAAGCTATTGTTGTAGGCGAACTCCGCTATAGGCAAATACTGCTGCCATCCGGCGCCATAGTCCAATATGCACGCCCTTAACATATCCTCGAGGATTTGATTTGTCCTCTCCGATTGCCCATCGCTCTGAGGATGATATACTGTGCTGAAATCGAGGCGTGTCTCCAGAGTCCCGAGAAAACTCTTCCAAAACTGTGAACGAACCAGGGGTCTCGATCTGACACGATAAAGATGGGTACTCCGTGTAGGCACATAATCTTATCAATATACAATTGTGCCAACTTGTCCCTTGACCATATGGTGTGGATTGGCAAGAAATGTGCCGCTTTAGTCAATTAGTCCACCACCACCCATATCGCGTCGTGGCCCGCTTGTGATCTAGGCAAGCCCACTGTCATGCCCCGGGGTCGAAACTGCGATCCGGGCTCATTACCAGATTTGCCACCCATACGGGAAACCCCGCATAGGTGAAGCATCAAACCTACAAAAGATAGAGACTAACATCTAGCATATATCAGAGCTAAAAATAAAAGCTACTAAAATAAACCTCAAATCTGCTGTACCACTGTATACATCCCAAAATACCTCAAATACAACATCTGTCAGCATACAAAAGGAAAAACTAAACAAATATACAATCAGGGTACATGATAAAATTCACAATCCGGATAGGTACATCTATCTCACCAAAATACAGCACGGGTAGGAATCTAGCTCGCGACTCCCTTACCTCGATCCGACAAACCAGCCGATGCAAGGACCGAATGAGAAGTCTTTGCGAAAAAAGGGCACCACAGGGGGTGTGAGAACTACATTAATTAAGTAGTTCTTAGTGGGTACCATCTCCAAGACTACCGGTCTACCCACTAAGTCTACTAGAGTCAAGATAACCCTAACGGGTATAAAAATAGATATATAAGAGATGGTAAGAAATCTACAACTACCATGCCTCTATCTACAATGCTCAATGAATGATGATGAATAGGACAACAACTACTCGCTCTCGAGGAGCTAATAAACCCAATCACAACGACTGCCACATAGGGTCCAGTTGAACCTGCGCCCACCTACTACCACACATCCACTGAGGACGGGATTTATATAGGGCGTCCCACATGGACTACATCGACGTCGCGCAAACACAAGTAACAGACCCAGCTCCGGAGCGACACTCGAGGGGAGCTACCCCACCGAGGAATTAGCGCATCACTGTAGAGCTCAATATGGCTCCTACAGGCTATAGTCCAATCCTACGATCAACCATATCGACAACTCGCAACTCACAACAACTTAACACACTGGCTGGAGATACTCAACAGCCGGGACCACCGTCAACCCAAACGACTCCCAAAATAGAATACCCAGACCACCACTAAGACTCTAACATGCATCCTATACTAAGCCAATCACTCAGCCCACTCCTCGGGGCGAGGATAAAACCACAATACAGGAGAGATGCAATAATGCTAATGAGTCTCGAATATATATACAACCATTGTTAATAGTTTTCCAAGATCTAGGGTTCAACATGCAACATATGGTAGAGGGTGCTAGTCAGAATTCCAAAATTACTAAATACTATAATCAATATTCAGCCCCGTAGGCGCGAATATAGGTGCAACCCATCGAACCCAGATCACTAGAACCATCCACTCGGGTGAGGAAAAATATTTGAAATCCATAAAAGACGGAGTTTGGAAACCATTTCTTTAGAAATTATATTTTTAGAAAACCTTTTTATAAATTTGGATTATTTTGAAATCAGTTTGAAATAAGCATTTTTAAAGCTCCTTTAGTCAAACAGTGTTTCCGAAACTTTCGAAATAAGCATTTTCAAATATACTTTAATCAAACAGTGTTTCCAAAATATCATAGGTTCGAGGTCTCAGCAACACAAATTTCCAAGCAACCAACAGGTTCATCATATAATAATAACATAAAACATTACACCTATCATGCAACCAACTAACAGATAGACATAGAGAGGAGTCCACCACTTTTGGAAGAAATCCAACCTATCTGGAACGTAGTGATCTAGAATCCGATTGAGCCAAAACTAGGCGTGCACGTTCCTCAGGCTCCTATGGTTCCAACGAACCAAAACTGTCACGCCCCGGGGGTAACCAGAACCCGGGCCCGCCAACAGATCCGCCGTGTACACAGGATTTTCCATGTACACGAAGCGCTGGTAACCTGCTCAGATAGATAATATACAGTAGAAGAGCATAAACAGAGCTGAACTAATAGAACTAACAGTAATCTCAGACTGAAATAAACTGTAAACTGAAATAAAAGTACAATATACTCCCAGCTCACCATAAATAATACAACCAGCTGGCCACAGCCAGACCCAAAAGTAAACTAATAAAGTCTGAGATACAAAAGGGGAGTACAGTAATAGTCTAGCTAAACTCTCGCTCGGGGTAGACGATCTAGCTAGTCGGCGATCCTCTTACCTCGATCTGCCGCTGAAGGCCCAGCAGCTCCCACAGTCGACTCTGCAAAACAAAGGGGAAAAAGAACAAGAAACAACAATGGGGGTGAGAACTACTAGATAAACCAGTAGCCTCCCCTAGTGGGTAAAACCTCTGATGCTGACGCACCCACTAGGAATAAAGAGGCAAAAAGGAAAGAACAGTGGTATGCAATAAAGACTGCTGAAAAGAAACTACCACTACTATGCCTCTAAATGCAGTGCCACAAGATGACTGTATAGATGCAACTATAAAGCTGACTGCCCAAAGAAAACCCAATCAGAGGGCCAGGGAATACTGGCACTGCCTGCTCTGTCATCACTCACAACTCACCAACTGACCGGCACCCATCACGGTCTAAAAGCCTACTCCGGAGTGGCACTCGAGGGGAGCGACCCACACGAGTAAAGTATCTCTGTATCAATCATCTCTGTAACCGATGTCTCATAATAGCAGGACTGGATCATGACCTTGATCAAAGTGGGAATACTCCATCCACTAATGCAACCCCGATCCCCAATCTGGTGTGATAATAACACCCGGTCAACCGCCCAAAATCCGCGGCTACCGCTGAACCCATAGACCCCAATCTGATAAAGTAAAAACATCTGGTCAACCGCCTATCATCCGCGGTTGCCACTATGCCCCACAATCCCCTAAGACAATCCCAACTGTCCTAAACTCAAGGTTCAGACACCACTATCTCAAAATCCCGATCAGACCCGAGCAACATGCATCGATAGAGAAGAATAACAATAACACATGTTTTCTCCTAAGTCAAGTCCCATAATATAGTGCTGCAGTAAGATAGTGGCCTAACTAGATGTCCAATGAGCATGCAAGTGTTCTCTTTTAAAAAAACATTTAGAAAGGAGCTAAGTTTCATGGGAAGAACAATTTTAGAACTATTTTAAAAATATTGTTGGGTTACCAATTTGCATGCGGTTCACGATATAGCAATTGTCCAATTTTCTTGTCCCAGATATTTCACATAGAAGCTACTAAATTAATTCAGGGGTCAAATACAATAGGTTTATATATATCACCAGTTATCTATCACATGCATAGTTGGGAAACTCTTTTATTCCTAGTGTGCAGGTCAACAAAGAGGGCAACGCAACCACCCACCTCGAAAAGCGTGTACAATGTACCCAAAAAATACCCGCTGTCCTCTAAACACACCGTCAGCTGCAACAATGTCCTACAACATCACATAAGTGTACACGGTGTAAAAATTACAAGTTCCAAACACACATTTGCTGTTTTAAAAATCAGCACGCAAAACGAGGAATTTTCACCTCTGTCCCGAGCTCCTAAAATCCCAGAAAAATCACGGTTGCGTTCCTCGCGAAAAATCGCCCAAAATCGACTCTTGAATCGCCTCGATCCGATATTCCTACGCTGAGAAACAAATCGTCGAAGTTGCCGCTGTCCAAAAATCCAAACAGCAAAATGGGGTGTCAAATCACCTCGGGAATCGTGCCAAAGAATCGGAATCTGGAGAAACCATCAACACGAAAAACGAAGCCCTACCTCTTAGGAACACACTGGCGAAGAAATCGTCGAAATCGGACTCCTGTACTGCGCAGGGGACTCCTCGGACTGAAATGCGACGATAACGGGCCGAAATGGGGGAAAACCGAGGCACGCTGTAAAATCCGAAACGCCGCTGTCGATCTTCCCAAAAATCTGGGAACGCACCACGAGGTAGAAAAATGTGAGAGGAAAAACTTCTCTTCACAGACCTCTCCCTGGTTCTCTCTCTTTCTCTCGGAAAAAGCCCAAGAAGAGAGGGGAGGGGGCCTATTTATAGGCCCAGCCAACATTTGGGAAAATGACCCCTGTGTCCCCACTTTCGGGCGCAGGGGTCACTTTCGGGCTGCTACAGTGCAGCCCGGCCCAGCAAGATTCGGGCGGCTACAGTGCGGCCCAGCCCAACCCGGGCCGCACACGGAATCCCAGCCCGTCCGACCGCTCGTCCAACCCGGCCCAGGGCCCGCCACGCGTCCGCCAACCAGGCGGCAGCCGTGCGGGCCCAGCGGGGACGCGCCACGCGTCCCCCTGCGGGGCGGCGGGGTGGGTGGCGCCCGCCAATGGCGGGGCGCCACGTGGCCCCCGCTTTCCCGCCCGACACGGCCGCCGGCGGCCCCCTGCGCGCCGCCTGCACGCCTGCGGCGCGTGCGCGTACGGCCGCAGGCGCGCGCCTGCGGGTGCGCCGCGCGCACGTGCACCCGCCAACCCGGGGCCGCCACGTGGCGCGCCCCGGTGCACCGTGCACCGCGCCGCTGCCCCAGCTTGCCCGACCTGCCCGCGCTTGCTCCATGCGCCGCGCGTGCTGCGCCGGTCCAACGGGAGCCCGCCACGTGGCCCGCCGGTGCACCGTGCACCGGCGGTCCATTCCGTGGACCGAGAGTGGCGCGCCGGCCCAATAAGGAGGCGCCACGTGTCCCCGGCCGGTCCACAGGTCCCCCCATGCACCATTTTGCACAGAAAACTTCCGGGGGTCCGTTTTTGGGCATCCGGACTCCAAATTAAATAAGTAAATAGCCGTTTTCAAGCGTTTTTCCGCGCTGAATCCAAATACGGCCTCCGTTTAGCCTGATTCCATTCCTAAAATTCGGCAAAGGCAGCCGAAGGTCAGGCTTGACCCCAAATCCTCCCTGAGTCCAAACAACACATCCCTTTGACATGTTGGGGCCCAACACACCAACACTAGGTGTTCCACACCCCGAACAGGGGAAAAACACAGGGGAAAAACTGGGACACTACATCCTCCCCCACTAATAAAAGTTTCGTCCTCGAAACTAAAATCATACCTCAATCCAGAGCCTCGAACAAGTAGGGGTAGGCGTCCATCATCTCTGACTCGGGCTCCCACGTCGCCTCGCGCTCATCATGATTGCTCCAAAGGATCTTCACATAGGGAATGGTCCGATTGCGCAATTCTTTCACCTCCCGATCAAGAATCCGTACTGGGCGCTCCTCATATCTCAAATCCTCGCTGATCTCGAGGGGTGCAAAGTCGATGACGTGCGACGGGTCGAAGACGTACCTCCTCAGGGTGGAAACATGGAAAACATCGTGGACACCAGCCAGTCTCGGGGGAAGTGCAAGTCGATAAGCAACAGGCCCGATACGCTCCAACACCTCGAATGGTCCAATGTATCGGGGGCTGAGTTTCCCGCGAATGCCGAACCTCCTGATCCCCTTGGACGGCGAGACTTTCAAAAATACATGATCTCCAACCTGAAACTCTAAGTCTCGGCGCCGAACATCAGCATAGCTCCTCTGTCGGCTCTGAGCGGTCTGAAGATGCTGTCGAATCACGCGGACCTTCTCCTCTGCCTCTAGCAGTATATCTGGCCCCAAGGTCCGTCTCTCGCCTACGTCACTCCAATAAAGTGGTGATCGGCACTTGCGTCCATACAACGCTTCAAACGGAGCCATCTGTATGCTCGCTTGAAAGCTGTTGTTGTACGCAAACTCAACCAAGGATAAGTGCCGAATCCAACCTCCGCCGAAATCCAAGACGCAAGCCCTCAGCATGTCCTCCAAGATCTGTATGGTCCGCTCTGACTGCCCATCAGTCTGAGGATGAAAAGCTGTACTGAATCTGAGCTGAGTCCCCATCGCAGTCTGCAAACTCCCCCAAAAACGCGAGGCAAACCTCGGATCTCTATCTGACACAATGGAGGCGGGTACTCCATGCAACCTCACAATCTCATCAAGGTATAACTGGGCTAGTCGCTCGAGTGGCCAAGTAGTCTGCATAGGCAAGAAGTGCGCTGACTTGGTAAGTCGATCCACCACTACCCAGATAGCATCTGCTCCGCCCTGTGCCCTCGGCAATCCGACCACGAAGTCCATGGTAATGTGGTCCCATTTCCACTCAGGGATGGGGAGACTTTGTAACTTGCCAGCTGGCACCCGATGCTCAGCCTTTACTTGCTGACAAGTCAAACACTGGGCCACAAACCTCCCGACATCCCTCTTCATGCCATTCCACCAAAAATGTGCCTTGAGGTCCTTATACATCTTAGTCCCCCCAGGATGAAGGGTATAAGGTGTATAATGGGCCTCTCTCAATATCTGCTCTCTGATCTCAGCATCCACTGGCACACATGCTCGGTCCCTGTACCTCAGTACTCCCGCAGCATCCACTGTAAAGTCCCCTGACTGATCACTCGGAAGCTGATCTCGAATCCTGGTCAAGTGGGGGTCCTCACTCTGTTTTTCCCTGATCCTGTCTAGCAGAGTGGGCTGCACGACTAATGACGTCAGTCTAGCAGAGACCCCAGGGGACACAACCTCTATCTCGAGCCGTCTCATCTCCTCCAATAGGGGCGCCTGGTCTGTGATCAACATAGACAAACTCTGTACTGCTCTTCGGCTCAATGCATCAGCGACCACGTTAGCCTTGCCTGGGTGGTAAAGGATGTCCACATCATAATCCTTTAATAGCTCTAACCACCTGCGCTGCCTCAAGTTCAGCTCCTTCTGGGTGAACAGATACTTTAAACTCTTGTGGTCGGTGTAGATCTCACAATGCTCTCCGTACAGGTAATGGCGCCAAAGCTTCAGTGCAAACACCACGGCGGCGAGCTCTAAGTCGTGGGTAGGGTAATTCTTCTCGTAATCCTTGAGCTGTCTCGATGCATAAGCAATTACCCTCCCATCCTGCATCAACACGCAACCGAGTCCACTGTGTGATGCGTCACTGTAGATCACATATCCTTTCCCCATAACAGGGAGGGAAAGGATAGGAGCAGTCATCAGTCTGTCCTTCAGCTCCTCGAAGCTCTTCTGGCAGTCCTCACTCCAGATAAACTTAACCCCTTTACGCGTCAACCGAGTGAGGGGTGTGGAAAGCTTCGCAAAGCCTTCCACAAACCGACGATAATAACCAGCTAATCCCATGAAGCTGCGCACCTCTGATACAGTCGTCGGTCGGGGCCAATCACGAACTGCCTCAATCTTCGCCGGGTCTACAGCTACACCGGCGGCGGAAATCACATGGCCCAAAAAAGCTACCTCCCGAAGCCAAAACTCGCACTTTGTCAGCTTGGCGTACAACTTCTTCTCCCGTAGAAGTTGTAGCACAGTCCTCAAGTGCTCCACATGCTCGGCCTCGCTTCGGGAGTAAACCAGGATATCATCTATGAACACCACCACAAATCGATCCAGGAATGGCCGAAATATCCTGTTCATCAAGTCCATAAAGGCGGCAGGGGCATTAGTCAATCCAAATGGCATAACTGTAAACTCATAATGCCCGTACCGTGATCTGAAAGCAGTCTTAGGAATATCCTCGGCCTTCACCTTTAATTGGTGGTAACCAGACTGTAGATCAATCTTGGAAAAGACACAAGACCCTTGCAGCTGATCAAAGAGATCGTCGATGCGCGGCAGAGGGTACTTGTTCTTAATGGTCACTTTGTTCAGCTCCCTATAGTCCACACACAGTCTAAGTGACCCATCCTTCTTCTTCACGAATAGCACCGGCGCTCCCCAGGGCGACACACTGGGTCTAATGAAACCCTTATCCATCAAGTCTTGCAACTGTGCTTTAAGCTCTCGCAGCTCAGCCGGTGCCATCCGGTAAGGAGCCTTAGAGATTGGCGCAGTTCCTGGGACTACGTCAATCACAAACTCAATCTCTCTGTCGGGCGGCATACAAGTCAGCTCAGGTGGAAACACATCCGGGAACTCGCGGACGATAGGGATATCCCCGAGTCTCGGTGCCGCTGTAGGCCCCTCTACAACACTAGCCAAAAAGGCTACACATCCTCGGTGAATCATCCGTCTCGCACGGGAAGTCGAAACCATAGAGGCAAAGAAAGCGCTCTGACATCCCCGGTACACCAACACCTCCTGGTCTGGCTCTCTAAAAGTGACAGTCCTCTCGGCACAGTCAATAGTCGCAAAATACCGAGCCAGCCAGTCCATCCCGAGAATCACATCAAAATCCTGCAGCTGTCTCAAGACCAACAGGTCTGCTGGCATAATCCAGGACTCGATCTGCATCGGGCAGGACCAACAACACTCCTCCACGAGCAAAGTGTGATCGGGAATCTGTACCTCTCGTGCACGTGGCAAAGGTCCTACCTCTAACCCATGTAATGATGCAAAAGATCTACTAATGAAAGAATGCGATGCTCCAGTATCAAATAAGGTGCGAGTCCTAATGCCAGAAAGTAAAGTGATACCTGCCACCACATGGTCTGCTGCTGAAGCATCCTCTACCTGTGCAGCATACACTCGCCCACTCTGAGCTGGAGGGCGATAATCTGTGGAATGGGAGGAAGATGGCCTGCTCGCTGGAGCATAAGGCCGCTGAGCCGTCGACCGCTGCTGCGATGATACAGGGGCAGATGCTGAAGAAGGGGCGGCTGAGGTCGAAAAGGGGCACGCAGCTCGAATGTGCCCTGGCTGTCCACATCCATAGCAACGACCCCACCGCTGGTCACAGGTGCCGGGGAAGTGCGGACCTCCACAGAAAATACAACTGCTGGGGGCCCGTGACTGTCGGGACTGCTGCTGCTGAGACTGTCTCTGTCGCTGTGGCTGCCGCTGAGACCCGCGCTGCGACGACTGCGATTTCTGCTGCTGCTGCTGCTGCTGCTGGGGCCTCTGGGATCCACCAGGCCCTCGCCGCTCCGAACGCCCACGGCCCAGAAACTGAGGCGGTGGCGGTCGGGGCGGCCTCCAAGTACTGGCCTGTCCCCCCTCATCCTGGGCTGGTCGCTTTCTGTCGGAGCTCTGAGCGACCGCGGCCCGCTGTCTGGCCACCACCTGATCACCTCTCTCCACCCACTGTGCATGCTCTGCGGCTGCATCCAGAGTCTGAAATCTCTGAGCATGCACCAGGGTGTAAATCTCTGGACGAAGGCCTCCCTCGAACATCTCAACCTGGTGCGGCCCGTCACGAGCGACGAAGGGCACGCAGTTCAACAACTCCATGAACTCCTGGAAATAGGCATGGGCCGATCGCTCGCCCTGCTGCAGGTTCTTCAAATCGTCCTCCAACTTCTTCTTCACACTGGTCGAAAAATAGGTGTCCAGCACCAACCGCCGGAACTCCTCCCAGGGCAGCTGCCGAGAAATCCGGAACTCCGGTGGCTCCACCCGCTGCCACCAAAAATCAGCATCCCCGTCCAAACAGTGCACCGCCATGTGCACTCGATACTTCGGGTCGATGAAGAAATCCCGAAAAAGCTTCTCCATCGCAGAAAGCCATTTCCCAACAGCCGAGGGCGGGGCATCCCGCCCTGAGAATCTAGGTGGTCCCCGCTTAACAAACTGGGCGAGTTTGTCAGCAAAATCCCGCTCCTCCTCCGCAGTCAAAGGCTGAAAAGCTCCAGGAGCCCCGCTACTCGAAGATGGCGCTGACGGCACAAAAGGTGCAACAGGAGGCACAAAGGCCTCAGGAACAGCTGGGGGTGGTGTCTCTCTCTGCGCGAGCAGCTGATCAATCCTCTGCTGCTGCTGACGATGGCTCTCCGCCAATTGGGCCACCATGGCCCGCAGCTCACCAATCTCAGTGGATCCCGTCTGCTCCGGCTCAACAGGAGGTGTAGGGGCACCCAGAGCGGGAATCCGACGTCGGGGAGGCATCCTGCCACAAGAAAACACGAATCAGTAACATAACCCCACACGACCCAATCTAGCGAAAGTCAAAGACATCCCCCAATTTCTGCGACTTTATGTTGTCTGCAGCCAACATAACGGTCCACCAGAAATTGGGTATGTCGATCCCTCCTCACTCACTGGAAGAGTCCAATAAATAAATCGACGACTTTCGCGAAGTGTCACGCCTCTCGCGCCCTATCATCCTAGGGTCTGCCAAAAGCCTAGGGTTTCCTAAGTCCCAACTGACCTATCCCTAAGCTCTGATACCAACTTAATCTGTCACGCCCCGGGGGTAACCAGAACCCGGGCCCGCCAACAGATCCGCCGTGTACACAGGATTTCCCATGTACACGAAGCGCTGGTAACCTGCTCAGATAGATAATATACAGTAGAAGAGCATAAACAGAGCTGAACTAATAGAACTAACAGTAATCTCAGACTGAAATAAACTGTAAACTGAAATAAAAGTACAATATACTCCCAGCTCACCATAAATAATACAACCAGCTGGCCACAGCCAGACCCAAAAGTAAACTAATAAAGTCTGAGATACAAAAGGGGAGTACAGTAATAGTCTAGCTAAACTCTCGCTCGGGGTAGACGATCTAGCTAGTCGGCGATCCTCTTACCTCGATCTGCCGCTGAAGGCCCAGCAGCTCCCACAGTCGACTCTGCAAAACAAAGGGGAAAAAGAACAAGAAACAACAATGGGGGTGAGAACTACTAGATAAACCAGTAGCCTCCCCTAGTGGGTAAAAACCTCTGATGCTGACGCACCCACTAGGAATAAAGAGGCAAAAAGGAAAGAACAGTGGTATGCAATAAAGACTGCTGAAAAGAAACTACCACTACTATGCCTCTAAATGCAGTGCCACAAGATAACTGTATAGGTGCAACTATAAAGCTGACTGCCCAAAGAAAACCCAATCAGAGGGCCAGGGAATACTGGCACTGCCTGCTCTGTCATCACTCACAACTCACCAACTGACCGGTGTTACGGCTTTTTGGTGTTGGCATATTTCGTGAGTCAAGTCAGTGAGTTGAGTCGGAGTCTTAAAGGATCAAATTGTCAATCAGCAATCAAAGACTTAGAGAAGATTCAACAAGAGCTCAAGTTGACACTCAGTGTCTTGAGTCTTGAAGATTGAAGGTGAATAATTGTGGATCAATTACATCAATCTCAAGAAGAAAGTATTCAAAAGGATCAGGTATGTTTAACTAAATAATTTTGGTGATCCGAATACTTTCTTATAGTGTAGAAACACTTGGATGAATTTTTAATTGCATAAAAATCAAAAACTGGACATGGGACATGTTCAGGATCCGGATCAGATGATCCAATCCGGATCCCGAAGGGTATTAGTTCATGTGCAAATCCAATCCGGATCCAAGCCTATTCTGATCCGGATCCCGAACATTGGATGTTGCTGAAATTCATGAACGATCCGGATCGGGCCTTGCGATCCGGATCCCGAACCCTTGGATTTCTGGAATCGTCAATCTCGTTACGACGATCCGGATCGCAGTAATCCCGATCCGGATCGCCGTCCTGAAAATTTCCAGATAAGGTAGGTTTTTGATTCTTATCTCTTTCCAAAGGTTTCTAAACTATAAATAGACATTTAGGGTTTCTCAAAAACGGGGGAGCACGGCCGATCAATTTATAAAACACTTGAGAGCAACCCTAGAGGCTAGGTTTTTATCGTTCTTCTTTATAGCCTCTTTTAGGTCAATTCGATGGTTCTTTCAAGAACATATCTTTTGTCGAATTGATCTAATCTTTGCTTAGAGATTTTTCCCATGGATCTTCATTGATAATCTAAGCAAAGGATCACCATCAAAGCCAATATTCTTATCGGCTGAGTTTGCGTCGTGGATTCGACGTGGCATCGTGGATTCGGTGTGCTAAAGGCGTTTCGTGGATTCGAAACGTGTGCTCGTGGATTCGAGTGGCGTTCGTGGATTCGAACGTGTGCAGTGGACGTGCAAAACGTTGGAGCGCAAGGTCCGAAGAAATTGAAGGAGGGGTTAAATCCGTGGAGACGGTAATCACCTTGTTATTCTTCTTTTCTTAGTGGATTGTTATTGCGTGGACATCCAACCGGTCAGCGCAAGGTCCGAAGAAGCTGAAGGAGGGGTCGAGTCCGTGGAGTCGGTAATCACCTTGTTATTCTTCATTTCTTAGTGGATTGTTATTGCGTGTTGGTCCCGTGGTTTTTCTCCTGGATTGGAGTTTCCACGTAAATCTCGGTGTGTTGATTTTATTTTTCCGCATTGTTTTTTATTTTTGCACTGAGATTGGTTTTTATAATATTACACCTATTCACCCCCCTCTAGGTGTTTGATAGTACCTATTTAGATCCTTGTGGATCCTAAATAACTCTACAATTGGTATCAGAGAGGGTTTTAGGTTTATCTATCATGTCGGGTGAAAGTGGTAATATTTATAGACCTCCTCTTTTTGATGGGACCAATTATGCTTATTGGAAAGTGCGGATGAGAGCTTTTCTCATCTCAATTGATGAGCGGGTTTGGCAAACCGTGGAATACGGTTGGGTGCATCCTGTTGAGGAAGTAGGAAATTCTACTACCCCAAAACCTCGCTCTAGATGGTCCAAAGAGGAAATCGAAAGATCTTCTTACAATGGGAAAGGTATGAACGCTCTATTTAATTCTCTTTCCTCGACTGAATTTACAAGAATTTCCGCGTGTGAAACCGCGAAGGAAATTTGGGATATTCTCAAAATTACACATGAGGGTACTAATCTTGTAAAAATTCAAAAGCTCCAGATGCTTACAAGTCAATTTGACTCTATTCATATGGAAGAGCATGAATTGTTTACAGATTATTACACTAGACTTCAAGATGTAATTAATACATGTGCTAATTTAGGAGAAAAGATCCCGGAGTCGAAAATTGTAAGAAAGATTCTTCGGACTCTTCCGGAACGGTTTAGGGCAAAGGTTACCGCCATTGAAACCGTTAGTCATCCGGATGAGATGAGTGTAGAGGAATTAGTAGGTGCTTTACAAACTTATGAGATGACTTTTCCTACTAATCAAAATTCTTCCAAGTCTTCTTCTAAGCTTACAGGTATTGCATTCAAATCAACAAAGGAAGAAGATGACGAATCGAGTTCCGACGATGAAATCTCTCTTGCCGATTTTGAAGAACAATTGGCGCGGATCACAAAGAAATTTCGTCGGAAATTTTGGAAGAATCGAACCGATGGATCTTCATCCACGAAATCATCTAAAGGATCATCGGGTTCTAAATCCTCTAAACTCAAGGGCGTTGCAAAACCTTCTAAAGAAAAAGAAAAAGATGATTTCGAAGGGGAAATCCGATGTTATAGATGCAAAGGCTACGGCCATATTTCAACGGATTGTCCTTCTCCGAAATTATATAAAAAGAAGGCTTTGCAAGCGAAAACTTGGGACGATTCTAGTTTCGATGAATCGACCTCAAGTGAAGAGGAAAAAGAAAAATTTGTTGCTTTTCATGCCTCTCAAACTCCCTCTTCTAATTTGTGTTTATCATCTTTAATCACTGACTCTATTCCTTTAATTTTGCATGAAACATCAACATCCGGAGGAGAGTCATCAAGTGAGGGGGAGTCGGACGAAGAAGAACTCGTTGAGGCATACCAACAACTTCTTGCGGAATCAAAGAAGATGGCCAAACTTAACAAGAAGTTGAGGAAGCAACGACATGAAGTTCAAGACGAGAATCAAGCTTTAAAGATCAAACTTCATGATCTCGAGGAGGAACATGGACGGGTATTAGACAACAATAGAATCCTCCAAGACAAGTTAAACCAATCGGAGACAAACGCTAAATCATATATGGACAAGATTGGTTTTCTTGAAAAGCAGTTTGAAGAAATTCATGTCACCAACCAAGCTTTGACCAAGCAAGTTCATCAACTCAAATCCGACATACAAAGGCTTTCAACCGGTTCCAAGAAACTAGATTGTATGTCCGGATTAGGTCAAACAAGCAAGGTTGGTTTGGGATTTAAAAAGGACCAAACTGTGCATGCTTCAAGTTCCACAATAAAATTGAAAGGAAGAACTTGTCACCTATGTGGACTTGAAGGACATTTGGTGAAGAATTGCCCGAAAAAGAAAAAGAAAAATACTTCGGCAACTTCATCTACGGAGCGGACTCAACGGAATCAAAAGACACATCAAGTCAAAGGAGTTCACTCAACCCACCAAAGGTCCGAGCCACAACATCAATCATTCAAGTGGATCATTGCAAGGCAAAGACCTAAGGTGGACCAACAGTCAAAGCTACCAACCCCCGGGCACAATGAATCAAGACAACCCAAGATCCGACGATTTTGGATTCGGAAAGGTGATATCTTTCCTTGTCTTAAGTTCTAAATAGCTTATGACTGTGTGTAATGCTTTGATTGGTTTTCCCTTCATATTTTGCTTAATCTTTGCATTACATGTTTCTCAATGCTCTTTGTTTTTATACTTTGTTTTTGAACAAAAGGGTTTTTTAACGAACAAGTGCATTGAATAAAAAGGGCTTCACGTTCATTCACTCCAAATTAAGTTTTCTTGGATTATCAACTTGACTCCATATTCATAATCTTGAAGACACTTCATTTAGAGGAGTTGTTTAATTGAGCATTGGTTAAATTGACTTTAATTGCATCCTTTCACGCATTTAGAAATTTATTATGCTTTTGATATCATAATATTTCAATGTTGCAATGATCATTTATGTTAATTAATTCATCTTTTAAGTGATCAAAGTCAATTTCTCTCTCAATGATCTCTTGGTATAGTCATTATCATATTTGATTGCTTAGTCGAGTATGAATACGAGATCAATTTTTGGTTGAATACCTTATATATTAAATAATTGATAGCCAATTGAGGGGGAGTCAAAGAAAAGTAAAATGCTCAAAAGATGTGGAAAGAGTTACATCCCAATGAGGAGTGTGAAAACTACCACCACATGGAGAAAAAAAAAAAAAAAAAAAGATACTCCATGAATGCAAAGCAAATTTTTGTTTTAAAAATGTTGACGAAATGCATATTGAAATACTTGACTCAGTCATATTTCATGGTTGGTATAAGGTGGGATTTTTGATAAAAGATGCTCGAAGAGCCACTCCTTCAACAGATTGTCTAGATATATTATCTAACTTATCGGGGATTTCAAACATCTATTGATCTTTGTATTTCATTTTCTTTACCAAAATTGATGATTTGATAAAGGCATTACGCATAAGATCAAGATAGATGTAATTGAAGTTGTTCAACTTTAAGAGTTTTAATTTTCATAAATTTTCGTTTCATTTTTGAGTATTTTTGATAGATTTGGTATAATCTATTTCTTGTTGCATGAAACGATGACTTTTGTTTAAAGTTGATACGCTAAAGTGCTTACATACTCTTTCTGGTTTTTATTTTTCTAAATTATTCTAATGAAAGAAATTTGGATTGAATGGCATCTATGTGAATTCATTGTTCTTCAAAGCACTTAAATGGATTTCTTGATGGAATACAAATCGGTATTTGAAAAGTTTCCAAAATCTGGATTTGTTTCAAGAAATTATTTGATTTTTGCTTTCTGGTACCGGTACGCAATCTGCATTTTTGGTATATACCGGAACTGAGCTTTTATCTCTCTTTCTCTATGAACTAATTTCCTTTTTTCTAGTATGTTCACTGTTTGACAATTTGTGACAAAAAGGGGGAGAAGAGAAATGATGGAGATGAGATCATCAAGAGAGGACAAACGAAAATGGAAAAATGGGGGAGAACGGAAAATGATGATCGTATCACAAAGGGGGAGAACATAAATGCTCAAGATAGGGGGAGATAAAATAAAAGATTGAAAGAGCCGAAAAACAAAAGAACCAAAAGGACAAATCAAATGTAGATGGAAAAATGGGGGAGAACGGAAAATGATGATCGTATCACAAAGGGGGAGAACATATATGCTCAAGATAGGGGGAGATAAAATAAAAGATTGAAAGAGCCGAAAAACAAAAGAACCAAAAGGACAAATCAAATGTAGGATTTTAATTTCTAACGACTAACGTTTGATTTTGTGTGGAGTTTTGTTTTGCAGGAATTACATCACTTTAAGACTCCAAGTCCTAAGTCATAGAGTATGTTCTAGGACTGTTTGGTTCAAATGTAATTTTGTATTTATTGAATCTTTCACGCAAAGAAAATCAATGTTTTGGTGATGACATTGAATTTCGACTTTTTGGTTTAAGATGAGTGACTTGAGCGTTTTATGTATGTTTGGGTTTTGTCACGAAATTGCCAAAGGGGGAGATTGTTACGGCTTTTTGGTGTTGGCATATTTCGTGAGTCAAGTCAGTGAGTTGAGTCGGAGTCTTAAAGGATCAAATTGTCAATCAGCAATCAAAGACTTAGAGAAGATTCAACAAGAGCTCAAGTTGACACTCAGTGTCTTGAGTCTTGAAGATTGAAGGTGAATAATTGTGGATCAATTACATCAATCTCAAGAAGAAAGTATTCAAAAGGATCAGGTATGTTTAACTAAATAATTTTGGTGATCCGAATACTTTCTTATAGTGTAAAAACACTTGGATGAATTTTTAATTGCATAAAAATTAAAAACTGGACATGGGACATGTTCAGGATCCGGATCAGATGATCCAATCTGGATCCCGAAGGGTATTAGTTCATGTGCAAATCCAATCCGGATCCAAGCCTATTCTGATCCGGATCCCGAACATTGGATGTTGCTGAAATTCATGAACGATCCGGATCGGGCCTTGCGATCCGGATCCCGAACCCTTGGATTTCTGGAATCGTCAATCTCGTTACGACGATCCGGATCGCAGTAATCCCGATCCGGATCGCCGTCCTGAAAATTTCCAGATAAGGTAGGTTTTTGATTCGTATCTCTTTCCAAAGGTTTCTAAACTATAAATAGACATTTAGGGTTTCTCAAAAGCGTGGTGAGCACGGCCGATCAATTTATAAAACACTTGAGAGCAACCCTAGAGGCTAGGTTTTTATCGTTCTTCTTTATAGCCTCTTTTAGGTCAATTCGATGGTTCTTTCAAGAACATATCTTTTGTCGAATTGATCTAATCTTTGCTTAGAGATTTTTCCCATGGATCTTCATTGATAATCTAAGCAAAGGATCACCATCAAAGCCAATATTCTTTATCGGCTGAGTTTGCGTCGTGGATTCGACGTGGCATCGTGGATTCGGTGTGCTAAAGGCGTTTCGTGGATTCGAAACGTGTGCTCGTGGATTCGAGTGGCGTTCGTGGATTCGAACGTGGGCAGTGGACGTGCAAACGTTGGAGCGCAAGGTCCGAAGAAATTGAAGGAGGGGTTAAATCCGTGGAGACGGTAATCACCTTGTTATTCTTCTTTTCTTAGTGGATTGTTATTGCGTGGACATCCAACCGGTCAGCGCAAGGTCCGAAGAAGCTGAAGGAGGGGTCGAGTCCGTGGAGTCGGTAATCACCTTGTTATTCTTCATTTCTTAGTGGATTGTTATTGCGTGTTGGTCCCGTGGTTTTTCTCCTGGATTGGAGTTTCCACGTAAATCTCGGTGTGTTGATTTTATTTTTCCGCATTGTTTTTTATTTTTGCACTGAGATTGGTTTTTATAATATTACACCTATTCACCCCCCTCTAGGTGTTTGATAGTACCTATTTAGATCCTTGTGGATCCTAAATAACTCTACAACCGGCACCCATCACGGTCTAACAGCCTACTCCGGAGTGGCACTCGAGGGGAGCGACCCACACGAGTAAAGTATCTCTGTATCAATCATCTCTGTAACCGATGTCTCATAATAGCAGGACGGGATCATGACCATGATCAAAGTGGGAATACTCCATCCACTAATGCAACCCCGATCCCCAATCTGGTGTGATAAGAACACCCGGTCAACCGCCCAAAATCCGCGGCTACCGCTGAACCCATAGACCCCAATCTGATAAAGTAAAAACATCTGGTCAACCGCCTATCATCCGCGGTTGCCACTATGCCCCACAATCCCCTAAGACAATCCCAACTGTCCCAAACTCAAGGTTCAGACACCACTATCTCAAAATCCCGATCAGACCCGAGCAACATGCATCGATAGAGAAGAATAACAATAACACATGTTTTCTCCTAAGTCAAGTCCCATAATATAGTGCTGCAGTAAGATAGTGGCCTAACTAGATGTCCAATGAGCATGCAAAGTGTTCTCTTTTAAAAAAACATTTAGAAAGGAGCTAAGTTTCATGGGAAGAACAATTTTAGAACAATTTTAAAAATATTGTTGGGTTACCAATTTGCATGCGGTTCACGATATAGCAATTGTCCAATTTTCTTGTCCCAGATATTTCACATAGAAGCTACTAAATTAATTCAGGGGTCAAATACAATAGGTTTATATATATCACCAGTTATCTATCACATGCATAGTTGGGAAACTCTTTTATTCCTAGTGTGCAGGTCAACAAAGAGGGCAAAGCAACCACCCACCTCGAAAAGCGTGTACAATGTACCCAGAAAATACCCGCTGTCCTCTAAACACACCGTCAGCTGCAACAATGTCCTACAACATCACATAAGTGTACACGGTGTAAAAATTACAAGTTCCAAACACACATTTGCTGTTTTAAAAATCAGCACGCAAAACGAGGAATTATTACCTCTGTCCCGAGCTCCTAAAATCCCAGAAAAATCACGGTTGCGTTCCTCGCGAAAAATCGCCCAAAATCGACTCTTGAATCGCCTCGATCCGATATTCCTACGCTGAGAAACAAATCGTCGAAGTTGCCGCTGTCCAAAAATCCAAACAGCAAAATGGGGTGTCAAATCACCTCGGGAATCGTGCCAAAGAATCGGAATCTGGAGAAACCATCAACACGAAAAACGAAGCCCTACCTCTTAGGAACACACTGGCGAAGAAATCGCCGAAATCGGACTCCTGTACTGCGCAGGGGACTCCTCGGACTGAAATGCGACGATAACGGGCCGAAAAGGGGGAAAACCGAGGCACGCTGTAAAATCCGAAACGCCGCTGTCGATCCTCCCAAAAATCTGGGAACGCACCACGAGGTAGAAAAATATGAGAGGAAAAACTTCTCTTCACAGACCTCTCCCTGGTTCTCTCTCTTTCTCTCGGAAAAAGCCCAAGAAGAGAGGGGAGGGGGCCTATTTATAGGCCCAGCCAACATTTGGGAAAATGACCCCTGTGTCCCCACTTTCGGGCGCAGGGGTCACTTTCGGGCTGCTACAGTGCAGCCCGGCCCAGCAAGATTCGGGCGGCTACAGTGCGGCCCAGCCCAACCCGGGCCGCACACGGAATCCCAGCCCGTCCGACCGCTCGTCCAACCCGGCCCAGGGCCCGCCACGCGTCCGCCAACCAGGCGGCAGCCGTGCGGGCCCAGCGGGGACGCGCCACGCGTCCCCCTGCGGGGCGGCGGGGTGGGTGGCACCCGCCAATGGCGGGGCGCCACGTGGCCCCCGCTTTCCCGCCCGACACGACCGCCGGCGGCCCCCTGCACGCCTGCGGCGCGTGCGCGTACGGCCGCAGGCGCGCGCCTGCGGGTGCGCCGCGCGCACGTGCACCCGCCAACCCGGGGCCGCCACGTGGCGCGCCCCGGTGCACCGTGCACCGCGCCGCTGCCCCAGCTTGCCCGACCTGCCCGCGCTGCCCGCGCTTGCTCCATGCGCCGCGCGTGCTGCGCCGGTCCAACGGGAGCCCGCCACGTGGCCCGCCGGTGCACCGTGCACCGGCGGTCCATTCCGTGGACCGAGAGTGGCGCGCCGGCCCAATAAGGAGGCGCCACGTGTCCCCGGCCGGTCCACAGGTCCCCCCATGCACCATTTTGCACAGAAAACTTTCGGGGGTCCGTTTTTGGGCATCCGGACTCCAAATTAAATAAGTAAATAGCCGTTTTCAAGCGTTTTTCCGCGCTGAATCCAAATACGGCCTCCGTTTAGCCTGATTCCTTTCCTAAAATTCGGCAAAGGCAGCCGAAGGTCAGGTTTGACCCCAAATCCTCCCTGAGTCCAAACAACACATCCCTTTGACATGTTGGGGCCCAACACACCAACACTAGGTGTTCCACACCCCGAACAGGGGAAAAACACAGGGGAAAAACTGGGACACTACAAAAACGTTCCCAATAACTCCTCCAGGATTGAGCACAATTGCAAAAACACTAGGTTAGGCGCAGAATTCCAGCAAGCGACTCCATAAGCAATCGGGTGCCCAATCTGAACTTATACCTCAACAAGAAGATCCCAAACTTAGTTCCTAACTTCTCCTCCAACTTAGGAATACCCAGGAAGCCAAGAAAAGCTCTCTACAAGTGCCGAAAATCAGGAAAAAGTATGATCTTCAAGGTGTTGTCCGGATCTGCCTCCAAAAATAGCAAGTTCAACAAGGTGTAGAGGCTAAACCATACCTGATCACAAGCTGAAATCAAAAGAGAAGTTGGTCACTATAACCATAAAGATGTGATCAAACTCTTACATCTCCATAAAAATTCCAAGGTCTCCACGAAATCTGCCCTCCAAGGCTGAACAACACAAAGGGTTTAGGAAAGAAAAACAGCATGCTGAATTTGTCAAATAGGCCACAAAAAGAGGGAATAACTTATACAAATTACCTTCAAAAATTCTAAAACAAGGTGCTCATGTGTTCATCTTGAAGTCTAGAAGAGTCCCAAGCCCTTCAATCTTAAAATCCATAAGCAAAAGACAACGAAAATCCATGAGTATCCATTGCTGTCCAGAAAATTGCCCTGTGCACAAGGGCTCCAGAGATGGTGCGAAAAACCTCAATAAAAGCTGGAATTGAAGGTTGTCACCAGTATGAAAGTTCGAGATATGCCTATGAAGAAGATCCCTTTAAATTTGAGCTTGAAAATCCACTCCTAGAGCTCAAGGAAAGCCGCGGAAGAAACACCGATGGTGTAGGCAGCAGCTGCAGGAATCACCAAGCTCACTAAAGTGGAGAAGAAGATGACTAAAATGCTCTCAAATCCCTCCAAAGATGATCAAGAATGGTGGAAGAGTGTGGAGGAGTCCTCTCTGGTCACAAAAAGCTCCATCAAAACCCCAAAAATGGAAGAGGAAGTCCCATTTTAAGTCACCAAGATATCTGCCCAAAACGTAGCTTGAACCCCAACATTCGGGCGCCCAAAAATAGTAGGGGTGCGCCCGGACACATGGCGCTTATCCAAGATACGCCTGAAACCTAGATCGCACGTCCACAGTGCGCCACGCTGTTAAGGAATTTGTGTTGGCGTATTTCGTGAAAATGGTTAAGTCTTGAAGATTGAAGATGAAGAAGTTTGGATCATATACCTCAATCTCAAGAAAGAAGAATTCAAAAGGATCAGGTACGTTTAACTAAATATTTTTGGTGATCCGAATACTTCTTATAGTATAGAAACACTTGGATGAATTTTTAATTGCATAAAAATCAAAAACTGGACATATTACATGTTCAGGATCCGGATCAGGCAGTACAGTCCGAACCCCGAACATAGGGTAGTTCATGCGCAATTCCAGTCCGGATCGTGGTTATTTCAGTCCGGACCCCGAACGTGGAATTTGCAGGAATTGCATGAACAGTCCGGACCGTGGGTATTTCAGTCCGGACCCCGAAGGTATGTTTTTCTGGAAATAGTCTGTTTAGCCACGACAGTCCGGACCGCCATAATTCCAGTCCGGACCGTCGTCCTGAAAAAATCCAGAAAATGTTAGTTTTTGATTCTTATCCTCTTCCAATGGTTTCTAACCTATAAATAAACCCTACGATTCATTTTTTTAGGGTAATCCAAAAATACGATCGAAAAAGAAAAATCCACATATAGAGAAGAAAGGAAATAAATAGATTTAATTCTATGTTTCTTCATCTATATTGATTAATTTGATTCTAGGTTTTCAAACTCAGATTTTGAGTAGAATCAAATTAATGAATACTTAGATGGTATTTCCGATCTATTTCTAATCTAAGTATTCGGCGGATCATCACCACCCAAAAAACAACGATTTTCCCAAAATCGGCGCGTGGACTCGCGTGGCCTTGTGGATTCAAGGTGCAACCGCTCTCGTGGATTCGGAGCGAGGTACGTTCGTGGATTCGAGACGTGCTACTGGGTGAAGACCGTGGATTCGGTCGGACGTCGTGGATTCGACGTTGGACGCCGTGGATTCGGCGTTGGACGCAAATCGTGGATTCGAGGCGCGTTGCGGAGCGAGCGGAGAAGATCTACTAGGAGCGTATGGAAAAGGTTGATTCGCGAGTGAGTACGGTATATCACCTTGTACGTGTTTTAATTCTAGTGGATTTCGCCGTGTTATCGGTCCCGTGGTTTTTTACTCCGGTTTGGAGTTTTTCCACGTAAAAATCTTGCGTGTTATTTTTCATTTCCGCATTGGGTTTTATTGCGCAATGATTTTTGAGTGTTTACTGTTTACACCTATTCACCCCCCTCTAGGTATTTTTTCCCCTATTTAGATCTAATTAATACAACCCAACAAGTGGTATCAGAGCGGGAATAGGGTTGTAAACAATGGTTGAAGGTGAAAACATCAACAGAAACATCAACAGACCCCCATTCTTCGATAGAACAAATTATGCCTACTGGAAAGTACGGATGAAAGCCTTTTTAATTTCCATCGACGAACGGGTGTGGCAATCAATTGAATTAGGATGGTCTAATCCAACTGAAATTATTGCTGATGTTCGCACCATCAAACCTAGGTCGAAATGGACCAAGGAAGAGATTGATTCATCTTCTTACAATGGCAAAGGTGTTAACGCTCTATTTAATGCTTTGTCACAAACTGAGTTCTCTCGCGTCTCAGCATGTGAGACTGCGAAAGAAATCTGGGATGTTCTATAAGTTACACATGAGGGAACAAACCTTGTGAAGATTCAAAAACTGCAAATGCTTACGAGCAAGTTTGACTCCATTTTTATGGCAGAAAATGAATCATTCACAGATTATTATACACGATTGCAAGACATCGTGAATACATGTGCTAACTTGGGAGAGAAAATTCCAGAATCTAAAGTTGTAAGAAAGATCTTAAGGACTCTTCCTGAAAGATTTCGTTCCAAGGTTACAGCCATTGAAACAGTTAAACACCCGGACGAAATCCGTGTAGAAGAATTAGTTGGTGCACTTCAAACTTATGAAATGACATTTCCTACTAACTATTCTTCTGGAAAAGCATCCTCTTCTAAGTCTTCAGGTTTTGCATTGAAATCAACAAAAGAAGAAGACGCGGATTCATCCTCCTCAGACGATGACGAGAACCTATCTATGGAGGATTTCGAGAAGCAACTTGCTCTCTTGACAAGGAAGTTTCGCCGAAACTTTCGAAGGGGTAATTCAAGCAAAATTCCATCCTTCGGAAAGTCGAAGAAAGGCAAGGGTTCTTCAAGCTACAAGTCAAGAAAGCAAGAGAGTTTTTCAAAGGATAAGAAAAACTCAGAGGGACAAGTACAATGCTTCAAGTGTCGAGGCTACGGCCACATTGCAACGGAGTGTCCCAATAAGAATCCGGCAAAGAAGAAGGCGATGCAAGCAGTCACTTGGGATGACAACTCAACGTCAAATGAGTCATCTTCCAGTGATGAAGAAAACAACGCAACGGCGTTCCACGCGTCCACATCTTCACCCTTCATGTGCTTAATGGCAAGTACATCCGATTCATTGTCCAACTCCTCCCATGTTGAAAAGAATGTCATGGACGACGAATCGAGTAACTCCGAAGGTGAAGATTTTGCTCTTGCCTACCATAAACTTTTGAGGGATTCAAAGAAATTGGCAAAGCAAAACAGGAGTTTGAGAGGGAGATTGCAGGATCTCGAAGAAGAAGTAAAAAGGGCAACTTCTCTCTCAAACGCTCTTGAAGTGGAAAGGGATAACCTGATCAAGACAAATGTTTCCCTTCAAGAGAAAAATGAGCATTTCGAGAAGGAACATGTAAAACTGGTGGATAAGGCGAATTACTTCTTGAAGCTCTACAGCGAGGCTCGACAGGAAAAGATGGAAATGACGAAGACCATTTTCCAACTCAAGGATGATTTAAAGCGATTTTCATTGGGAAGGAGTAAGTTGGATAAACTTCTTGGTCTTGGTCAAACAAACCGATTCGGCCTCGGATACAATCGAACGGGAGACAGTCCTAGTTCGAGTAAGACAGTTTTTGTGCCACAGTCGGTATCTCCTCCTCCGACACCGGAATTCACGACAAACAACGACAACAAGCCTACTTCACCCTTTTCGGGATCGTCAAGCACAAAGGTATGTTTTCGTTGTGGTTTTGCAGGGCACATAAGGAGAAATTGCAAGATGGGAGCGAAACGGTCAACTCAAGCATCTCTTGCAACAACTACCAAAAGGGTGATTCTCCGGAAATCAAAAGAAAATTTTTCAAAGGAAAAGAGCCTTGGTAGTTCACCTCTCAAGACGACGTCATCAAGGAGTAGCAACCAATCAAACAAGACGCTTTCACCAAGGAGAATAACTTCACATTCATTGCCAACGCAGTCCAAAAGGGTTTGGGTGCGCAAAGGTCATATAAATTTTAAGGAACTTGCAAGAATTTCAAATAAAGACGTGGTCAAGGGGGTTCCTAAACTTTCACTTGAAGAAAACATTGTGTGTGGCGGTTGTCAAAAGGGAAAACAGTCAAGGACTGCACACAAGAACTTGAACCACGTTGGTACCAAACGGCCTTTAGAATTATTGCACATGGATTTAATGGGGCCAACACGTCAACCATCTTTGGGAGGTAAATGGTATATTTTTCTATTGGTTGATGATTTCTCTAGATACTCATGGGTAGCATTTTTAAAAGAGAAAGCAGATACTTTCGATTCTTTTCATGAGATTTGTCATCGTATTATGATTGAAAAGAATGAAAAGATCGTTCGTGTTAGAAGTGATAGAGGTGGAGAATTCATAAATTCTAAATTCATTGATTTTTGCACTTCAAACGGCATAAAACATGAATTCTCAGCACCCTATACACCTCAACAGAATGGTGTAGTCGAGCGCAAAAACAGGGTAGTACAAGAGATGGCACGTGTTATGCTTCATAGCCGAAATTTACCGTTATATTTTTGGGCTGAAGCTGTGAACACTGCAGTCTATGTGATTAATCGAGTGTATTTGCGCCCGGGAACTTTAAATACACCATATGAACTATGGTTCTGTAGAAAACCAAATATCAAATATTTTCGTATCTTTGGGAGTTGTTGTTACATTTTACGTGACCACGAAAATTTTAGAAAATTTGACTCTCGAAGTGACGAAGGAATTTTCATGGGTTATTCTACAAACAGTAGAGCATATCGTGTGATGACCTGGATCTCCGCAGAGCTGTTGCGGTGCTTTGAGGTGGCTACTGGAGGTCTACGCAGTGTGCGGGAGGTATTTGGGGCTTTTACAGGGTGACCAGCAGCTTCTGGAGGCCTACGGGGCATGTCGGCGGTGTTCGGGCGCCAATTTGGACACAAGTGTTGGACTCCGGGCTTCAAGTGGATCACGTGGGTGATCGGGGGACCCCATCGGTTGTTTAGAGGTGTTTGCGCGCAAAACGGATATTGAGATTGGGCTCGGCGCGAGATTTGGACTAAGAATACTTTTCCGGGGGCTTTCGGCAATTTTTAGAGTGAGAATTTGGCGAAACGGACGTCAAAATCGGATTCAGCGCGCGAAAACGCTTCAGACGGAGTATTTACTTGCATTTTTGGGCTCGGGTTACTGTTCACCGCCGGAACAGTAACTCCGGCGATCGCCGGCGGCGGCGGCGGCGGCGGGCAGCGCCGGCAAGCGGCGGCGCGGCCTCGGGCAGGCGGAGCAGCGGCGGCAGGCGGCGCGGGCAGGGCGCGGGCAGCGCGCGGGTGAGCGGGCAGGCGTCCGGTCCACGCGGCGGGCGTGCACCAGGCGGAGGACACGTGGCATCACCCCATTGGCGGGCTCACAGGCGTTGGTCCACGGAGTATTCAAGTTGGCTTTGGTTCACGGTGCACCAGGGTGGACACGTGGCAGGCTTTGGTTGGTTCGGTGTTCGGAGGTTCGTGCACCGGGTGCACCGGTCAGAGGCAGGACACGTGGCACAATACTATTGGACGGTCAACTGTGCGGGCAGTGGGGGCAGCGGCGCAGACTGTGCGGGCAGGCGCGGCGGTACGACGGTCGGGGACGCGTGTCGACCCCCGGAGGTGGCCACGCGGCGTCGCAGGAGTGGTGGGTGCGGCTGTTGCCTGTTCGGTGGACGCGTGGCAGCCTCTGGGGCGGGTCGGACAGTCTGTTGGATCCCGTCCGACGGGGCTTTGTGGGCCGGGCCGCACTGTGCGCGCCCGAAAGTTCGGGCCGGGCCGCACTGTGCGCGCCCGGAAATTTCCGGGCGCCCGAAAGATGGGACCCATTGGTCATTTCTTCAAAAGATTTTTTGGACTGGCTTATTTAAGCAACCCGAAGCCCATTCACCTTGCTTTTTCCACCATTTCCGAGCCTCTTCTCACCATGGTGTCTTCAGCAAAGTTGTTCCCCTTCGAGTTCTCCATCTCCTGGTGAAGTTTGAGGATCTGTGGTGGCACGCACTTCGAGATTTGGATTTTTCGGCGCGGCGCGACGTTGCATCCCTGGATTCTTCTTCGGCGCAGCGACAGTGTTTTAGCTCTCCCGAGCTAACCAGGCAGTATTTTTCAGCGATTCTTGCGCCATCGTCTTCGTAACAGGTAGGGCTACATTTCTTATTTCTACGGGTTTTCCCTCATTCCGAGGTTTTCCTGGGTTTTTCGGACCATCTTGTAACCCCATTTTCTGGGGTGGAGTTTTGGACAGCGCTGGATTGTTTTGGTGATATCTCCGCAACCGGACATCGGATTGAGGCGATTCAAAAGGGGATTTGCATCTACGCATCACAAGGAATCTCTCTGAATTTTTGTGGAACTTTGTGGAATTTCCCTGATGGTGAGAACCCCTTTTTACAGTATCTTCAGATTCAGTTTTTGTGATCGATTTGCTTTGGGGTGCCCCTCTTGTCGATTTTCGTTCTCAGCACAGGAAAATCGTGGGAAAACGTGCAGGTACTCGTTTCGACCGGTTCGTCGCGTAGATCGTGATAGCATTTTTCTGGGAATTTATTGGGCACGTTTCGCAGGTAAAAATGGCTGAACAGTAAATCTGATTTTGGGGACAGATTTGGATTTAACTTGATTAGTAAATTTGTGTGTGTTCTTTGGGACTTTTGGCGCAGTATTTCGGGGACGGTTGAGGATCGAGCGCGGACTTCGCCGCCGGGACTTGGATTTAGCGCTCGAGGTGGGTACCGTTGTTTACCTCCTACTTGTGATGTCCCCACTAGGCCTATTTGAGTTGCTTCTTTATTATCTTGCTAATGAACCGGTACAAGTGAAAATGGCATGTTGATTGAGAATTGGGCTTATAACTAGAGGTTGTGACTTCAAAAGGACTAAGTGCTGACTAATGGTTAATTCTTGTAATTAATATGCCGCTTAAAACCTTGGGAAGAGCTTTCTTAAAATGGATATGGGATAACTTGGCAAATGAAAGTTTAACTAGTGGCATACCTCTCTATTGGGAAAGATAATAATATTTAAACCCTGTTTTTAAATAAAGGACTTTGCATGCTTGTATGGACATTTAGTTAGGCCACCTTTTTCTGCTACACTATCATGATGGCATTGACTTAGGAGAAACCATGCTTTTTCCTCTTCTTTTATCTACATTTGGGGGATAGTGCGCTCGGGTGCGAGCAGGGGCTGGGATAGTGTAGTCAGACAGTTGTGGGTCTTGGGACAGGCAGGCTGTGAGGGCAGGGCATTGCGGCAACCGCGGACAGTAGGCGGTTGACCGGATAGTGATTGCTGCTTATGCATCAGATTGGGTATCAGGTCTCTAGTAGGTGGAGTTTTCCACTATTTGCCTATCTTGCATCATCTTCGAGATCGGGTCTCCTTTTAGTGGACGGGTTTTCCCACTTTGATCAGAGTCATGATCCAGTTCTGCTGACTTGATACCTATTACTGAGGCACTATGCTCGTGTGGGTCGCTCCCCTCGAGTGCCACTCCGGAGTGTGTATTTTGTGACCGTGCCGGTCAGGAGCCGGTCTGTTGCCTTGGGGCGGGACCAGGCCGGTCAGGAGCCGGTCTGTCGCCCTCGGGATGGGACCGTGCCGGTCAGGAGCCGGTCCGCATCCCCTAGCTGAGTTGGGACTTAGTAGGCATAGTGGGCAGTACCGGTGTTCGCCGGTGACTAGGTTGGGCTACCCAGGCAGGCATTCTTATTCTGATGCATACAGTTGGCCATACTCTTAGCTGAGCACCTTAGAGGCATATAGTGGTAGCTTCTTACATCATCGACAGTTTTATTTACAGCTTACCACCTTTGTTCATCTTTTTTCGCCTCTTGTAGTCCTAGTGGGCACACTTGAGTTGAGGTCTACCCACTAGGGGGAGGCTGCTGTTTACAGTAGTTCTCACCCCCACTGCTTTCTCTTTCTCTTCCCCTTTGTTTCTTTTGCAGTGTCTTCTGCGGGTGCTGCTGAGTTTTCAGCGACGGGTCGAGGAGAGAGGACGGCCGAGTAGATAGACTTCGAGGCAGGTTGAGCGTGTTAGCTGGACTGTTGGTGTACCCGTGTTTCCTCAGACGGTTGTACTTTTACTTTGGGACTGGCTTTTGCCAGCAGGTTGTATTTATTATTTTTGGTGAGCTGGGAGAGACAGATGTATCATTTAGACAGATGTATTGTATTTTATTTCCAGCTTCAGTCTGAGATGTATTAGTTTTAGTTCAGCTCTGTTTTTATTGCTCTTTTATTATATCTTATATATCTGAGCAGGTTTGGCGCTTCGTGTACGCGGGAAATACCGTGTGCACGGCGGATCTGTAGACGGGCCCGGGTTCTGGTTTACACCCGGGGCGTGACAGATTAAGTTGGTATCAGAGCTTAGGGATAGGTCAGTTGGGACTTAGGAAACCCTAGGCTTTCGGGCGGACCCTAGGATGTTAGGGCGTGAGAGGCGTGACTTTTAGCGAAAGTCGGTGATTTGGTTTTGACTCTTCCAGTGAGTGAAGAGGGATCGGCATACCCTATTTTTGTGGGACAGTTATGTTGGCTGCAGACAACATAACGTTACAAAAATAGGGGATGCCTTTGACTTTCGCTAGATTGGGTCGAGTGTTTGGGGTGTGCTGATTTGCGGTTTGTCGTGGCGAGCGGTGTCTCCCCGACGTTGGGCCTTGACCCGGGCGCACATTGGTGCAGCAGTTGGGTCTGAGCTGGTTGTTTCAGGCCGGATACCGGATTTGAGTCAGAGGACTCGGGACTCAGATGACAGGATTGTCAGAGGCATAGCAGCGGCAGAGTGAGCGGGCATCTGGTTTTTAGCGACACAGTTGTCGGAGCAGCGGGCAGCCCGACGGTGCTTCTTTCTGAGACCACCCGGTTGCAGTATCCTCAGGGGCGAGGATTTCTGTAGTACTGAGGGAGTGAGTAGCCCCTCCGTGCCAATGGTTAGTGCCGAGGCGCCGAGGCAGGGTGGATAGTTGACAGCTGATGAGTTATGGGACACCATTGATCAGTTGAGCCAGTTTCGGCAGTTAAACCACCCCGATTCATAGGATTAAGTTTGGAGCCTCTTGGGGGTAGAATCGTGGTTGGTGGTGATGGAAAGACTGCTTGAGAGCCTCTTGGTGTCAAAAGGATTTACGCAGTTATCGAACTGCGCGCTCTATGATTTGGGGGACAAGGCGCATAGGATATGCTTGACTGTGAGTGGATTGCATCAGGATACCTTTCAGGTTATTTGATTCCCCGTTTGGGTTTTGGATGCCTCGACGGAGTAGGCATTGTGTATGGAGCGTAGCGTTGCACTTCCTTTGGATAGGGGTCTGCCGCCAGAGGCGAGTCTGGGATAGAGGCGCTTGGCGCTAGGTGTTGGAGGACAGGTCGGCCGGCAGAGACATTTCTCGTTTTCATTCCAGGACGGTGGATATTCTTGTGGATGGATTATGTAAGGCTTACCCGAGGGGGATGTTACCCTTGGTGATTGATAACATGCATGTTTGGGGCACAACATATGTGATTGAGGGGTGAGCTTAGTAAGGATAATTATATAAGGAATTGCATGAATCAAGTGTGCTTGGTCGTACGACGATGATATCCAGGTGGATTTCTGAGACGTCAGAGGATGGGTGGACCCCGACGACAGCATCAGCTTTTATCAGAGCGGCGCAGCGGTAGCGGGGATTAGCTGTCTGCGAGAGACCACATTCGTCGCCTCAGTGTGAGCAGGGACGGAGGTCGAGCTCCCTTTGTGATTGGTCTAGATATGTTTGGCAGGCTGAGCGACGACCACTTGCATCGAGAGGATGAATTTGTGCCGCCCGGTTGGAGGGCGCCACGGTAGTGGATTGGGTTGTCGCAGGTGTGATTTCGTCACAGCAGTCAGTGTTAGACATGTTGTCGTCCGGCATGGACTCGAGGCAGAGTTGTGGCCCCGCGCACTAGAGGTACAGGTTACTGTTGGTATAGTGCAGGTGGGGAAGGCTTGTGGATCATGCCCAGTGCAGTAGAGGCCGTGAGTTTGTGCAGGCAGACTTGTTGCTATTTGTGGCCGTCCGGTGTTTAGACCCAGTGTTTGGGACAGGTTGGCATAGTGCCACAGGATGTTTGACTGCTGAGAGAAAGGACCTTGTTTCTACAAGGCAGACAATGGAGGGCTCGTTTGTTATGACTGCTTGGGTACTCAGGTTACAGCGATAGTGTGAGAGGTGCCTACGGTGGCACCGGGACGTAAAAGGATATTCCTGTTGCTCGTGAGGTCCCGGGTGTGATTCCACCTGAGCTGATGATGATGCCGCCGGTTAGGGAAATTGTGATTTCGATTGACGTGGTTCTGGGAACCACGCCTACCTCGATAGCACCTCGTATATATCGTTTGTAGATGCTGTGGCAAGGTCTGTGAGGATAAAGTTTTATGCTAAATGGTTTTGGTACAAGTTTAGCTTTGAGAGCACATCTTCCTGGATTATGTATTTAGCCGCAGGGGCGGCGGTGGGAGTCCGGTCAAAATAGATGCTGATTGAGATGGGTCGAGATCGACAGTTACTATTGAGGTGAGGAGCTTTTGGACCGGATGGTGCCAGCGGAGTTTGACGAGCGGATGGTAGATGGTACCAGCGCCGATTTTAGTTTGGCCAGCGAAGGAAGATGGACCTGCGAGTGATAGTGATACCTCCCATAGTGGCTATGGAGCTACCATTGGTTGATGAGCATCCAGGATCACCCCGACCGGGCCACTGTGGTGGCGGATACCTAAAGCAGAAGAGCTAAATTGGGAGTTAAGTTTGTTGGTCCATAGCTGGCGCTGCGTGGGACCATGGTGGTATACAGGGTTTGAGATCGTGTCCCAGGGGATTCCTTTTGAGGATAGGCTGCGGCTGAGCAATCTACTCGTGTGGTCTGGTTATGACAGTGACCGGTGAGGACCCCTGCTTGTTAGGGCCCCTTTCTTGTGCGGGTGCCTGTGTGGATGTATTTCGGGTTGCTCTGGTGAGTTGGCTCTAGAGGGTGATTTAGTGCGTGTTGCACTGGCTGTTCGTTCTTTTCCCCCAGGCTTTTAATGGAGTCCCTGAGATTTTCCTGCGTCTCAGCTCAGGAGTGTTATGTTTTGACTCCTCGCCGTGATTGACTCACTTCTTTGGATCCCTGCGAGAGTTTGGAGTCCGAGGGACGCTCGTTGCGAATTCCGGCTCGTGAGATGAGGGAATTACGCAATCGGGCTATGCCGTGCTGGTTGTTGCCGTTGTTGTTGCTGTGGAGTAATCACGGGGAGTGATAGGCGACTTGATAGCGGGAGACGGCGGAGTTGAGTACTTACCCCTGGTTTCTGAGACTCCTTGGGAGTTACTTTAGTTCGAGGACGGTTACCTGGTGTTCGGGAGGTCATATTCCCGATCTGTGGCAAGTGGGGGAGAGTGTTGGTCCTGCCCGGTGCAGTTTGAGTCCTGGATTTTGCCGGTAGACCTGAGGGTCTTGACTCATCTGCGGGATGTTGTTGTGGTGCCCGTTGGGCTGACTGGTTCGGTTTTTTCTTTTCGCGGCAGCTGATTATGCTGCGAGGACGGTTTTCGTGGGAGCCAGGCCTGGAGGTGTTGTGTACTGGTTGCTTGAGAGTATCTTCGCTTCTTTGGTTTTGACCTTGTGAGCGAGGCGGATGTCTCGTAGTGGGTGAGTAGCCTTTGGTTATGAGTTCTAGCTGATCTCCTATCAGAGTTGTTTGGCATGACACCAGTTTGGGAGTTGAGGACCCAACTCCAGGATTTGATGTGTTGGATTTGTGTCAGGCCAAGTGTGGCACCTTCGGGGGCGCCGGTGCTATTCGAGCTGTGGAAGGTTGGTTCACTTCGGCTTTGTGAGGACCCGTAAGAATTTGATGAAGTGATCATCGGGAGCTAGCACCCTTCGGTCAAGCTTGGAGGATTTGAGTTACCAGCTACAAGGGTATTGGAGCTTCGCGAAAAATGGATGGGCAATCTGGTTCTCTCGACTGCTCACGGCTGAGTGTTGATGCCGGAGGGTTAGGGATGTGCTTCTACATCCCGACGTTTTGGATTTGAGATCGGAGGCTACGGGATCAGTTGGGGGACTTATATCGGATACTTTGGGAGTACAGAGGTACTTGGATCGAGCTTTGTGTCGACGAACTGGTGGTTGGATTCTCTGAGGCCCTAGGAGGACAGATGCTTGTACCGGTGCAGACTACTTGATGGCGAGCAGTTAGCCCAGCTGTACCTAGTTGAGGTGGCGTGGTCCTCTGGAGTGTTCTCCATTGTTTCGTTCTGGTTAGAGACCCAAGGATTGCATCGCGTCTCTGGATGTGGTATTTGGTAATTTGTGGAGCGTGAGTGGAGGATGATTGGATAGTTACCCCCCTGTTGGTTGAGATTCCGTGTTGAGGAATGACTCCAGTTTCGAGGACGAAACTTTCTTTTAGTGGGGGAGGATGTGATGACCTGGATCTCCGCAGAGCTGTTGCGGTGCTTTGAGGTGGCTACTGGAGGTCTACACGCAGTGTGGCGGGAGTATTTGGGGCTTTTACAGGGTGACCAGCAGCTTCTGGAGGCTACGGGGCATGTCGGCGGTGTTCAGGGCGCCAATTTGGACACAAGTGTTGGACTCCGGCTTCAAGTGGATCACGTGGGTGATCGGGGGACCCCATCGGTTTGTTTAGAGGTGTTTGCGCGCAAAACGATATTGAGGATTGGGCTCGGCGCGAGATTTGGTAAAAAATACTTTTCCGGGGCTTTCGGCAATTTTTAGAGTGAA
>CM054937.1:12934909-12963542 GCA_029168755.2 Tillandsia fasciculata | reverse complement strand
TCTCACACCCTTGGGTGACTATTTTTCAGGTCAGTTGGGTGGTGAGTGTCGGGGCGATGATGTGAGGACACCGCGATAGTACCGTCCCGTGATAGTTATTTGCTCTAGTTTCTACTTTCAGTTATTTTGCACTATGTTTATGACTCTTTTAGTTGTTGGATTATATATGTTGGATTCTGCCTATATTATCTGTAGTTTGAATGTTTAAATGGTTATATTCATGTTAGTAAACTATGAATGCAAATGATGATTATTTGTACTTGCCTAGCTAAGCGTATATAGGGGAGACTCCATCTATTTGGATTGGGAATCTCCTATGCGCGTGGCTATGTTTCGAACTCTGATATATATATATATATATATATATATAATATATATATATATATATATATATATATATATATATATATATATATATATATATATATATATATTGGGAATCTCCTATGCGCGTGGCTATGTTTCGAACTCTGATATATATATATATATATATATATATATATATATATATATATATATATATATATATATATATAATTTTAGACCGCTTTTAAAAATCCGGGGCGTGACATACAACCTAGGTCTTATTGCATGTTTAATGATGAGCCATTGTTGTCCTAAGGCATTGTGCCACTTTCAAACGGTGAGCACGAGTTTCAAAATGTCGAGGCCCATCTACTGGTGCCCTCGGATTAATCTGAAAATCTTTATATTTATATTAGTAGCTTAAAAATATATAAATGCAAGTAATTATGCAATTTCTGAAAACCCTAGGGGTCTAAGTGAAATTGTGACCACATGGGGTATTTCGGGCAGTGTGCATGTGATCTATGAATTTTCGTTCGAGGTCCGATGGCTTTTGTTGAGCGGAATTTGGTTACCGAATCGTAAATTGACAAAATTATTGGTATATCAGCGTTTCTGCATAAATCGGACATTTCGAGACATTGGGATGACCAGTTATGATTGCCAGTTGCCGCTGGCTGTTCCCGACGCTGTTCTGGTTGGTCCAATGGCTTTAGTTTAGCGTTGGCGATTTCTGAAGCCGAAGTCGGTAATTCCAGTAGTGATTTCGGTATTTATGGCACTATTCGAGTTTTAAGTGGCATAGAGTTTGATGTTACTGCCCAAACGTCTTAAATGAAGCATTCCGGGGTAGCCTGTGAAGTTTCATTAATATTAGTGGCCTGTAGACGCTAATCGGACCATAGTTGGTGGGTCGACGGATTTCTAAAAATTTCGGCAAATCCCGGGACTTGAGGAAAGTCCTTCATATAGTGGTTCTGCACACTGTGAGTCAGTGGGATGGGTATGAGTGAGTCTTTTACTGACCAGAGTTTATTATTCAGGCCCCAACAGTCAGGAGCCAGCACGTGAGTTGTCTAGCGGACATCAGGACCACCTACACTGAGGTGGGTACTTCGGTCCAGGCTTTTGCATCTTGTCACCTGATTGAGTACCGTACTTGGTTGGACCCCTGTGATTCATGCTAGCTCTGGTCCTATCCTTGAGCTTTATTTCTCTTTATTGCTTATATCTAGTTGTTACACTTGGACTATTGTCATGCCTCATTGGTCATTAGTTGGATATTAGTATACTTAGCTTGTACCTAAACATATGCCACGTGTGATTGGACATTACTTAGATTTACTCATGCTCAGTTATATTTGTATCTCTTTATATTTTAGTACTACATGATTGATTATACAGTTATCTGCATTCTAGTTGGGATTCCGGCTTGTTGTCGATTACCTGGTCTTTAGACAGTGAGCTTGAGCATCAGCATTATAATCGCCACAACACCGCTGTACTTCACGTGCGCCATGGGATTGATCCCCTACCTTACTTTCTTTACCGGTAAAGTGGTCGAAACAGAGACCCGTGAGCCCCAGATCGTACCGAATAGTGCAGGGTTATGTCAGCCAGATCAATGCCAGATAATGACATAAGCCTGAGGTCCTTATAACCAAAAGTGGTATTTGCACGAGGTCCTCGCGACTAAAAGTGGCAGTAATTGGGTACTTGAGTTCTATTATTGATGCATAGTTCATATTATCTTTATTCAGTATGGATTTTTATTTCTGTCAGTTATCTGCTTCATATCTGCCTTTACCTACTGCCTTTTACTATCCATTGATTATTGTATATCAGTAGGTACGACTTGCTGTTTCCCGACTCGTTGTACCTACTGGGATACATTTAGTTATATCTCACACCTTTTGGTGACCATTTTTCAGGTCCGTCGGGTAGTGGGATATTGGGTAGATGTGGTGAGGCTGTTACGATAGAGTTGTCCCCATGATGATAGCTAGGTGGTCATTTATGTTTATCTTTTATTTTTGTTATATATGATCATGACATAGACATGTTATTTTTTGATGTTTTGTGATCTAGTTGTGGATTATTTACAGTATTGAGTTATTCCTTATCTGATAGATAGTACTCTGATTGTATGTATATACTTGTCTAACCGTGCGTGTATAGAAAAGACTGAATTCTTTATACTCGTGGCAATCTAGTCGTGTTCTGGGTTCTTGAGCTCCCAAGCAAAAGAGATGGGGAAAGGGTTCCTTTCTTCTCCCTAAGGCATCCTCAAGGTCTTCTCCATCCTTTTCCTGTTGTTTTGGAGATCAAAACCCCAGCCAAAGGGTCTCCCAGCTACTAGCTCTCCTCCCCCTCAAGCTACTGCTGCTGCTTCTTCTTCTCTGGAACGAACACAGAGAAAGTGAGAGATGGAGAGAATGAGAGAGATGATGAAGAAAAAGGTTGAGAGGGAGGGCTTTTGTTAGGGGACAGGTGGTTGTAGCAGAGGGTGTAAAATGACCCAAATGCCCCCATAAAAATCCACTATTTTTCTCCAACTCACGCCAGTCTCCGAGCGTTTCGGGTGCCTACGACCCCGTCCGAGCGTCCGAAATGTCGGAGCCACTGTTCCTCCGGACGGTCCGAGGCACCCTCGCCCAGCGCCTGCCACTGTTCATTTGGGCACCTACAGGACACCCCGGACGTCTGAAAACCAGCGCACACCAAAATCCAGCTCTCGGGTTGAGAGTTCGAAAGTACGAACAGGGCGCTCGCCCCACTGCCCGCTACTATAACTCCGAGCGCCCTCAGGGCCTTCCGGACGTCCAAAACCAGTCTGAAGCTTCAGACTTGGCTATTTTCGCCCGTTTTTGACTCAAGTTCGATCTTAATGCTATTTGCTTCGAACCAAACTTACTCCAACTCTTTTTTATCATGTTTTCAAACACGCTCAGGGTGACTTATCTGCACTTTGCCACTTTAGCAAAAGCCGATGCACTACATCCCTCTTTCCTTTAGGAGTTTCGTCCGCGAAACTAAAATCTCGCATACCTTCGCTTAATCCTCAAATAAGTTAGGATGCCGCTCCTGCATTGTGCTCTCTAGCTCCCAGGTGGCCTCTTGATCACCGTGGTTAGCCCACAACACCTTTACGTACGGGATGGAGCAGTTTCTCAAACTCTTCTCTTGGCAGTTGACTATCTTCCGTGGGTACTCATCATAACTCAAATCCTCCCATAGATCTAGTGGGGGATAGTCGATAACGTGTGCCGGGTAGCCGAGTCATGAACATACTAGCGGAGCTGGGATACATGAAAAACATCGTGTACTCCCACCAACTCCGGAGGCAATGCCACTCTGTAAGTCATAGGGCCGACCAGCTCCAACACCTCATAAGGGCCAATAAAACGAAGACTTAGCTTTCCCCGCATTCAGAATAGCACTACGTCCCTTGTGGGTGAAGCTTTCAAGAACATATGGTCGCCGACGTCAAATTCCAAGTCACATCGTCTTTTGTCAGAATAACTCTTTTGCTGACTTTGCGTCGTCAATAGCCTCTGACGCACCATTCTCACTTTTTCCTTGGCTTCTTGTAATACATCGGGGCCTAATATTGATTTTTCGCCGTTTTCGCTCCAATGTAACGGAGAATGGCATTTTCTGCCATATAATGCCTCAAATGGCGCCATCTTGATACTAGATTGGAAGCTATTGTTGTAGGCGAACTCCACCATAGGCAAATACTGCTGCCATTCGGTGCCATAATCTAGCACGCACGCCCTCAACATATCCTCGAGGATTTGATTGGTTCTCTCTGATTGCCCATCGCTCTGAGGATGATATGTTGTGCTGAAGTTGAGGTGTGTCTCAAGAGTCCCGTGAAAACTCTTCCAAAACTACGAAATGAACCGGGGATCCCGATCCGACACTATAGAAACGGGTACTTCATGTTGGCGCATAATCTCATCAATGTACAATTGTGCCAACTTATCTCTTGACTACATGGTGTGGATCGACAAGAAATGTGCCGCCTTGGTCAATCGATCCACCACCACTTATATCGCGTCATGGCTAGCTTGTGATCTAGATAAGCCCATGATGAAGTCCATCGCAATATTCCCCCACTTCCACATGAGTATTGGTAGGCTCTGCAATTTGCCCGCCGAAAGTCGATGCTCAACTTTAACTTGTTGGCACACTAGGCACTGAGCCACAAATTAGCACCCAACATCCTCCTTCATACCCAATTACCAGAAATGTGTCCTGAGATCCTTGTACATCTTGGTGCTACCGAAGTGAATCGTATACGGAGATCGGTATGCTTCTTGGAGTATCTCCTTTCGCATTTTCTTGTCATTCGGCACACACAACCGACCCCGAAACTTCAAGACTCCCTCTAAGTCCACACTAAAGTCTACTGCCCGCCCGCCCTCAATGTCAGACTACACCTTTTGGAGTTTTTCATCAGCAACTTGCTTTTTCTTGATTTTCTCCAACAAGGTGGGTTGCACTCGATGTGTCATAAGTGTCGCGGGAGCATCAGAAGCCACCACTTCCAATCCAAACCGTCGCATCTCTACTTGCAACGGGTACTGATCAATAATCGCCATGGCGAGATTTTCCACTAATTTTTTGCTCAATGTGTCGGCCACCACATTTGCTTTTCCCGGGTGGTATAGGATACTGACATCATAATTCTTTAGTAGCTCAAGCCACCGATGCTGCCTCAGATTCAACTCTTTTTGAGTAAATAGGTACTTGAAACACTTATGATCCTTGTAGATCTCACAATGCTCGCCATATAAATAATGCCGCCACAACTTCAGTGCAAATATCACAGTGACAAGCTCGAGGTCATGGGTGGGGCAATTCTTTTCATAACTCTTCAGCTGCCGGGAGGCATAAGCTATAACCTTCCCTTCTTGCATAAGTACGCACCCCAAACCACTCTCCGATGCATCACTATACACCACAAAGTCTTTCCCCGCCGTAGGCAATGCGAGGATTGGAACCGATGTCAACATATTCTTTAGAAGTTGAAAGCACTTGTTGCACTCATCGCTCCAAGTGAATTTAGCCCCTTTCTTTGTGAGACCAGCAAGTGGAGCGGTAATTTTGGAGAACCCCTCCACAAACCGTCTATAATACTTCGGACTTCGGTGATATTTGTTGGTCGAGGCCAATCTCTGATTGCTTCAATTTTCTTAGGGTCCATTGACACCCCTGTCTCAGAGATCATATGTCCCAAAACACCACTTTTTAGAGCCAAAATTTGCATTTCTTTAGCATCGCGAATAGCCTCCGCTCCCAAAGCACTTGCAATACTTGCCGAAGATGGTTCTCGTGCTCCATGTCTTATCGAGAGTAGATCAAAATGTCATCAATGAAGACCACGACAAATCGCTCTAGAAATGGTTGGAAAATACGATTCATTAAATCCATGAACGCTGCCAAGGCATTGGTCAACCCAAACGATATTACCATGAACTAATAAGCTCCATATTGCGTTCTAAAAGCCATTTTATGCACATCTTCCGACTTAACTTTCAGTTGGTGGAATCCCGATTGAAGATCAATCTTCAAAAATGTCGAGGATCGATAACCTATTCGACCAGTTGAAAGGTTCCCAAGTATTTTCAAAAATTGATCTTCAATCGGGATACCACCAGTTGAAAATAAAGTCAGAGGATGTGCATAAAACGACTTTCAGGATGCGATATAGACACTATGAGTTCAGGGTAATGCCGTTTGGGTTGACTAATGCCCCAGCAGCGTTCATGGATTTAATGAATCATGTCTTCCAACCATTCCTGGACCGATTTATCGTGGTCTTCATTGATGACATTTTGGTCTACTCCCGAAGTGGCATAGAGCATGAGGAGCATCTCCGGCAAGTTTTGCAAGTGCTTCAAGAGCAGGGGCTATTCGTGAAATTGAAGAAATGCGAATTTTGGCTTCAAAGAGTGGCTTTTCTGGGACGTGTGATCTCTGAGACAGGGGTGTAAGTGAACCCCAAGAAAATTGAAACAATTAGAGATTGGCTTCGACCAACTAATGTTACCGAGGTTTGAAGCTTTGTCGGGCTTGTAGGGTATTATAGACGATTCGTGGAGGGGTTCTTCAAAATTACCGCTCTGCTTACTGGTCTCACAAAGAAAGGGGTTAAGTTTATTCGGAATGATGAGTGCAACTAGAGCTTCCAGTTTCTCAAGGATAAGTTGACATCGGCTCCAATCCTCGCGTTACCTACGGCAGGGAAAGGCTTCGTGGCGTACAGTGATACATCGGGGAGTAGTTTGGGGTGTGTGCTTATGTAAGAAGGGAAGGTTATAGCCTATTCCTCCCGACAGCTGAAGAGCTATGAATAAAATTACTCCACCAACAACCTCAAGCTTGCCGCGGTGATATTTGCACTAAAGCTATGACATCATTACATATATGGCGAGCATTGTGAGATCTACACGGATCACAAGTGCTTCAAGTACCTATTTACTCAAAAAGAGTTGAATCTGAGGTAGCATCAGTGGCTTGAGCTACTAAAAGATTACAACGTTAGTATCCTATACTATCCCAGAAATGCAAACGTGGTGGTCGACGCATTAAGCAGAAAATCGGTGGAAAATCTTGCCATGGCTATTACTGATCAATACCCATTGCAAGCAGAGATGCGACAGTTTGGATTAGAAGTGGTAGCTCCCGATGCACCTACGACACTTATGACACTTAGAGTGCAATCCACCTTGTTGAAGAGAATCAAAGAAAAGCAAGCCGCTGACGAGAAACTCTAAAAGGTGCGGTCTAACATTGAGGGCAGGCGTGCGGTGGACTTTAGTGTGGACTCAGAGGGAGTCTTGAAATTTCGGGGTCGGTTATGTGTGCCTAGCGATAAGGAAATCCGCGATGAAATTTTGCAAGAAACACACCGATCGCCTTATACAAACCACCTCGGCGGCACCAAAATGTACAAGGATTTGAGGATGCATTCTGGTGGCCAGGTATGAAGAAAGATGTTGGGTGCTTTGTGGCTCATTGCTTAGTGTGCCAACATGTTAAAGCTGAGCATTGACTTCAGGCGGGCAAACTTCAAATCCTACCAATACCCATTTGGAAGTGGGAGAATATTGCGATGGACTTCATCGTAGGTATGATGACCCGAATCCCTGCGGATGTTGGCCACATGGTCAGCGGCATGTAGACACCTATTTTCGAGTGTTGAGTGTGTTTGCGCGCCAAACGGACGCGAGAAATAGACTTAGCACGAAAAACCGATCAAAACACCTATTTTGTGTGTTTTGGGAGGATTCGGGCACCCAGATATGTATTTCGGGCGCCCAGGAATGGGCGCATGAGGCTGCGGACCACGGATCAACTGAGATACGCGGTGCGTAGCGGTTAGTGCCGGACGGGACACATGGCGGCACGGGATTGGGTGGACGTGCGGGTGCAGCGCACGCGACGCATGCTACACGTGCGCCCCTACCACCCGCCGTGTGGCGCGAGGTGATTCGCTACCACCTACCAACCGTGTCGGGGATGCGTGTGTTGGGTTATATTAATTGGATCTAAATAGGGGAAAAAACACCTAGAGGGGGGTGAATAGGTGTAAACAATAAACACTCAAAAATCATTGCGCAATAAAACCCAATGCGGAAAAAAAAATAACACGCAAGATTTTTACGTGGAAAAACTCCAAACCGGAGTAAAAAAACCACGGGACCGATAACACGGCGAAATCCACTAGAATTAACACACGTACAAGGTGATATACCGTACTCACAGACGACTCAACCTTTTCCATACGCTCCTAGTAGATCTTCTCCGCTCGCTCCACAACGCTTCTCGAATCCACGATCTGCGCCCAACGCCGAATCCACAGCGTCCAACGTCGAGTCCACGACGTCCGACCGAATCCACGGTCTTCACCCAGTAGCACGCTTCGAATCCACGAACGTACCTCGCTCCGAATCCACGAGAGCGGTTGCACCTTGAATCCACAAGGCCACGCGAGTCCACGCGCCGATTTTGGGTAAATCGTTGTTTTTTGGGTGGTGATGATCCGCCGAATACTTAGATTAGAAATAGATCGGAAATACCATCTAAGTATTCATTGATTTGATTCTACTCAAAATCTGAGTTTGAAAACCTAGAATCAAATTAATCAATATAGATGAAGAAACATAGAATTAAATCTATTGATTTCCTTTCTTCTCTATATGTGGATTTTTCTTTTTTCGGTCGTATTTTTGGATTACCCTAAAAATGAATCATAGGGTCTATTTATAGGTTAGAAACCATTGGAAGAAGATAAGGATCAAAAACTAACCTTTTCTGGAATTTTACAGGACGGCGATCCGGATTGGAATTTGGCGATCCGGATTGTCGAAGCAAACAGACGATTTCCAGAAAAACATACCTTCGGGATCCGGATCTGAAATCCCACGATCCGGATGTTCATGCAATTCCTGCAAATTCCACGTTCGGGATCCGGACTGAAATAACCACGATCCGGACTGGAATTGCGCATGAACTACCTATGTTCGGGATCCGGATTGTAATGCCTGATCCGGATCCTGAACATGTCCCATGTCCAGTTTTTGATTTTTATGCAATTAAAAATTCTTCCAAGTGTTTCTACACTATAAGAAGTATTCGGATCACCAAAAATCTTTAGTTAAACGTACCTGATCCTTTTGAATTCTTCTTTCTTGAGATTGAGGTATATGATCCAAACTTCTTCATCTTCAATCTTCAAGACTTAACCATTTTCACGAAATACGCCAACTCAAATTCCGTAACAATCTCCCCCTTTGGCGGTTTCGTGACAAAACACAAATCCACAAAAGAAAATTCAAAAAGATATTTTTGTTGCTATCACCATACAACAAAAATTTACAATGGAGATCCAAAAATTAAATACATGAGATAAACTCCTAGAACAGACTCTAGACTTAGACATCTGTACTCTCTGCAAAAAGAAATCATTCTTGACAAACGAAATCGTTAGATACCTCAAGAATTGAAACATTCAAAACCAAACACAGAGATAGAGTTTATTCTCATCATGACATTTAAGAATTCAGATATGTAAGTAAGATCTCAACCAAAAACCAACATATCTTCTAAGCATTAAAAACCAAATGTCACAAATTGTTAGTCCAACATCAACTTGTTAGTCATATTACATGCCCAAATAGTTAGTCGAATAGTTAGTAGAGGCATGCATCAAATCACAATATAAAACCAAAGTTGAAGTCATACTTACCTTTCATAGTTCAAAGTTGTTGAAGTCATACTTACCTTTCATAGTTCAAAGTTGTTCACAGTTCACAACCATTAGTCAATCACATTGTTTGTTCTCTCTCCCCCTTTTTGTCACAAAATCAAGCCAAAACTATAAAACAAAAGGAGAGTTAAAAGTTCAAAGCAAGAAAAATTTGAGAACTAAACAAAGAAAACTGAAAACCTGCAAAAGAAAGTTAAAGGCTGAGAGTAGATCACAAATGCAAATGATCATGCTAAGTCAGAACTGTCTGAACTGGTACAATCCAACTTGCTTAAAATTCCTTTAAGCATCCTTGATATTTTGGAACATTTCTTTCTCATCTTTTTATGTTCAGAGGTAATTTGTTGGAGATCTATCGACAATCTTTCTTATTCAACAGACAGTCTTCTCTGTTCTTGACGGATGGAGGACTACGTTAGCTTCTGTAGTGTCTCTCCTGGAAGTCGATGGATGTAGTGTAGATGCAGATGGTGCATGCTGGCCTTCAATCCATGGAGATTCTCTAGGAAGTGAGCGTGCTCTGGTGAGAGGTTTATTCATTTGAATTCCACTGTTTTTGACATTCTTCCGCCTCGTATATTGCTTGGTTGTTGAGGCGGACTTCATTAGCTTTTTGTTCCTCAAATACAGCCTGTCTTCCTCATCAACATTTTGTTGAACTTGTCTAAGAATTCTTCCCAGTCTTCTTCATCAGATTCTGAGCTGTTTTGACCAACATTTCTTGTCTCTTCTTGAGTTAACTCATCTTGTTTTCTTTTGATAGTCGCACGTGTGTGCACCATGCCAACAAGAAGGACTATTAACCACGTGAATACCATTTCTGCTATCTTTTGTGAAGAAGAGAATCCTGTGAGCAACAACTCAAGAACACGAAAAAAATTATCAATTTTCAAAAATTCGAAAAATTGTATCTAGACAATCATTATCGTGTAGAGAGACTAGGAATCAAATTAGTTTTGCAAAAAAAATTTTAAAAATAGATCAATTCCATAATTTTTAAAAATTCTTAATATATGCCCTAAAATCGAAATTTTTGAAATCGAAGCCCAAAAATTCATTTATCAAGAGAAAACCTAGCATATAATCAAAACTAATCTACTCAGAGTTCTTATTTCAAAAGAAATTTGATCAAAAATCAATCTCAAACGAAAAAGATACAAATTTTTCTTCACGTTTTGAGCAAACTGAGAAAAACTGTGAAAAACCGAGTTTTTGATCAAGAAAACTCACTTTGAATCGAAGAACTTGAGTTGGAAAGGCTCCAAAATCAAGCTTTCTAGAGAGAGAAGCTCTGGAGACTTAGGAACAAAAGATTGGGTAAAAGAAATCAAAACCCTTTTGTTCTATATAAAACCCTAGCCGCGATCCGGATCGCCTCAAGAATCCAGTCCGGATCGGCTACCCGCAGGAAATCCTGCGTTCGGGATCCGGATCGGATTGTCCGATCCGGATCGGCTTCAAACTTTTTCTTCAGAAAAATTCAGAAAAATTCCAGAAAATCCAGAAAAAGTATGTAAGCACTTTTGTGTATCAACTTTAAACAAAATCATCGTTTCATACAACAAGAAATAGATTATGCAAAATCTATCAAAAATATCCAAAAATGAAACGAAAATTTATAAAAATTAAATCCCTTAAAGTTGAACAACTTCAATTACATCTATCATGATCTTATGAGTAATGCCTTTATCAAATCATCAATTTGGTAAAGAAAATGAAATACCAAGATCAATAGATGTTTGAAATCCCAAATAAGTTAGATAATATATCTAGACAATCTGTTGAAGAGAGTGGCTCTTTGAGCATCTTTCATTAAAATTCCCACCTTATACCAACCTTGAAATTTGACAGAGTCAAGTATTTCAAAATGCATTTTATCAATCAACTTGAAAACCCATGCTTGGTAAACATGTGGTAGCTGCACACAGTACTCGGACGACCGAGGTGGTAGCTCTTTCCTCCATGTGGTGGTAGTTTTCACACTCCTCATTGGGATGTAACTCTTTCCACATCTTTTGAGCATAACAATTTCATTGACTCCCCCTCAATTGGCTATCAATTATTTAATATATAAAGTATTCAACCAAAAATTGATCTCGATTTCATACTCGACTAAGCAATCAAATAAGATAATGACTATACCAAGAGATCATTGAGAGAGAAATTGACTTTGATCACTTAAAAGATGACTTAATTGACATAAATGATCATTGCATCATTGAAATATTATGATATCCAAAGCATAATAAATTTCTAAATATATAAAAGGATGCAATTAAAGTCAATATAACTAATGCTCAATTAATGTTCTATGTACAAACATAGATAATGAACAAAAACACAAAACAAAACCTAACCTAAGCAAAGGTTTCAAAAGGAAATTATTTCAAGGAAAGCATTCCAATTGCTTTACGCAAATGAATAAAACGTTTTTGATCCAAAGGTTTTGTTAAAATGTCAGCTAATTGATCCTCAGTTGAAATATATGAAAGTTGAAGAATATTTGATTCAACTAGCTCTCTAAGAAAATGATATCTAAGTTCAATGTGTTTTGTTCTAGAGTGCAACACAGGGTTTTTGGAAATGTTTATAGCACTAGTGTTGTCACAAAGAATTGTTACCGAAGTTGCTGAAATTCGGAAGTCGCTCAACACACTTTTCATCCAAATGAGTTGGGTTGAACAACTTCCCGCTGAAATATACTCCGCTTCGGCAGTCGAGAGTGCAATGCAGTTTTGCTTTTTACTATGCCATGCAACAAGGCAATGGCCAAGATAAAAACATGCACCACTCGTGCTTTTCCGATCATCCACAGATCCTGCCCAATCGGCATCTGAATATCCAACAATGTCAAAAGTTGTTCCCATAGGATACCAAATTCCGAAATTTATTGTTCCTTTGATGTACCGGATGATCCTTTTCACCGCTTTCAGGTGAACCTCCTTTGGTGCTGATTGATATCTCGCGCAAATCCCAACACTAAAGGATATATCCGGGCGACTAGCCGTGAGGTAGAGTAGACTTCCAATCATGCTGCGATAAAGTTTCTCGTCTACATTTCACTAAGAGATTCACTTCCAATCCCTTATTGCTAGTTCCCATTGGAGTCGGAAAATCTTTAGAATTTTCTAAATCAAACTTTTTGACCAACTCCATTGCATACTTGGATTGACACAGATGGATGCCTTCATCGTTTTGTTTCTTGCAATCCAAGAAAATATGTCAATTCGCCCATCATGGACATCTCAAATTCGCTTTCCATGGCTTCAGCGAATTTAGAAGCATCATTATCTCTTGTTGCACCAAATACAATGTCATCGACATAGATTTGTGCTACAATGAAGTTATTTTGATAATGCTTCACAAAGAGAGTCCGATCAGCTCCCCCTCGAGTATAGCCCTTCTCCAAAAGGTGCTTTGTCAACCTTTCGTACCATGCTCGCGGTGCTTGTTTTAGACCGTAAAGAGCCTTTTTCAAACGAAAAACATGGTTAGGTAGTTTATGGTCTACAAAACCTTTCGGTTGAGCCACATAAACTTCCTCATTTAAAAACCATTTAAAAACGCGCTCTTAACGTCCATTTGAAATAGTTTTATTTTAAAATGACAAGCTATTGCAAATAAGATACGAATGGACTCGAGTCTAGCTACAGGGGCGAAAGTTTCATCAAAGTCTATACCTTCTATTTGAGAATAGCCTTGAGCAACTAGACGTGCTTTGTTCCTGATGATGGTACCATCCTTGTTTTTTTTATTCTTGAAAATCCATTTAGTACCAATCACGTTGTGTTGCTTCGGAGGCTTTGTTAATTCCCAGACTTTGTTTCGTTCGAACTGATGGAGCTCTTCCTGCATTGCTTCAATCCAGTAGTCATCCTGAAGAGCTTCATCGACGTTCTTTGGTTCTATCAAGGAGACGTAACATGAGACTCCACAAACCAACTGTCTCCGAATCCTGACTCCTTCTTGTGGGTCTCCAATAATGTTAGATTCTGGATGATCCTTGGAGATGCGTAACATTTGAGGTAACGGAGTACTCGGAGGTACATGTGATGATTCCTGCACATCAGATAAACTTGAAGAACCATTAGATGCATCAATATTATCGGAAGAATTATTATGAGAAGATGCATTTACAGGAGTATCATCATCAAGAGACATATCAGGGGTAGATTTATCAGATGCAAAGTGAAAAGCTTCATCTACTTTAACATTTATAGATTCTACCATCGTTTTAGATTCCAAGTTAAATACCCGATATGTCACGCCCCGGGTGTAAACCAGAACCCGGGCCCGTCTACAGATCCGCCGTGCACACGGTATTTCCCGCGTACACGAAGCGCCAAACCTGCTCAGATATATAAGAGATATAATAAAAGAGCAATAAAAACAGAGCTGAACTAAAACTAATACATCTCAGACTGAAGCTGGAAATAAAATACAATACATCTGTCTAAATGATACATCTGTCTCTCCCAGCTCACCAAAAATAATAAATACAACCTGCTGGCAAAAGCCAGTCCCAAAGTAAAAGTACAACCGTCTGAGGAAACACGGGTACACCAACAGTCCAGCTAACACGCTCAACCTGCCTCGAAGTCTATCTACTCGGCCGTCCTCTCTCCTCGACCCGTCGCTGAAAACTCAGCAGCACCCGCAGAAGACACTGCAAAAGAAACAAAGGGGAAGAGAAAAGAGAAAGCAGTGGGGGTGAGAACTACTGTAAACAGCAGCCTCCCCCTAGTGGGTAGACCTCAACTCAAGTGTGCCCACTAGGACTACAAGAGGCGAAAAAAGATGAACAAAGGTGGTAAGCTGTAAATAAAGCTGTCGATGATGTAAGAAGCTACCACTATATGCCTCTAAGGTGCTCAGCTAAGAGTATGGCCAACTGTATGCATCAGAATAAGAATGCCTGCCTGGGTAGCCCAACCTAGTCACCGGCGAACACCGGTACTGCCCACTATGCCTACTAAGTCCCAACTCAGCTAGGGGATGCGGACCGGCTCCTGACCGGCACGGTCCCATCCCGAGGGCGACAGACCGGCTCCTGACCGGCCTGGTCCCGCCCCAAGGCAACAGACCGGCTCCTGACCGGCACGGTCACAAAATACACACTCCGGAGTGGCACTCGAGGGGAGCGACCCACACGAGCATAGTGCCTCAGTAATAGGTATCAAGTCAGCAGAACTGGATCATGACTCTGATCAAAGTGGGAAAACCCGTCCACTAAAAGGAGACCCGATCTCGATGATGATGCAAGATAGGCAAATAGTGGAAAACTCCACCTACTAGAGACCTGATACCCAATCTGATGCATAAGCAGCAATCACTATCCGGTCAACCGCCTACTGTCCGCGGTTGCCGCAATGCCCTGCCCTCACAGCCTGCCTGTCCCAAGACCCACAACTGTCTGACTACACTATCCCAGCCCCTGCTCGCACCCGAGCGCACTATCCCCCAAATGTAGATAAAAGAAGAGGAAAAAGCATGGTTTCTCCTAAGTCAATGCCATCATGATAGTGTAGCAGAAAAAGGTGGCCTAACTAAATGTCCATACAAGCATGCAAAGTCCTTTATTTAAAAACAGGGTTTAAATATTATTATCTTTCCCAATAGAGAGGTATGCCACTAGTTAAACTTTCATTTGCCAAGTTATCCCATATCCATTTTAAGAAAGCTCTTCCCAAGGTTTTAAGCGGCATATTAATTACAAGAATTAACCATTAGTCAGCACTTAGTCCTTTTGAAGTCACAACCTCTAGTTATAAGCCCAATTCTCAATCAACATGCCATTTTCACTTGTACCGGTTCATTAGCAAGATAATAAAGAAGCAACTCAAATAGGCCTAGTGGGGACATCACAAGTAGGAGGTAAACAACGGTACCCACCTCGAGCGCTAAATCCAAGTCCCGGCGGCGAAGTCCGCGCTCGATCCTCAACCGTCCCCGAAATACTGCGCCAAAAGTCCCAAAGAACACACACAAATTTACTAATCAAGTTTAATCCAAATCTGTCCCCAAAATCAGATTTACTGTTCAGCCATTTTTACCTGCGAAACGTGCCCAATAAATTCCCAGAAAAATGCTATCACGATCTACGCGACGAACCGGTCGAAACGAGTACCTGCACGTTTTCCCACGATTTTCCTGTGCTGAGAACGAAAATCGACAAGAGGGGCACCCCAAAGCAAATCGATCACAAAAACTGAATCTGAAGATACTGTAAAAAGGGGGTTCTCACCATCAGGGAAATTCCACAAAGTTCCACAAAAATTCAGAGAGATTCCTTGTGATGCGTAGATGCAAATCCCCTTTTGAATCGCCTCAATCCGATGTCCGGTTGCGGAGATATCACCAAAACAATCCAGCGCTGTCCAAAACTCCACCCCAGAAAATGGGGTTACAAGATGGTCCGAAAAACCCAGGAAAACCTCGGAATGAGGGAAAACCCGTAGAAATAAGAAATGTAGCCCTACCTGTTACGAAGACGATGGCGCAAGAATCGCTGAAAAATACTGCCTGGTTAGCTCGGGAGAGCTAAAACACTGTCGCTGCGCCGAAGAAGAATCCAGGGATGCAACGTCGCGCCGCGCCGAAAAATCCAAATCTCGAAGTGCGTGCCACCACAGATCCTCAAACTTCACCAGGAGATGGAGAACTCGAAGGGGAACAACTTTGCTGAAGACACCATGGTGAGAAGAGGCTCGGAAATGGTGGAAAAAGCAAGGTGAATGGGCTTCGGGTTGCTTAAATAAGCCAGTCCAAAAAATCTTTTGAAGAAATGACCAATGGGTCCCATCTTTCGGGCGCCCGGAAATTTCCGGGCGCGCACAGTGCGGCCCGGCCCGAACTTTCGGGCGCGCACAGTGCGGCCCGGCCCACAAAGCCCCGTCGGACGGGATCCAACAGACTGTCCGACCCGCCCCAGAGGCTGCCACGCGTCCACCGAACAGGCAACAGCCGCACCCACCACTCCTGCGACGCCGCGTGGCCACCTCCGGGGGTCGACACGCGTCCCCGACCGTCGTACCGCCGCGCCTGCCCGCACAGTCTGCGGCCGCTGCCCCCACTGCCCGCACAGTTGACCGTCCAATAGTATTGTGCCACGTGTCCTGCCTCTGACCGGTGCACCCGGTGCACGAACCTCCGAACACCGAACCAACCAAAGCCTGCCACGTGTCCACCCTGGTGCACCGTGAACCAAAGCCAACTTGAATACTCCGTGGACCAACGCCTGTGAGCCCGCCAATGGGGTGATGCCACGTGTCCTCCGCCTGGTGCACGCCCGCCGCGTGGACCGGCCGCCTGCCCGCTCACCCGCGCGCTGCCCGCGCCCTGCCCGCGCCGCCTGCCGCCGCTGCTCCGCCTGCCCGAGGCCGCGCCGCCGCTTGCCGGCGCTGCCCGCCGCCGCCGCCGCCGCCGGCGATCGCCGGAGTTACTGTTCCGGCGGTGAACAGTAACCCGAGCCCAAAAATGCAAGTAAATACTCCGTCTGAAGCGTTTTCGCGCGCTGAATCCGATTTTGACGTCCGTTTCGCCAAATTCTCACTCTAAAAATTGCCGAAAGCCCCCGGAAAAGTATTCTTAGTCCAAATCTCGCGCCGAGCCCAATCTCAATATCCGTTTTGCGCGCAAACACCTCTAAACAACCGATGGGGTCCCCCGATCACCCACGTGATCCATTTGAAGCCCGGAGTCCAACACTTGTGTCCAAATTGGCGCCCGAACACCGCCGACATGCCCCGTAGGCCTCCAGAAGCTGCTGGTCACCCTGTAAAAGCCCCAAATACCTCCCGCACACTGCGTAGACCTCCAGTAGCCACCTCAAAGCACCGCAACAGCTCTGCGGAGATCCAGGTCATCACATCCTCCCCCACTAAAAGAAAGTTTCGTCCTCGAAACTGGAGTCATTCCTCAACACGGAATCTCAACCAACAGGGGGGTAACTATCCAATCATCCTCCACTCACGCTCCCAAAATTACCAAATACCACATCCAGAGACGCGATGCAATCCTTGGGTCTCTAACCAGAACGAAACAATGGAGAACACTCCAGAGGACCACGCCACCTCAACTAGGTACAGCTGGGCTAACTGCTCGGCCATCAAGTAGTCTGCACCGGTACAAGCATCTGTCCCTCCTAGGGCCTCAGATAATCCAACCACCAGTTCGTCGACACAAAAGCTCGATCCAAGTACCTCTGTACTCCCAAAGTATCCGATATAAGTCCCCCAACTGATCCCGTAGCCTCCGATCTCAAATCCAAAACCGTCGGGATGTAGAAGCACATCCCTAACCCTCCGGCATCAACACTCAGCCGTGAGCAGTCGAGAGAACCAGATTGCCCATCCATTTTCGCGAAGATCCAATACCCTTGTAGCTGGTAACTCAAATCCTCCAAGCTTGACCGAAGGGTGCTAGCTCCCGATGATCACTTCATCAAATTCTTACGGGTCCTCACAAAGCCGAAGTGAACCAACCTTCCACAGCTCGAATAGCACCGGCGCCCCCGAAGGTGCCACACTTGGCCTGACACAAATCCAACACATCAAATCCTGGAGTTGGGTCCTCAACTCCCAAACTGGTGTCATGCCAAACAACTCTGATAGGAGATCAGCTAGAACTCATAACCAAAGGCTACTCACCCACTACGAGACATCCGCCTCGCTCACAAGGTCAAAACCAAAGAAGCGAAGATACTCTCAAGCAACCAAGTACACCAACACCTCCAGGCCTGGCTCCCACGAAAACCGTCCTCGCAGCATAATCAGCTGCCGCGAAAAGAAAAACCGAACCAGTCAGCCCAACGGGCACCACAACAACATCCCGCAGATGAGTCAAGACCCTCAGGTCTACCGGCAAAATCCAGGACTCAAACTGCACCGGGCAGGACCAACAACTCTCCCCCACTTGCCACAGATCGGGAATATGACCTCCCGAACACCAGGTAACCGTCCTCGAACTAAAGTAACTCCCAAGGAGTCTCAGAAACCAGGGGTAAGTACTCAACTCCGCCGTCTCCCGCTATCAAGTCGCCTATCACTCCCCGTGATTACTCCACAGCAACAACAACGGCAACAACCAGCACGGCATAGCCCGATTGCGTAATTCCCTCATCTCACGAGCCGGAATTCGCAACGAGCGTCCCTCGGACTCCAAACTCTCGCAGGGATCCAAAGAAGTGAGTCAATCACGGCGAGGAGTCAAAACATAACACTCCTGAGCTGAGACGCAGGAAAATCTCAGGGACTCCATCAAAAGCCTGGGGGAAAAGAACGAACAGCCAGTGCAACACGCACTAAAATCACCCTCTAGAGCCAACTCAACCAGAGCAACCCGAAATACATCCACACAGGCACCCGCACAAGAAAGGGGCCCTAACAAGCAGGGGTCCTCACCCGGTCACTGTCATAACCAGACCACACGAGTAGATTGCTCAGCCGCAGCCTATCCTCAAAAGGAATCCCCTGGGACACGATCTCAAACCCTGTATACCACCATGGTCCCACGCAGCGCCAGCTATGGGACCAACAAACTTAACTCCCAATTTAGCTCTTCTGCTTTAGGTATCCGCCACCACAGTGGCCCGGTCGGGGTGATCCTGGATGCTCATCAACCAATGGTAGCTCCATAGCCACTATGGGAGGTATCACTATCACTCGCAGGTCCATCTTCCTTCGCTGGCCAAACTAAAATCGGCGCTGGTACCAATCTTACCATCCGCTCGTCAAACTCCGCTGGCACCATCCGGTCCAAAAGCTCCTCACCTCAATAGTAACTGTCGATCTCGACCCATCTCAATCAGCATCTATTTTGACCGGACTCCCACCGCCGCCCCTGCGGCTAAATACATAATCCAGGAAGATGTGCTCTCAAAGCTAAACTTGTACCAAAACCATTTAGCATAAAACTTTATCCTCACAGACCTTGCCACAGCATCTACAAACGATATATACGAGGTGCTATCGAGGTAGGCGTGGTTCCCAGAACCACGTCAATCGAAATCACAATTTCCCTAACCGGCGGCATCATCATCAGCTCAGGTGGAATCACACCCGGGACCTCACGAGCAACAGGAATATCCTTTTACGTCCCGGTGCCACCGTAGGCACCTCTCACACTATCGCTGTAACCTGAGTACCCAAGCAGTCATAACAAACGAGCCCTCCATTGTCTGCCTTGTAGAAACAAGGTCCTTTCTCTCAGCAGTCAAACATCCTGTGGCACTATGCCAACCTGTCCCAAACACTGGGTCTAAACACCGGACGGCCACAAATAGCAACAAGTCTGCCTGCACAACTCACGGCCTCTACTGCACTGGGCATGATCCACAAGCCTTCCCCACCTGCACTATACCAACAGTAACCTGTACCTCTAGTGCGCGGGGCCACAACTCTGCCTCGAGTCCATGCCGGACGACAACATGTCTAACACTGACTGCTGTGACGAAATCACACCTGCGACAACCCAATCCACTACCGTGGCGCCCTCCAACCGGGCGGCACAAATTCATCCTCTCGATGCAAGTGGTCGTCGCTCAGCCTGCCAAACATATCTAGACCAATCACAAAGGGAGCTCGACCTCCGTCCCTGCTCACACTGAGGCGACGAATGTGGTCTCTCGCAGACAGCTAATCCCCGCTACCGCTGCGCCGCTCTGATAAAAGCTGATGCTGTCGTCGGGGTCCACCCATCCTCTGACGTCTCAGAAATCCACCTGGATATCATCGTCGTACGACCAAGCACACTTGATTCATGCAATTCCTTATATAATTATCCTTACTAAGCTCACCCCTCAATCACATATGTTGTGCCCCAAACATGCATGTTATCAATCACCAAGGGTAACATCCCCCTCGGGTAAGCCTTACATAATCCATCCACAAGAATATCCACCGTCCTGGAATGAAAACGAGAAATGTCTCTGCCGGCCGACCTGTCCTCCAACACCTAGCGCCAAGCGCCTCTATCCCAGACTCGCCTCTGGCGGCAGACCCCTATCCAAAGGAAGTGCAACGCTACGCTCCATACACAATGCCTACTCCGTCGAGGCATCCAAAACCCAAACGGGGAATCAAATAACCTGAAAGGTATCCTGATGCAATCCACTCACAGTCAAGCATATCCTATGCGCCTTGTCCCCCAAATCATAGAGCGCGCAGTTCGATAACTGCGTAAATCCTTTTGACACCAAGAGGCTCTCAAGCAGTCTTTCCATCACCACCAACCACGATTCTACCCCAAGAGGCTCCAAACTTAATCCTATGAATCGGGGTGGTTTATCTGCCGAAACTGGCTCAACTGATCAATGGTGTCCCATAACTCATCAGCTGTCAACTATCCACCCTGCCTCGGCGCCTCGGCACTAACCATTGGCACGGAGGGGCTACTCACTCCCTCAGTACTACAGAAATCCTCGCCCCTGAGGATACTGCAACCGGGTGGTCTCAGAAAGAAGCACCGTCGGGCTGCCCGCTGCTCCGACAACTGTGTCGCTAAAAACCAGATGCCCGCTCACTCTGCCGCTGCTATGCCTCTGACAATCCTGTCATCTGAGTCCCGAGTCCTCTGACTCAAATCCGGTATCCGGCCTGAAACAACCAGCTCAGACCCAACTGCTGCACCAATGTGCGCCCGGGTCAAGGCCCAACGTCGGGGAGACACCGCTCGCCACGACAAACCGCAAATCAGCACACCCCAAACACTCGACCCAATCTAGCGAAAGTCAAAGGCATCCCCCTATTTTTGTAACGTTATGTTGTCTGCAGCCAACATAACTGTCCCACAAAAATAGGGTATGCCGATCCCTCTTCACTCACTGGAAGAGTCAAAACCAAATCACCGACTTTCGCTAAAAGTCACGCCTCTCACGCCCTAACATCCTAGGGTCCGCCCGAAAGCCTAGGGTTTCCTAAGTCCCAACTGACCTATCCCTAAGCTCTGATACCAACTTAATCTGTCACGCCCCGGGTGTAAACCAGAACCCGGGCCCGTCTACAGATCCGCCGTGCACACGGTATTTCCCGCGTACACGAAGCGCCAAACCTGCTCAGATATATAAGAGATATAATAAAAGAGCAATAAAAACAGAGCTGAACTAAAACTAATACATCTCAGACTGAAGCTGGAAATAAAATACAATACATCTGTCTAAATGATACATCTGTCTCTCCCAGCTCACCAAAAATAATAAATACAACCTGCTGGCAAAAGCCAGTCCCAAAGTAAAAGTACAACCGTCTGAGGAAACACGGGTACACCAACAGTCCAGCTAACACGCTCAACCTGCCTCGAAGTCTATCTACTCGGCCGTCCTCTCTCCTCGACCCGTCGCTGAAAACTCAGCAGCACCCGCAGAAGACACTGCAAAAGAAACAAAGGGGAAGAGAAAAGAGAAAGCAGTGGGGGTGAGAACTACTGTAAACAGCAGCCTCCCCCTAGTGGGTAGACCTCAACTCAAGTGTGCCCACTAGGACTACAAGAGGCGAAAAAAGATGAACAAAGGTGGTAAGCTGTAAATAAAGCTGTCGATGATGTAAGAAGCTACCACTATATGCCTCTAAGGTGCTCAGCTAAGAGTATGGCCAACTGTATGCATCAGAATAAGAATGCCTGCCTGGGTAGCCCAACCTAGTCACCGGCGAACACCGGTACTGCCCACTATGCCTACTAAGTCCCAACTCAGCTAGGGGATGCGGACCGGCTCCTGACCGGCACGGTCCCATCCCGAGGGCGACAGACCGGCTCCTGACCGGCCTGGTCCCGCCCCAAGGCAACAGACCGGCTCCTGACCGGCACGGTCACAAAATACACACTCCGGAGTGGCACTCGAGGGGAGCGACCCACACGAGCATAGTGCCTCAGTAATAGGTATCAAGTCAGCAGAACTGGATCATGACTCTGATCAAAGTGGGAAAACCCGTCCACTAAAAGGAGACCCGATCTCGATGATGATGCAAGATAGGCAAATAGTGGAAAACTCCACCTACTAGAGACCTGATACCCAATCTGATGCATAAGCAGCAATCACTATCCGGTCAACCGCCTACTGTCCGCGGTTGCCGCAATGCCCTGCCCTCACAGCCTGCCTGTCCCAAGACCCACAACTGTCTGACTACACTATCCCAGCCCCTGCTCGCACCCGAGCGCACTATCCCCCAAATGTAGATAAAAGAAGAGGAAAAAGCATGGTTTCTCCTAAGTCAATGCCATCATGATAGTGTAGCAGAAAAAGGTGGCCTAACTAAATGTCCATACAAGCATGCAAAGTCCTTTATTTAAAAACAGGGTTTAAATATTATTATCTTTCCCAATAGAGAGGTATGCCACTAGTTAAACTTTCATTTGCCAAGTTATCCCATATCCATTTTAAGAAAGCTCTTCCCAAGGTTTTAAGCGGCATATTAATTACAAGAATTAACCATTAGTCAGCACTTAGTCCTTTTGAAGTCACAACCTCTAGTTATAAGCCCAATTCTCAATCAACATGCCATTTTCACTTGTACCGGTTCATTAGCAAGATAATAAAGAAGCAACTCAAATAGGCCTAGTGGGGACATCACAAGTAGGAGGTAAACAACGGTACCCACCTCGAGCGCTAAATCCAAGTCCCGGCGGCGAAGTCCGCGCTCGATCCTCAACCGTCCCCGAAATACTGCGCCAAAAGTCCCAAAGAACACACACAAATTTACTAATCAAGTTTAATCCAAATCTGTCCCCAAAATCAGATTTACTGTTCAGCCATTTTTACCTGCGAAACGTGCCCAATAAATTCCCAGAAAAATGCTATCACGATCTACGCGACGAACCGGTCGAAACGAGTACCTGCACGTTTTCCCACGATTTTCCTGTGCTGAGAACGAAAATCGACAAGAGGGGCACCCCAAAGCAAATCGATCACAAAAACTGAATCTGAAGATACTGTAAAAAGGGGGTTCTCACCATCAGGGAAATTCCACAAAGTTCCACAAAAATTCAGAGAGATTCCTTGTGATGCGTAGATGCAAATCCCCTTTTGAATCGCCTCAATCCGATGTCCGGTTGCGGAGATATCACCAAAACAATCCAGCGCTGTCCAAAACTCCACCCCAGAAAATGGGGTTACAAGATGGTCCGAAAAACCCAGGAAAACCTCGGAATGAGGGAAAACCCGTAGAAATAAGAAATGTAGCCCTACCTGTTACGAAGACGATGGCGCAAGAATCGCTGAAAAATACTGCCTGGTTAGCTCGGGAGAGCTAAAACACTGTCGCTGCGCCGAAGAAGAATCCAGGGATGCAACGTCGCGCCGCGCCGAAAAATCCAAATCTCGAAGTGCGTGCCACCACAGATCCTCAAACTTCACCAGGAGATGGAGAACTCGAAGGGGAACAACTTTGCTGAAGACACCATGGTGAGAAGAGGCTCGGAAATGGTGGAAAAAGCAAGGTGAATGGGCTTCGGGTTGCTTAAATAAGCCAGTCCAAAAAATCTTTTGAAGAAATGACCAATGGGTCCCATCTTTCGGGCGCCCGGAAATTTCCGGGCGCGCACAGTGCGGCCCGGCCCGAACTTTCGGGCGCGCACAGTGCGGCCCGGCCCACAAAGCCCCGTCGGACGGGATCCAACAGACTGTCCGACCCGCCCCAGAGGCTGCCACGCGTCCACCGAACAGGCAACAGCCGCACCCACCACTCCTGCGACGCCGCGTGGCCACCTCCGGGGGTCGACACGCGTCCCCGACCGTCGTACCGCCGCGCCTGCCCGCACAGTCTGCGGCCGCTGCCCCCACTGCCCGCACAGTTGACCGTCCAATAGTATTGTGCCACGTGTCCTGCCTCTGACCGGTGCACCCGGTGCACGAACCTCCGAACACCGAACCAACCAAAGCCTGCCACGTGTCCACCCTGGTGCACCGTGAACCAAAGCCAACTTGAATACTCCGTGGACCAACGCCTGTGAGCCCGCCAATGGGGTGATGCCACGTGTCCTCCGCCTGGTGCACGCCCGCCGCGTGGACCGGCCGCCTGCCCGCTCACCCGCGCGCTGCCCGCGCCCTGCCCGCGCCGCCTGCCGCCGCTGCTCCGCCTGCCCGAGGCCGCGCCGCCGCTTGCCGGCGCTGCCCGCCGCCGCCGCCGCCGCCGGCGATCGCCGGAGTTACTGTTCCGGCGGTGAACAGTAACCCGAGCCCAAAAATGCAAGTAAATACTCCGTCTGAAGCGTTTTCGCGCGCTGAATCCGATTTTGACGTCCGTTTCGCCAAATTCTCACTCTAAAAATTGCCGAAAGCCCCCGGAAAAGTATTCTTAGTCCAAATCTCGCGCCGAGCCCAATCTCAATATCCGTTTTGCGCGCAAACACCTCTAAACAACCGATGGGGTCCCCCGATCACCCACGTGATCCACTTGAAGCCCGGAGTCCAACACTTGTGTCCAAATTGGCGCCCGAACACCGCCGACATGCCCCGTAGGCCTCCAGAAGCTGCTGGTCACCCTGTAAAAGCCCCAAATACCTCCCGCACACTGCGTAGACCTCCAGTAGCCACCTCAAAGCACCGCAACAGCTCTGCGGAGATCCAGGTCATCACACGATATGCTCTACTGTTTGTAGAATAACCCATGAAAATTCCTTCGTCACTTCGAGAGTCAAATTTTCTAAATTTTGTGGTCACGTAAAATGTAACAACAACTCCCAAAGATACGAAAATATTTGATATTTGGTTTTCTACAGAACCATAGTTCATATGGTGTATTTAAAGTTCCCGGGCGCAAATACACTCGATTAATCACATAGACTGCAGTGTTCACAGCTTCAGCCCAAAAATATAACGGTAAATTCCGGCTATGAAGCATAACACGTGCCATCTCTTGTACTACCCTGTTTTTGCGCTCGACTACACCATTCTGTTGAGGTGTATAGGGTGCTGAGAATTCATGTTTTATGTCGTTTGAAGTGCAAAAATCAATGAATTTAGAATTTATGAATTGTCCACCTCTATCACTTCTAACACGAGTAATCTTTTCATTCTTTTCAATCATAATACGATGACAAATCTCATGAAAAGAATCGAAAGTATCAGCTTTCTCTTTTAAAAATGCTACCCATGAGTATCTAGAGAAATCATCAACCAATAAGAAAATATACCATTTACCTCCCAAAGATGGTTGACGAGTTGGCCCCATTAAATCCATGTGCAAAATTCCAAAGGCCGTTTTGTACCAATGTGGTTCAAGTTCTTGTGTGCAGTCCTTGACTGTTTCCCTTTTGACAACCGCCACACACAATGTTTTCTTCAAGTGAAAGTTTAGGAACCCCTTGACCACGTCTTTATTTGAAATTCTTGCAAGTTCCTTAAAATTTATATGACCTTTGCGCACCCAAACCCTTTTGGACTGCGTTGGCAATGAATGTGAAGTTATTCTCCTTGGTGAAAGCGTCTTGTTTGATTGGTTGCTACTCCTTGATGACGTCGTCTTGAGAGAGGTGAACTACCAAGGCTCTTTTCCTTTGAAAAAAATTTCTTTTGATTTCCGGAGAATCACCCTTTTGGTAGTTGTTGCAAGAGATGCTTGAGTTGACCGTTTGGCTCCCGTCTTGCAATTTCTCCTTATGTGCCCTGAAAACCACAACGAAAACATACCTTTGTCTTGACGATCCCGAAAAGGATGAAGTAGGCTTGTTGTCGTTGTTTGTCGTGAATTCCGGTGTCGGAGGAGGAGATACCGACTGAGGCACAAAAACTGTCCCACTCGAACTTGGACTGTCTCCAGTTTGAGTGTATCCGAGGCCGAATCGTTTGTTTGACCAAGACCAAGAAGTTTATCCAACTTACTCCTTCCCAATGAAAATCGCTTTAAATCATCCTTGAGTTGGAAAATGGTCTTCGTCATTTCCATTTTTCCTGTCGAGCCTCGCTGTAGAGCTTCAAGAAGTAATTCGCTTTATCCACCAGTTTTACATGTTCCTTCTCGAAATGCTCATTTTTCTCTTGAAGGGAAACATTTGTTTGATCAGATTATCCCTTTCCACTTCAAGAGCGTTTGAGAGAGAAGTTGCCCTTTTTACTTCTTCTTCGAGATCCTGCAATCTCCCTCTCAAACTCCTGTTTTGCTTTGCCAATTTCTTTGAATCCCTCAAAAGTTATGGTAGGCAAGAGCAAAATCTTCACCTTCGGAATTACTCGATTCGTCGTCCATGCATTCTTTTCAACATGGGAGGAGTTGGACAATGAATCGGATGTACTTGCCATTAAGCACATGAAGGGTGAAGATGTGGACGCGTGGAACGCCGTTGCGTTGTCTTCTTCATCACTTGAAGATGACTCATTTGACGTTGAGTTGTCATCCCAAGTGACTGCTTGCATTCCTTCTTCTTTGCCGGATTCTTGTTGGGACACTCCGTTGCAATGTGGCCGTAGCCTCGACATTTGAAGCATTGTACTTGTCCCTCCGAACTTTTCTTATCCTTTGAGAAGTTCTCTTGCTTTCTTGACTTGTAGCTTGAAGAACCCTTGCCTTTCTTCGACTTTCCGAAGGATGGATTTTTGCTTGAATTACCTCTTCGAAAGTTGCGGCGAAACTTCCTTGTCAAGAGAGCGAGTTGCTTCTCAAAGTCCTCCATAGATAGGTTCTCGTCATCGTCTGAGGAGGATGAATCCGCGTCTTCTTCTTTTGTTGATTTCAATGCATAACCTGAAGACTTAGAAGAGGATGCTTTTCCAGAAGAATAGTTAGTAGGAAATGTCATTTCATAAGTTTGTAATGCACCAACTAATTCTTCTACACGCATTTCGTCCGGGTGTTTAATTGTTTCAATGGCTGCGACCTTGGGCGAAATCGTTCAGGAAGAGTTCTTAAGATCTTTCTTACAACTTTAAATTCTGGAATCTTCTCTCCCAAGTTAGCACATGAGTTCACGATGTCTTGCAATCGTGTGTAATAGTCTGTGAAAGATTCATTTCTGCCATAAAAATAGAGTCAAACTTGCTCGTAAGCATTTGCAGTTTCTGAATCTTCACAAGGTTAGTTCCCTCATGTGTAACTTGAAGAACATCCCAGATTTCTTTCGCAGTCTCACATGTAGAGACGCGAGAGAACTCAGTTTGTGACAAGGCATTAAATAGAGCATTAATTCCTTTGCCATTGTAAGAAGATGAATCAATCTCTTCCTTGGTCCATTTCGACCTAGGTTTGAAGGTGCGAACATCAGCAATAATTTCAGTTGGATTAGACCATCCTAATTCAATTGATTGCCACACCCGTTCGTCGATGGAAATTAAAAAGGCTTTCATCCGTACTTTCCAGTACGCATAATTTGTTCCATCGAAGAAAGGGGGTCGATTGATGTTTCCACCTTCAACCATTGTTTACAACCCTATTCCCGCTCTGATACCACTTGTTGGGTTGTATTAATTGGATCTAAATAGGGGAAAAAACACCTAGAGGGGGGTGAATAGGTGTAAACAATAAACACTCAAAAATCATTGCGCAATAAAACCCAATGCGGAAATGAAAAATAACACGCAAGATTTTTACGTGGAAAAACTCCAAACCGGAGTAAAAAACCACGGGACCGATAACACGGCGAAATCCACTAGAATTAACACACGTACAAGGTGATATAACGTACTCACAGACGACTCAACCTTTTCCATACGCTCCTAGTAGATCTTCTCCGCTCGCTCCGCAACGCTTCTCGAATCCACGATCCGCGCCCAACGCTGAATCCACAGCGTCCAACGTCGATCCACGACGTCCGACCGAATCCACGGTCTTCACCCAGTAGCACGCTTCGAATCCACGAACGTACCTCGCTCCGAATCCACGAGAGCGGTTGCACCTTGAATCCACAAGGCCACGCGAGTCCACGCGCCGATTTTGGGTAAATCGTTGTTTTTTGGGTGGTGATGATCCGCCGAATACTTAGATTAGAAATAGATCGGAAATACCATCTAAGTATTCATTATTTGATTCTACTCAAAATGTGAGTATGAAAACCTAGAATCAAATCAATCAATATAGATGAAGAAACATAGAATAAATCTATTGATTTCCTTTCTCTCTATAT
>CM054937.1:12892057-12934809 GCA_029168755.2 Tillandsia fasciculata | reverse complement strand
ACAAAGGTAAAGAAAAACAATGTTCTGAGAACTAAGAACCAAACTAGGTGAACCAAGTCTGTTTGCCTCAGTCTGAAGAGTCTGAACTAGTACAGCTCAGCTTGCTAAAATCCCTTAAGCAAGTTCTTCGGTTTGATTTGAATACTTTTTCTTGATCTTCTTGTGTTCAGAGGAGATTTGCTGAAGCTCTCTCGATATTCTTTCATGTGTAGCAGAGATTCTTTGTTGTCCTGACGAATCGATTCCAAAATCTCTGTCTAGTTGTCCGTGTCTTTGAATGTGATGAACGCTGTCTGGATGCAGATGGTGCATCAGGTCCTGCAGTCCATGGTGATCCAGTTTGCAAAATTCCTGAAAGTGAGCGTGCTCTGGTTAGAGGCCCACTCTGCTGGCTTGTACTTCTTTGAACACTTTTCCTTCTTGTATATTGTATGGTCGTGGAGGCAGATTTCATAAGTCTTTCCTTTGGTGAACTTCCTTTCTTCTTCATCAATTTTCTTTGAACATCCTTAAAGAATTCGTCCCATTCTTCACTATTGTAATCCGAGCTGTCTTCATTGGCTCCTTCGGTTTGTCTCCAGTTGAGACGCCTGGTTCTTCTTTAACAGATGACCCCCAGGCATCATGCACCAGTAACGAATCAACCAGGAGAATGCCATTGATTCTAGTGTTGAGTTTAAGAAAGTGTCCTGTGAAAACCAACTCAAGAACATATGAAAAATCGTCAATTTTGAAAAATTTGAAAACATTGTACCTAGACAATCATAATCATATAGAGAAGCCAAGAATCAAATTAGTTTTCCAAAAAGAATTTTAAAAATAGATCAAATCCATGATTTACAAAAATTCCTCTTTTATGCCCTAAAACCGAATTTTTAGAAATCGAAGCCTAAAAACTCGTTAATCAAGTGAAAATCCCAGCATAAAAGCAAAACTAATTGACCCAGAGTTCTTATTTCAAAAGAAATTTGATCAAAAACCATTCACAAACGAAAAAATTCCAACTTTTCAACTCACGTTTGATGAAAAAACAGAAAAAACTGAGAAAAACCGAGTTTTGATCATGAAAACTTACTTGAATCCGAAGAACTTTGAGTTTTGAAGCACCAAGAAGCAAGAAATCTAGAGAGAGAAACTCTAGAAGCTTGAAAACCAGAATTAGGGTAAAGAAATCTCGAATCTGAATGTTTCTATATAGAACCCTAGCCGTGATCCGGATCGGCCGAGAATGTGATCCGGATCGGCTACCCGCAGGAAAAATCCTGCGTTCGGGATCCGGATCACTTGCCACGATCCGGATCGGCTACACCTTTTTCTTCAGAAAAATTAAGAAAAATACAATAAAATCCAGAAAAAGTATGTAAGCACTTTACCATGTCAACTTTAAACAAATGACATCGTTTCATACAACAAGAAATAGATTATGCAAAATCTATCAAAAATATCCAAAAATGAAACGAAAATTTACGAAAGTTAAAACACTTAAAGTTGAACAACTTCAATTACATCTATCCTGATCTTATGTGTAATGCCTTTATCAAATCATCAATTTCAGTAAAGAAAATGAAATACCAAGATCAATAGATGTTTGAAATCCCAGATAAGTTAGATAATATATCTAGACAATCTGTTGAAGGAGTGGCTCTTTGAGCATCTTAAATCAAAAATCCCACCTTATACCAACCATGAAATACGACTGAGTCAAGTATTTCAATATGATTTTATCAACAATTTTTCAAACAAAAGTTTGCTTTTCATTCATGGAGTATCTTTTTCTTTCATTTTCTCCATGTGGTGGTAGTTTTCACACTCCTCATTGGGATGTAACTCTTTCCACATCTTTTGAGCATTTCACATTTCATTGACTCCCCCTCAATTGGCTATCAATTATTTAATATATAAAGTATTCAACCAAACCATTGATCTCGAATTCATACTCGACTAAGCAATCAAATATGATAATGACTATACCAAGAGATCATTGAGAGAGAAATTGACTTTGATCACAAAAGATGGTTTAATTAACGTAAATGATCATTGCAACATTGAAATATTATGACATCAAAAACATAATAAATTTCTAAATGCATAAAAGGATGCAATTAAAGTCAATTATGATATATGCTCAATTAGTGTGCTATGTACAGAACATAGATAAAGAACAAAACAAAAACAAGAACAAAAACAAAACCTAATCTAAGCAAAGGTTTCAAAAGAGTTTATTTCAAGGAAAGCATGCCAATTGCTTTACGCAAGTGAATAAAACGTTTTTGATCCAAAGGTTTTGTTAAGATGTCGGCTAATTGATCCTCAGTTGAAATATATGACAGTTGAAGAATGTTTGATTCAACTAGCTCTCTAAGAAAATGATATCTAAGTTCAATATGTTTTGTTCTAGAGTGCAACACAGGGTTTTTAGAAATGTTAATAGCACTAGTGTTGTCACATAAAATGGTTACCGAAGATGTTGAAATTCGGAAATCGCTCAACACGCTCTTCATCCAAATCAATTGGGTTGAACAACTTCCTGCAGAAATGTACTCCGCTTCGGCAGTCGAGAGTGCTATGCAGTTCTGTTTTTACTGTGCCATGCAACAAGGCAGTGGCCAAGATAGAAGCATGCACCACTCGTGCTTTTCCGGTCATCCACCGATCCAGCCCAATCGGCATCTGAGTATCCAACAATATCCAAAGTCGTTCCCATAGGATACCAAATTCCGAAATTGATTGTACCTTTGATATACCGGATGATCCGTTTCACCGCTTTCAGGTGAACCTCCTTCGGTGCTGATTGATATCTCGCACAAATCCCAACACTGAAGGATATATCCGGGCGACTAGCCGTGAGATATAGTAGACTTCCAATCATACTGCGGTACAGTTTCTCGTCTACATTCTCACTTTGTGATTCACTTCCAAGTCCCTTATGGCTAGTTCCCATTGGAGTCGGAAAATCTTTAGAATTTTCAAGATCAAACTTTTTGACCAACTCCAGTGCATACTTGGATTGACACAAGTGAATTCCTTCATCGTTTTGTTTAACTTGTAATCCAAGAAAATAATTCAATTCGCCCATCATGGACATCTCAAATTCGCTTTCCATGGTCTCCGCGAATTTAGAAGCATCATTATCTCTTGTTGCTCCAAAAACAATGTCATCGACATAGATTTGAGCAACTATGAAATTGTTTTGATAATGCTTCACAAAGAGAGTCCTGTCAGCTCCCCCTCGAGTGTAGCCCTTTTCCAAAAGGTGCTTTGTCAACCTTTCGTACCATGCTCGCGGTGCTTGTTTCAGACCGTAAAGAGCCTTTTTCAGTCGAAAAACATGGTTAGGTAGTTTATGATCCACAAAACCTTTCGGTTGAGCTACATAAACTTCCTCATTTAAAAATCCATTTAAAAAGGCGCTCTTAACGTCCATTTGAAATAATCTGATTTTAAAATGACAAGCGATCGCAAACAATATACGAATGGACTCGAGTCTAGCTACAGGGGCGAAAGTTTCATCAAAGTCTATACCTTCTACTTGAGAATAGCCTTGAGCAACTAACCTTGCTTTGTTCCTGATGATAGTACCTTCTTCGTTTTTCTTGTTCTTGAAGATCCATTTGGTACCTATCACATTGTGTTGCTTCGGAGGCTTCGTCAGTTCCCAGACTTTGTTTCGCTCGAATTGATGGAGCTCTTCCTGCATTGCTTTAATCCAATAATCATCTTGGAGAGCTTCATCAACATTCCTTGGTTCGATTTGAGATACATAGCATGCAAATCCGCAAACCAATTGTCTCCGTGTTCTAACTCCTTCTTGTGGATCTCCAATTATGTTCGATTCAGGGTGATCCTTGGAGATGCGTAACGTTTGAGGTAGAGGAGTAGGCGGAGGTACACGAGATGATTCCTGCACATCAGATAAGCTTGAAGAACCGTTAGATGCATCAACATTATTATCGAAAGAATTGTTAGAAGAAGATGCATTAGCAGGTGTATCATCATCAAGAGAGATATCGAGGGTAGATTTTTCAGATTCAAAATGAAAAGCTTCATCTACCTTAACATTTATCGATTCTACGATCGTCTTAGATTCTAAGTTAAAAACTCGATATGCTCTGCTGTTTGTAGAATAACCTAAGAAAATCCCTTCGTCACTTCGAGAGTCAAATTTTCCAAGATTTTCGCGATCACGTAAAATAAAACACCGACTCCCAAAGATGCGAAAATATTTGATGTTAGGTTTTCTACAAAACCAAAGTTCATATGGTGTATTCAAAGTCCCCGGGCGCAAATACACGCGATTGATAACATAGACAGCAGTGTTCACCGCTTCAGCCCAAAAATATAAAGGTAAGTTCCGGCTGTGAAGCATAACACGTGCCATTTCCTGTACGACCCTGTTTTTGCGCTCGACTACACCATTTTGTTGAGGTGTGTAAGGTGCAGAGAATTCATGTTTAATGCCGTTAGAAGTGCAAAAATCAATGAATTTGGAATTTATGAATTCCCCACCTCTATCACTCCTAACTCGAGTAATCCTTTCATTCTTTTCAATCATAATACGATTGCAGATTTCGAGAAAAGAATCAAAAGTATCAGCTTTTTCTTTTAAGAAATGCTACCCAAGTATATCTAGAAAAATCATCAACCAACAAAAAAATATACCATTTACCTCCCAGAGATGGTTGACGAGTTGGCCCCATTAAGTCCATATGCAAAAGTTCCAAAGGCCGTTTTGTACCTATGTGGTTCAAATTCTTGTGTGCAGTCCTAGACTGTTTTCCCTTTTGGCAACCGCCACACACAAGGTTTTGTTCAAAAGAAAGTTTCGGAACCCCCTTGACCACATCTTTATTTGAAATTCTAGCAAGTTCCTTAAAGTTTATGTGACCTAGCCTTTCATGCCAAAGTGTTTCATTTTTCAAAGATGCTAGGTTACATTTTTCAGAAATCTTAGAAGGAACTACATAACAGTTGTTTTCTGATCTAACCCCCTTTAAAAAGAAAGCATGGTTCATGTCAGTTACAGTGCATTTATCAGATGAAAAATTAACTGAATAACCACTATCACACAGTTGACTTATGCTTATGAGGTTAGTCTTAAGGCCATGAACAAATAATACATTATCTAGAACCGGGCCATCTGGAATAGCTACCGTTCCCTTTCCAACAATTTTGGAAGACCGACCATCTCCGAAAACAACAAGTCCTCCGGAGTTTTTCTCAAATGTTTGAAAACAGTTTTTATCGCCGGTCATATGACGGGAACACCCGCTATCCAGGTACCAAGACGAACTATCATATGCATGCAAAGAAACATTGGTAGCAAGACAGGGAAAGATTTCACCTTTGCGCACCCAAACCTTTTTGGAGTGCGTCGGTAATGGTCGTGAAGTTGATTTCCTAGGTGAGAGCGTCTTGCTTGAAGAATTGCTGCTCCTTGATGATGTCGTCTTGAGCGGTGTACTACCAAGGCTCTTTTCCTTCAATTGATTGGAGTTGTTTCCGAGGAATAGCCCTTTTGGTAGTCATTGCAAGATGTGCTTGAGGTGTGCGTTTGGCTCCAGTCTTGCAATTTCTTCTTATGTGCCCTGAAATGCCACAACGAAAACATACCTTGGATCTTGTCGATTCCGAAGAAGATGTAGTAGGTTCGTTGTCGTTGCTTGTCGTGAACACCGGTGTCGGAGGAGGAGATACCGACTGAGGCACAAATACTGTACCACTCGAACTTGGAATGTCTCCAGTTTGAGTGTATCCGAGGCCGAACTTATTTCTTTGACCAAGACCAAGAAGTCTGTCCAACTTACTCCTTCCAGAAGAAAATCTCTGTAAGTCATCCTTTAGTTGGCGTATGGTCTCCGTCATTTCCAATTTTTCCTGTCGGGCCTCGCCGTTGAGCTTCAAGAAGTAATTCGCTTTGTTCACCATATCTATATAACTCTTCTCGAATGCTCATTGGACTCTTGAAGGGAAACATTTGTCTTAATCAGATTGTCCCTTTCCACTTCAAGATCGGTTGAGAGAGAGGTTACTCTTTTTACTTCATCTTCAAGATCCTGTAATCTCTCTTTCAACCCCTTGTTTTGCTTAGCCAATTTCTTTGAATCCCTCAAAAGCTTATGGTAGGCTAAAACAAAATCTTCACCTTCCGAATCATCTGATTCATCGTCCGTTGCAATCTTTTCCACAGTGGAGTTGGACAATGACTCGGATGTACTTGCCATTAAGCACATGAAGGGAGAAGATGTAGTGGACGCGTGGAAAGCTGTCGCGTTGTCTTCTTCATCACTTGACGATGACTCATTTGACGTGGAGTTGTCATCCCAAGTAACTACTTGCATCGCCTTCTTCTTTGCCGGATTCTTGTTGGGACATTCCGTTGCTATGTGGCCGTAGCCTCGACATTTGAAACACTGAACTTGTCCCTCAGAACTTTTCTTATCCTTTGAGAAGTTCTCTTGGCTTCTTGACTTGTAACTTGAAGGACCCTTGCCTTTCTTTGACTTTCCGAAGGATTGAGTTTTGCTTGAATTTCCCCTTCGAAAGTTGCGGCGAAACTTCCTTGTCAAGAGAGCGAGCTGCTTCTCAAAGTCCTCCATAGAAATGTTCTCGTCGTCGTCCGAGGAGGATGAATCCGCGTCTTCTTCTTTAGTTGATTTCAATGCGTAACCTGAAGACTTAGAAGAGGATGCCTTTCCAGAAGAATAGTTAGTAGGAAAAGTCATTTCATAAGTTTGTAAAGCACCTACTAATTCTTCTACACGCATTTCGTCCAGGTGTTTAATTGTTTCAATGGCAGCAACCTTCGGGCGAAATCGTTCAGGAAGAGTTCTTAGAATTTTTCTTACAACTTTAAATTCTGGAATCTTCTCTCCCAAGTTAGCACATGAGTTCACGATGTCTTGCAATCGTGTGTAATAGTCAGTGAAGGATTCATTCTCTGCCATAGAGATAGAGTCAAACTTGCTCGTGAGCATTTGCAGTTTCTGTGTCACGCCCCGGGGTAACCAGAACCCGGGCCCGCCAACAGATCCGCCGTGTACACAGAATTTTTCCATGTACACGAAGCGCTGGTAACCTGCTCAGATAGATAATATACAGTAGAAGAGCATAAACAGAGCTGAACTAATAGAACTAGCAGTAATCTCAGACTGGAATAAACCGTAAACTGTAATAAAAGTACAATATACTCCCAGCTCACGATAAATAATACAACCAGCTGGCCACAGCCAGACCCAAAAGTAAACTACTAAAGTCTGAGATACAAAAGGGGAGTACAGTAATAGTCTGGCTAAACTCTCGCTCGGGGTAGACGATCTAACTAGTCGGCGATCCTCTTACCTCGATCTGCCGCTGAAGGCCCAGCAGCTCCCACAGTCGACTCTGCAAAACAAAGGGGAAGAAAGAACAAGAAACAACAATGGGGGTGAGAACTACTAGATAAACCAGTAGCCTCCCCTAGTGGGTAAAACCTCTGATGCTGACGCACCCACTAGGAATAAAGAGGCAAAAAGGAAAGAACAGTGGTATGCAATAAAGACTGCTGAAAAGAAACTACCACTACTATGCCTCTAAATGCAGTGCCAAAAGATGACTGTATAGATGCAACTATAAAGCTGACTGCCCAAAGAAAACCCAATCAGTGGGCCAGGAAATACTGGCACTGCCTGCTCTGTCATCACTCACAACTCACCAACCGACCGGCACCCATCACGGTCTAAAAGCCTACTCCGGAGTGGCACTCGAGGGGAGCGACCCACACGAGTAAAGTATCTCTGTATCAATCATCTCTGTAACCGATGTCTCACAATAGCAGGACTGGATCATGACCATGATCAAAGTGGGAATACTCCATCCACTAATGCAACCCCGATCCCCAATCTGGTGTGATAATAACATTGGTCAACCGCCTAACATCCGCGGTTGCCACTATGCCCCATAATCCCCTAAGACATGCCCAAACTGTCCCAAGCAATACTATCTCCAAAATCCCGATCAGACTCGAGCATCATGCATCGATAGAGAAGAATAACAATAACAGATGTTTTCTCCTAAGTCAAATCCCATAATATCGTGCTGCAATAAAATAGTGGCTTAACTAGTTGTCCAATAAGCATGCAAGTGTTCTCTTTTAAAAACATTTAGAAAGGACTAAGTTTCATGTGAAGAATACTTTTAGAATTATTTTAAAATATTGTTGGGTTATTAATTTGCATGCGGTTCACGATATAGCAATGTCCAATTTCCTTGTCCCAGATTTATCACATAGAAGCTACTAAATTAATTTAGGGGCCAATACAATAGGTTATATATATCACAAGTTATCTATCACATGCATAGTTGGGAAACTCTTTTATTCCTAGTGTGCAAATCAACAAAGAGGGATACGCAACCACCCACCTCGAAAAGCGTGTACAATGTACCCAGAAAATACCCGCTGTCCTCTAAACACACCGTCAGCTGCCACAATGTCCTACAACATCACATAAGTGTACACGGTGTAAATATAACAGTTTCCAAACACACATTTGCTGTTTTAAAATCAGCACGCAAAACGAGGAATTTTCACCTCTGTCCCGAGCTCCTAAAATCCCAGAAAAATCACGGTTGCGTTCCTCGCGAAAAATCACCCAAAATCGACTCTTGAATCACCCCGATCCGATATTCCTACGCGGAGAAATAATTCGTCGAAGTCGCCGCTGTCCAAAAATCCAAACAGCAAAATGGGGTGTCAAATCACCTCGGGAATCGTGCCAAAGAATCGGAATCTGGAGAAACCATCAACACGAAAAACGAAGCCCTACCTCTTAGGAACACACTGGCGAAGAAATCGTCGAAATCGGACTCCTGTACTGCGCAGGGGACTCCTCGGACTGAAATGCGACGATAACGGGCCGAAATGGGGGAAAACCGAGGCACACTGTAAAATCCGGAACGCCGCTGTCGATCTTCCCGAAAATCTGGGAACGCACCACGAGGTAGAAAAATGTGAGAGGAACAACTTCTCTTCTCACCTCTCTCCCTGGATCTCTCTCTTTCTCTCGGAAAAAGCCCAACAAAGAGAGGGGAGGGGCCTTTATATAGGCCCAACAAAACAATTGGAAAATCCCCACTGTGTCCCCACTTTCGGGCGCAGTGGGGATTTCGGGCTGCTACAGTGCGGCCCGGCCCGCCAGATTCCGGGCGCGCACAGTGCGGCCCGGCCCGGCCCAGCCGCACACCGGATCCGGCCGCACGCCACCGCCCGTCCGACCCGCCCTGGGCCCGACACGTGTCCGCCAAACAGGCGGCAGCCGTGCGGGCCCAGGGGGGAGCGCCACGTGCCCCCCTCCCGGGTCGGCCCGCGTGCGGCGCCCGCCAATGGCGTGGCGCCACGTGGGGCGGCGCCGCCCGCCCGACACGGGCGCCGGTCCGTCAACGCGCCGCCCGCGTGCGCGTACGGCCGCCCACGCGCGGTGTTGCGTGCGCCGCGCGCACATGAGCCGGCCAATCCGGGGCCGCCACGTGGCGCGCCCCGGTCCACCGTGCACCGCGCCTGACCCAGCGCCTGCCCGGCCTGCCCGCGCTGCCCGCGCACCCTCCCGTGCGCCGCGCGCCCTGGACCGGACCAACGGGCGCCTGCCACGTGGCCCGCCGGTGCACCGTGCACCGGCGGCCCGCTCCGTGGACCGAGAGCCGTGCGCCGGCCCAATAATAAGGCGCCACGTGTCCCGGCCGGTCCACAGATCCCCCCATGCACCATTTTGCGCAGAAAACTTCCGGGGGTCCGTTTTTGGGCATCCGGACTCCAAATTAAATAAGTAAATAGCCGTTTTCAAGCGTTTTTCCGCGCTGAATCCAAATACGGCCTCCGTTTAGCCTGATTCCATTCCTAAAATTCGGCAAAGTCAGCCGAAGGTCAGGCTTGCTTCCAAAACCACCCTAAGTCCAAACAACACATCACTTTGACATGTTGGGGCCCAACACACCAACACTAGGTGTTCCACACCCCGAAATAGGGGAAAAACACAGGGGAAAACTGGGACACTACATCCTCCCCCACTAATAAAAGTTTCGTCCTCGAAACTAAAATCATACCTCAATCCTGAGCCTCGAACAGGTAGGGGTAGGCGTCCATCATCTCTGACTCTGGCTCCCACGTCGCCTCGCGCTCATCATGATTGCTCCAAAGGATCTTCACATAGGGAATGGTCCGATTGCGCAATTCTTTCACCTCCCGATCAAGAATCCGCACTGGGCGCTCCTCATATCTCAAATCCTCGCTGATCTCGAGGGGTGCAAAGTCGATGACGTGCGACGGGTCGAAGACGTACCTCCTCAGTGTGGAAACATGGAAAACATCGTGGACACCAGCCAGTCTCGGGGGAAGTGCAAGTCGATAAGCAACAGGCCCGATACGCTCCAACACCTCGAATGGTCCAATGTATCGGGGGCTGAGTTTCCCGCGAATGCCGAACCTCCTGATCCCCTTGGACGGCGAGACTTTCAGAAATACATGATCTCCAACCTGAAACTCTAAGTCTCGTCGCCGAACATCAGCATAGCTCCTCTGTCGGCTCTGAGCGGTCTGAAGATGCTGTCGAATCACCCGGACCTTCTCCTCTGCCTCTAGCAGTATATCTGGCCCCAAGGTCCGTCTCTCGCCTACGTCACTCCAATAAAGTGGTGATCGGCACTTGCGTCCATACAACGCTTCAAACGGAGCCATCTGTATGCTCGCTTGAAAGCTGTTGTTGTACGCAAACTCAACCAAGGATAAGTGCCGAATCCAACCTCCGCCGAAATCCAAGACGCAAGCCCTCAGCATGTCCTCCAAGATCTGTATGGTCCGCTCTGACTGCCCATCAGTCTGAGGATGAAAAGCTGTACTGAATCTGAGCTGAGTCCCCATCGCAGTCTGCAAACTCCCCCAAAAACGCGAGGCAAACCTCGGATCTCTATCTGACACAATGGAGGCGGGTACTCCATGCAGTCTCACAATCTCATCAAGGTATAGCTGGGCTAGTCGATCGAGTGGCCAAGTAGTCTGCATAGGCAAAAAGTGCGCTGACTTGGTAAGTCGATCCACCACTACCCAGATAGCATCTGCTCCGCCCTGTGCCCTCGGCAATCCGACCACAAAGTCCATGGTAATGTGGTCCCATTTCCACTCAGGGATGGGAGACTTTGTAACTTGCCAGCTGGCACCCGATGCTCAGCTTTTACTTGCTGACAAGTCAAACACTGGGCCACAAATCTCCCAACATCCCTCTTCATGCCATTCCACCAAAAATGTGCCTTGAGGTCCTTATACATCTTAGTCCCCCCAGGATGAAGGGTATAAGGTGTATAATGGGCCTCTCTCAATATCTGCTCTCTGATCTCAGCATCCACTGGCACACATGCTCGGTCCCTGTACCTCAGTACTCCCGCAGCATCCACTGTAAAATCCCCTGACTGATCACTCGGAAGCTGATCTCGAATCCTGGTCAAGTGGGGGTCCTCACTCTGTTTCTCCCTGATCCTGTCCAGCAGAGTGGGCTGCACGACTAATGACGTCAGTCTAGCAGAGACCCCAGGGGACACAACCTCTATCTCGAGCCGTCTCATCTCCTCCAATAGGGGCGCCTGGTCTGTGATCAACATAGACAAACTCTGAACTGCTCTCCGGCTCAAAGCATCAGCGACCACGTTAGCCTTGCCTGGGTGGTAAAGGATATCCACATCATAATCCTTTAGTAGCTCTAACCACCTGCGCTGCCTCAAATTAAGCTCCTTCTGTGTGAACAGATACTTTAAGCTCTTGTGGTCGGTGTAGATCTCACAATGCTCCCCGTACAGGTAATGGCGCCAAAGCTTCAGTGCAAACACCACGGCAGCGAGCTCTAAGTCGTGGGTAGGGTAATTCTTCTCGTAATCCTTGAGCTGTCTCGATGCATAAGCAATTACCCTCCCATCCTGCATCAACACGCAACCCAGTCCACTGTGCGATGCGTCACTGTAGATCACATATCCTTTCCCCATAACAGGGAGGGAAAGGATAGGAGCAGTCATCAGTCTGTCCTTCAGCTCCTCGAAGCTCTTCTGGCAGTCCTCACTCCAGATAAACTTAACCCCTTTTCGCGTCAACCGAGTGAGGGGTGTGGAAAGCTTCGCAAAGCCTTCCACAAACCGACGATAATAACCAGCTAATCCCATGAAGCTGCGCACCTCTGATACAGTCGTCGGTCGGGGCCAATCACGAACTGCCTCAATCTTCGCCGGGTCTACAGCTACACCGGCGGCGGAAATCACATGGCCCAAGAAAGCTACCTCCCGAAGCCAAAACTCGCACTTCACCAGCTTGGCATACAACTTCTTCTCCCGCAGAAGTTGTAGCACAGTCCTCAAGTGCTCCTCATGCTCGGCCTCGCTTCGGGAGTAAACCAGGATATCATCTATGAACACCACCACAAATCGATCCAGAAATGGCCGAAATATCCTGTTCATCAAGTCCATAAAGGCGGCAGGGGCATTAGTCAATCCAAATGGCATAACTGTAAACTCATAATGCCCGTACCGTGATCTGAAAGCAGTCTTAGGAATATCCTCGGCCTTCACCTTTAATTGGTGGTAACCAGACTGTAGATCAATCTTGGAAAAGACACAAGACCCTTGCAGCTGATCAAAGAGATCGTCGATGCGCGGCAGAGGGTACTTGTTCTTGATGGTCACTTTATTCAGCTCCCTATAGTCCACACACAGTCTAAGTGACCCATCCTTCTTCTTCACGAATAGCACCGGTGCTCCCCAGGGCGACACACTGGGTCTAATGAAACCCTTATCCATCAAGTCTTGCAACTGTGCTTTAAGCTCTCTCAGCTCAGCCGGTGCCATCCGGTAAGGAGCCTTAGAGATTGGCGCAGTTCCTGGAACTACGTCAATCACAAACTCAATCTCTCTGTCGGGCGGCATACAAGTCAGCTCAGGTGGAAACACATCCGGGAACTCGCGGACGATAGGGATATCCCCGAGTCCCGGTGCCGCCGTAGGCCCCTCAACAACACTAGCCAAAAAGGCTACACATCCTCGATGAATCATCCGCCTCGCTCGGGAAGTCGAAACCATAGAGGCAAAGAAAGCACTCTGACATCCCCGGTACACCAACACCTCCTGGCCTGGCTCTCTAAAAGTGACAGTCCTCTCGGCACAGTCAATAGTCGCAAAATACCGAGCCAGCCAGTCCATCCCGAGAATCACATCAAAATCCTGCAGCTGTCTCAAGACCAACAGGTCTGCTGGCATAATCCAGGACTCGATCTGCATCGGGCAGGACCAACAACACTCCTCCACGAGCAAAGTGTGATCGGGAATCTGTACCTCTCGTGCACGTGGCAAAAGTCCTACCTCTAACCCATGTAATGATGCAAAAGATCTACTAATGAAAGAATGCGATGCTCCAGTATCAAATAAGGTGCGAGTCCTAATGCCAGAAAGTAAAGTGATACCTGCCACCACATGGTCCGCTGCTGAAGAATCCTCTACCTGTGCAGCATACACTCGCCCACTCTGAGCTGGAGGGCGATAATCGGTGGAATGGGAAGAAGATGGCCTGCTCGCTGGAGCATAAGGCCGCTGAGCCGTCGACCGCTGCTGCGATGATACTGGGGCAGATGCTGAAGAAGGGGCGGCTGAGGTCGAAAAGGGGCACGCAGCTCGAATGTGCCCTGGCTGTCCACATCCATAGCAACGACCCCACCGCTGGTCGCAGGTGCCGGGGAAATGCGGACCTCCACAGAAAATACAACTGCTGGGAGCCCGTGTCTGTCGGGACTGCTGCTGCTGAGACTGTCGCTGTCGCTGTGGCTGCCGCTGAGATCCGCGCTGCGACGACTGCGATTTCTGCTGCTGCTGCTGCTGCTGCTGGGCCTCTGGGATCCACCAGGCCCTCGCCGCTCCGAACGCCCACGGCCCTGAAACTGAGGCGGTGGCGGTCGGGGCGGCCTCCAAGTACTGGCCTGTCCCCCCTCATCCTGGGCTGGTCGCTTTCTGTCGGAGCCCTGAGCGACCGCAGCCCTCTGTCTGGCCACCACCTGATCACCTCTCTCCACCCACTGTGCATGCTCTGCGGCTGCATCCAGAGTCTGAAATCTCTGAGCATGCACCAGGGTGTAAATCTCTGGACGAAGGCCTCCCTCGAACATCTCAACCTGGTGCGGCCCGTCACGAGCGACGAAGGGCACGCAGTTCAACAACTCCATGAACTCCTGGAAATAGGCATGGGCCGATCGCTCGCCCTGCTGCAGGTTCTTCAAGTCGTCCTCCAACTTCTTCTTCACACTGGTCGAAAAATAGGTGTCCAGCACCAACCGTCGGAACTCCTCCCAGGGCAGCTGCCGAGAAATCCGGAACTCCGGTGGCTCCACCCGCTGCCACCAAAAATCAGCATCCCCGTCCAAACAGTGCACCGCCATGTGCACTCGATACTTCGGGTCGATGAAGAAATCCCGAAAAAGCTTCTCCATCGCAGAAAGCCATTTCCCAACAGCCGAGGGCGGGGCATCCCGCCCTGAGAATCTAGGTGGTCCCCGCTTAACAAACTGGGCGAGTTTGTCAGCAAAATCCCGCTCCTCCTCCGCAGTCAAAGGCTGAATAGCTCCAGGAGCCCCGCTACTCGAAGATGGCGCTGACGGCACAAAAGGGGCAACAGGAGGCACAAAGGCCTCAGGAACAGCTGGGGGTGGTGTCTCTCTCTGAGCGAGCAGCTGATCGATCCTCTGCTGCTGCTGACGATGGCTCTCCGCCAATTGGGCCATCATGGCCCGCAGCTCAGCAATCTCAGTGGATCCCGTCTGCTCCGGCTCAACAGGGGGTGTAGGGGCACCCAGAGCGGGAATCCGACGTCGGGGAGGCATCCTGCCACAAGAAACACGAATCAGTAACATAACCCCACACGACCCAATCTAGCGAAAGTCAAAGACATCCCCCAATTTCTGCGACTTTATGTTGTCTGCAGCCAACATAACGGTCCACCAGAAATTGGGTATGTCGATCCCTCCTCACTCACTGGAAGAGTCCAATAAATAAATCAACGACTTTCGCAAAGTGTCACGCCTCTCACGCCCTATCATCCTAGGGTCTGCCAAAAGCCTAGGGTTTCCTAAGTCCCAACTGACCTATCCCTAAGCTCTGATACCAACTTAATCTGTCACGCCCCGGGGTAACCAGAACCCGGGCCCGCCAACAGATCCGCCGTGTACACAGAATTTTCCATGTACACGAAGCGCTGGTAACCTGCTCAGATAGATAATATACAATAGAAGAGCATAAACAGAGCTGAACTAATAGAACTAACAGTAATCTCAGACTGAAATAAACTGTAAACTGAAATAAAAGTACAATATACTCCCAGCTCACCATAAATAATACAACCAGCTGGCCACAGCCAGACCCAAAAGTAAACTACTAAAGTCTGAGATACAAAAGGGGAGTACAGTAATAGTCTAGCTAAACTCTCGCTCGGGGTAGACGATCTAGCTAGTCGGCGATCCTCTTACCTCGATCTGCCGCTGAAGGCCCAGCAGCTCCCACAGTCGACTCTGCAAAACAAAGGGGAAGAAAGAACAAGAAACAACAATGGGGGTGAGAACTACTAGATAAACCAGTAGCCTCCCCTAGTGGGTAAAACCTCTGATGCTGACGCACCCACTAGGAATAAAGAGGCAAAAAGGAAAGAACAGTGGTATGCAATAAAGACTGCTGAAAAGAAACTACCACTACTATGCCTCTAAATGCAGTGCCAAAAGATGACTGTATAGATGCAACTATAAAGCTGACTGCCCAAAGAAAACCCAATCAGAGGGCCAGGAAATACTGGCACTGCCTGCTCTGTCATCACTCACAACTCACCAACTGACCGGCACCCATCACGGTCTAAAAGCCTACTCCGGAGTGGCACTCGAGGGGAGCGACCCACACGAGTAAAGTATCTCTGTATCAATCATCTCTGTAACCGATGTCTCACAATAGCAGGACTGGATCATGACCATGATCAAAGTGGGAATACTCCATCCACTAATGCAACCCCGATCCCCAATCTGATGTGATAATAACATTTGGTCAACCGCCTAACATCCGCGGTTGCCACTATGCCCCACAATCCCCTAAGACATGCCCAAACTGTCCCAAGCAATACTATCTCCAAAATCCCGATCAGACTCGAGCATCATGCATCGATAGAGAAGAATAACAATAACAGATGTTTTCTCCTAAGTCAAATCCCATAATATCGTGCTGCAATAAAATAGTGGCTTAACTAGTTGTCCAATAAGCATGCAAGTGTTCTCTTTTAAAAACATTTAGAAAGGACTAAGTTTCATGTGAAGAATACTTTTAGAATTATTTTAATAATATTGTTGGGTTACTAATTTGCATGCGGTTCACGATATAGCAATGTCCAATTTCCTTGTCCCAGATTTATCACATAGAAGCTACTAAATTAATTTAGGGGCCAATACAATAGGTTATATATCACAAGTTATCTATCACATGCATAGTTGGGAAACTCTTTTATTCCTAGTGTGCAAATCAACAAAGAGGGATACGCAACCACCCACCTCGAAAAGCGTGTACAATGTACCCAGAAAATACCCGCTGTCCTCTAAACACACCGTCAGCTGCAACAATGTCCTACAACATCACATAAGTGTACACGGTGTAAATATACAGTTTCCAAACACACATTTGCTGTTTTAAAATCAGCACGCAAAACGAGGAATTTTCACCTCTGTCCCGAGCTCCTAAAATCCCAGAAAAATCACGGTTGCGTTCCTCGCGAAAAATCACCCAAAATCGACTCTTGAATCACCTCGATCCGATATTCCTACGCGGAGAAATAATTCGTCGAAGTCGCCGCTGTCCAAAAATCCAAACAGCAAAATGGGGTGTCAAATCACCTCGGGAATCGTGCCAAAGAATCGGAATCTGGAGAAACCATCAACACGAAAAACGAAGCCCTACCTCTTAGGAACACACTGGCGAAGAAATCGTCGAAATCGGACTCCTGTACTGCGCAGGGGACTCCTCGGACTGAAATGCGACGATAACGGGCCGAAATGGGGGAAAACCGAGGCACACTGTAAAATCCGGAACGCCGCTGTCGATCTTCCCGAAAATCTGGGAACGCACCACGAGGTAGAAAAATGTGAGAGGAACAACTTCTCTTCTCACCTCTCTCCCTGGTTCTCTCTCTTTCTCTCGGAAAAAGCCCAACAAAGAGAGGGGAGGGGCCTTTATATAGGCCCAACAAAACAATTGGGAAATCCCCACTGTGTCCCCACTTTCGGGCGCAGTGGGGATTTCGGGCTGCTACAGTGCGGCCCGGCCCGCCAGATTCCGGGCGCGCACAGTGCGGCCCGGCCCGGCCCAGCACGCACACCGGATCCGGCCGCACGCCACCGCCCGTCCGACCCGCCCTGGGCCCGACACGTGTCCGCCAAACAGGCGGCAGCCGTGCGGGCCCAGCGGGGGAGCGCCACGTGCCCCCCTCCCCGGGTCAGCCCGCGTGCGGCGCCCGCCAATGGCGTGGCGCCACGTGGGGCGGCGCCGTCCCGCCCACGGCCCGGGGTCGCCCATCCTGCCTGCGCGCGCGTAGCACGCGTACGCGCATGCGCCGCTGGCCGTGCACCATCCAACATGCCAACCCGGGGCCACGTGGCGCGCCCCGGTGCACCGTGCACCGCGCCTAACCCACCTTCCGGGGGCTGCGCCACCTTCCCCCTGCGCGCCCTGACGTCCACGTCGGCCAAGCACACTCACCGTGCATCCGGCGATGTGAGACTCGTCTCGCTAGCTTAGCCGCCCGTGTGCGGAGCCACACTCCCCTGCACAATGGTCAAAAGCCGGGGGCCTCGCTCCGGCCCAATATATAAAACCCTGGCTCAGCCGAGCTCATCTCACATTTCCGGCTGGTGAATGACTCTGATACCAACTGTGACGCCCCACTTCCCAGGAGGTCACCCATCCTAGAACTACTCTAGCCTAGCACGCTTAACTCTCATGTTCCTCTTGGATCTTGCTACCATCCAAAATGCTATAGCCGGGTTAGAGATTTAGTCCTATTATATCATTTATATAGAGGACTAATCCAAATTCCGGGGTGTCACATTCTTCCCCCCTTTAAGCCCTGACGTCAGTCAGGCTCAGCACACTCACAAGCACCAGGCGATGTGAGACTCGTCTCGCTAGCCTTAGCCGACTTGTGAGGAGCTGCACTCCACTCACAACGGTATTAGCCGGGGAGCCTCGCTCTACCCGCTATATAACCCTGGCTCAGCCGAGACTCATCTCACATTCCGGCTGGTGAATGGCTCTGATACCAACTGTGACGCCCCACTTCCCAGGGGGTCACCCATCCTAGAACTACTCTAGCTCTAGCACGTTAACTCTCATGTTCCTCTGGATTTTGCTACCATCCAAAATGCTATAGCCTGGTTAGAGATTTAGTCCTATTATATCATTTATATAGAGGACTAATCCAAATTCCGGGGGGTGTCACAGCGCCGCCCGCCCGACACGGGCGCCGGTCCGTCAACGCGCCGCCCCGCGTGCGCGTACGGGGGCCGACCCGCGCGCGGTGTTGCGTGCGCCGCGCACACATGAGCCGGCCAATCCGGGGCCGCCACGTGGGCGCGCCCGGTCCACCGGGCACCGCGCCTGACCCAGCGCCTGCCCGGCCTGCCCGCGCTGCCCGCGCACCCTCCGTGCGCCGCGCGCCCTGGACCGGACCAACGGGCGCCTGCCACGTGGCCCGCCGGTGCACCGTGCACCGGCGTCCGCTCCGGGACGGAAGCCGTGCGACGGCCCAATAATAAGGCGCCACGTGTCCCGGCCGGTCCACAGGACACCCCCCGTGCACCATTTTGCGCAGAAAACTTCCGGGGGTCCGTTTTTGGGCATCCGACTCCAAATTAAATAAGTAAATACCGTTTTCAAGCGTTTTTCCGCGCTGAATCCAAATACGGCCTCCGTTTGGCCTGATTCCATTCCAAAAATTCGGCAAAGTCAGCCGAAGGTCAGGCTCGCTTCCAAAACCACCCTAAGTCCAAAACAACACATCACTTTGACATGTTGGGGCCCAACACACCAACACTAGGTGTTACACACCCCGAAATAGGGGAAAAAAACATAGGGGTCAAACTTGGGACACTGCATTCTGAATCTTCACTAAGTTAGTTCCCTCATGCGTAACTTGAAGAACATCCCAGATTTCTTTCGCAGTCTCACATGCCGAGACGCGAGAGAACTCAGTTTGTGACAAAGCATTAAATAGAGCATTAATCCCTTTGCCATTGTAAGAAGATAAGTCTATCTCTTCCTTGGTCCATTTCGACCTAGGTTTTAAGGTGCGAACATCATCTAAAATTTCAGTTGGATTAGACCATCCTAATTCAATTGATTGCCACACCCTTTCGTCGATGGAAATTAAAAAGGCTTTCATCCGTACTTTCCAGTACGCATAATTTGTTCCATCAAAGAAAGGGGGTCGATTGATGTTTCCACCTTCAACCATTGTTTACAACCCTATTCCCGCTCTGATACCACTTGTTGGGTTTAGGTTAATATGGATCTAAATAGGGGAAAAAAACACCTAGAGGGGGGTGAATAGGTGTAAACAATAAACACTCAAAAAATCATTGCGCAATAAAACCCAATGCGGAAAAATAAAAGAACACGCAAGATTTTTACGTGGAAAACTCCAAACCGGAGTAAAAAACCACGGGACCGATAACACGGCGAAATCCACTAGAATTAACACACGTACAAGGTGATATAACGTACTCACAGACGACTCAACCTTTTACCATACGCTCCTAGTAGATCTTCCCGCTCGCTCCACGACGCTTCTCGAATCCACGATCCGCGCCCAACGCTGAATCCACAGCGTCCAACGTCGAGTCCACGACGTCCGACCGAATCCACGGTCTTCACCCAGCAGCACGCTTCGAATCCACGAACGTACCTCGCTCCGAATCCACGAGAGCGGTTGCACCTTGAATCCACAAGGCCACGCGAGTCCACGCGCCGATTTTGGGGTAAATCGTTGTTTGTTGGGTGGTGATGATCCGCCGAATACTTAGATCAAGAATAGATCGGAAATACCATCTAAGTATTCATTATTTGATTCTACTCAAAATGTGAGTATGAAAACCTAGAATCAAACTAATCAATATAGATGAAGAAACATAGAATTAAATCTATTGATTTCCTTTCTTCTCTATATGTGGATCTAAGGCCGTATAAAATGATATGTGAAAATGACGGCTCTATTTGGATTACCCTAGAAAAATGACCATAGGGTCTATTTATAGGTTAGAAACCATTGGAAGAAGATAAGGATCAAAAACAAACTTTTCTGGAAATTTTACCGACGGCGATCCGGATTGTATAAGCCACGATCCGGATTGCAGTAGCACAGAATGCAGTTTCCAGAAAATCACCTGTTCGGGATCCGGATCATAATCCCGATCCGGATCGTTCATACATTTTCACAAAACATCCCATTCGGGATCCGGATTGTACAAGCTGTGATCCGGATTGCAGCATGTATGAACGAACACCTTCGGGATCCGGATTGAAAGTCCACGATCCGGATCCTGAACATGTCCCATGTCCAGTTTTTGATGTTTATGCAATTAAAACCTCTTCCAGGTGTTTCTACACTATAAGAAGTATTCGGATCATCAAAATTATTTAGTTAAACGTACCTGATCCTTTTGAATTCTTCTTTCTTGAGATTGAGGTATACGATCCGAAGTTTCTTCATCTTCAATCTTCAAGACTTAATACAATCACGAAATACGCCAACTCAAATTCCGTAACAGCTGCCATTTGTATCCGCTGCCGGACGTCGGAGAATGAGACTATCCTTTCTTTTTCTTCTTTGGAACCGAGGTAAGCACATAGTTGTTTCTTTTTTATTTTTCTTGCTTGAGTCACCTACAATCTCTTCCTCACCTTTGGTGATCCCCTTTGCATAACCATGACACTAGAGAACCGTCGGGTTGCCGGCGGAAGCAAACAGCTCACCGGAACCCTAGTTTGGGCCGCCATCGTCATGCACCGCCTCCAATGGCTCAGGTCGAGATCTAAGATGCCGAGATCTTCTCCTGGCCTGTGGAGACTCCCCTTAAAGTTCATAGCTTTTGGTTTGAGTCTAGGAGCTGCGGGATGAAACCCTAGTTTCGGGTTATTCCTTCTTGGCCTTATTCCCTCCGCTGCCGCTCCCCGTCGCCGGCCATACACTTGGCTGACTCCCTCTTATCAAGACAGTCCTGTAGATGTCCTTGCTCGAGCCTAGAACCCCCTGCTTAGTTCTTTCCCAACCTTGTTGTTCCTTAGAGGTCGCAAGGTCTTCTCCGGCAAACCGCCGCAATCGTACGCCGGCACTGGACCTCGAGGCAATCCTAGAAATGTCCTCGAACCCCTGTCCATGCTGCTTGCCTTAGATGGCCTTTAAAACCCAAGTTGTTGTGTGTTCTACAGCCCTAGCTCTAGGTTGATGTGTATAAGGCCACCATGCTCCGGCCAGCACTCCGGTGGCTTTTCCTGTTAAGGATTTTTGTATTAGCGTATTTCGTGAAGTATTTTGAGTCTTGAAGATTGAAGTTGAAGAATTGAAGATCACATACATCAATCTCAAGAAGAATGGATTCAAAATCATCAGGTACGCTAAATTAAATTTTGTGACAATTTGAATACATTCTTATAGTTTAGAAACACTTGAAATAATTTCCATTGCATAAAAATAAAAAACTGGACACTTTATATGTTCAGGATCCGGATTAGCCACATCCAGTCCGGACTCCGAACATGGTTGGGTTCATGCGAAATTCCAGTCCGGATCAACCCCTATCCAGTCCGGACTCCAAACATTATTTTTAATAAAACGCATGAATCAGTCCGGATCAGAAATTCCAGTCTGGACCCCGAACCTGTTTTTTCAGAAAATTTTCTGAAAAAAGACGACAGTCCGGATCAGCCTAATCCAGTCCGGACCGCCGTGCGGAAAAAATTCTATTAAGGTTGTTTTTTATTCTTATCTCTTTCCAAAAGGTTTCTAACCTATAAATAGAACCTAATATCATCTTTTAGGGTATTCGTATTATTCCAAAGGGTCCTAAATTTCTTATATCCCAAGAAGGAATAAATGGTAATCCACGTATAGAGAAGAAAAGATAAACACCGTTTATTTTAGGTTTTCTTTTTCTATTGATCAATTTGATTCTAGGGTTTCAAAACTCTTTATTTCTTTTGAAGAATCAAATCGATGAATACTTAGATGGTGTTTTCCTTGTCTATCTATATGATCTGAGTATTCAAATATCATCACCACCAATAAACAAATAACGATTTCCGAAAGGACAATCGCCGCGTAGATTCGTGTGGCCTTGTGGATTCAATGTGCTATTGCTTTCGTGAATTCAGAGCGAGGTGCGTTCGTGTGATCGATACGTATCAAAATTAGTGAAAACTGTGGATTCGGTTGGACGTCGTGGATTCGGCGTTGGACGCAAATCGTGGATTCGAGGCGCGTTGTGGAGCGAGTGGAGAAGATCTACTCGGAGCGTATGGAAAATGTTGAGTCATAGTGTTACGTTATATCACCTTGTACGTGTTTAATCTTAGTGGATTTCACCGTGTTATCGGTCGCGTGGTTTTTTACTCCTGTGACGGAGTTTTCCACGTAAAATCTTACGTACTTTATTTATTTTTCCGCATTGGGTTATTTTTACGCAAAGATTTTTGAGTTTTATTGTTTACACCTATTCACCCCCCTCTAGGTGATTTTTTTCTTATTTAGATCCTTGGATCCCATAACCCACATTTCCGGCGACCTTATAGTGAGCCTCTGAACCCTCTTAACCTCCTGAGTATAATGCTCACTTCAGATCTGAAGTTGGTGGAGTGGTTAGGTCTTGGTTACAATGTAGAAACCGAGAATTTGAAATTCTAAAGTTTAAATATTTTAAATTGAAGGTTTAAGTTATTTGAATAATAACTTTAGTTGTGAATAGTAACCCTAAAATTTTGAGAGTGTTTATGCGAAATTACCTAATCTGGCCGATTTGGACTTGAATCTGGCAATGTAAATATTCGATTTGATCGGTCTCATCGAGCTTAACAAGATGGTGTGATCTAATTTTGATTTCGATGAGCCTAGAGCCTCGAAAAGCGTGCCATATGATGTTTTTCACTAAAAGATGTTAATGTGAGTTTTTGAGACCTAAACTTCACGAACCAAAATCGCTATCTTATAGGTCTCGTCGAGACGAACATCATGGTGTCATCCATTTTTCTGTTCGACGACCCAAATGCCTCAAAATACGTGAAATACGTAAGATTTTAGTGTATTTTTGCTAAAGTGCTTATATTTTATCTGTGGTTTTGGATGAGATTGCTTGTGGAGGGACTTTACAGCATTTTTCATCTACAGTCCTAGACCTAGCTGAGATTTTCTTGTATTGAGGGACTTATTAGCATTTTGTGCTAATGGTAGTTAGGATTCTCTTTGGAACCCTAACCACCCCGAGTCCCTCATCGATCGCGGCCTCACCCCCACGATCCCCCTCTTCCCTCTACTTCCTTCCCGAGCCCAACCACACCCCATCACCGAAAAAAAAGAAACTATTTTATCTCTTCTTGGTTGATCTTCGGTTGGGAAGGAAGAGGAGCCAAGCGATCTGGAACACTGGCACCCTAGCTCATCTGAGACCTCCATACCTCTCTGTAGGCCTATCCTGAGGAGCTTGGTCGTCGGACTCCGCCGTACTGTGCCGGAGAAGAAGGAAATTCATCTTCTTTTTTTTCCTCGGAGTGACGTAATTTGACCTCCCCTCCTCTTTGTTTCTTGGCCTTTGGAGGTCCCCAACTTTCCTCTGACTCCCTGAAGTTCCTTCTAGTGTAGCCACGACGCCTAGAAATCTTCGATTAGCCAGAAAAGGAGAAGAGCCCGCTGGAACCCTATTTTGGCAGGACTCGTTCGCCCCCTTCATTCGACCATTGAAGCTTTGATCCAAGTGCTGGATTCTCTCCTGCTGACCTTCAGGAAGATCCCCACAAGGTCTCAGCCTCTTTGGTATAGTATTGAAGCCACACGGTGAAGCCCTAGTTCTGGGTCTTCTTGCCTTGGGCAAAGCTTCGCCGCCATCCGCCGCCGTCGCTCCTCGACCCCAGCCAACGCCCTAGTGAGCTTCCCCTCACCTTGACAGCCCCTATGGTGCCTTTGCATGAACCCAAGAGCCCCTACTTTATTCTTCACCATTGTTGCCTCAAGGTTAGTCGTAAGTTTTAGCTCCGACCAACCGCTCCTCTCCTACTCTGGCACTGGACCTGGTGGAGCTCCCGACACCCCCGAGGATCTCCCCTAGCTACTACTTGCCCTTTGGCACATGCAGAGTGTGACTCCTTGCAAGCTCGGCCAACCCGAGCCTTGATGCAATTTGCTTGGGTCAAGGTTGCTCCGGCGGTGTCTCTGGCCACTCCACGGTCTTGGGTAAGTGAGCTTTGACCTCTCTTTGACCTCATGAGCAAGATGCTCATATTCTTTTGGTGGATTTGGCCGCAGAGAGGAGATATCAATAGTGGGCTCTACCTTGGGTCCTTTTGGCCGAGGTTGCTCCATCGACCATTCCGGCAACCCCTCGACTAAGGCAAGGTGAGCTTCTGAACCCCCTTGGCCTCATAAGCATGATGCTCTCTTCATATCTCTGTTTGGTTGAGTGGTTGGTTAGCAATCTCAACCTAGGTCCTTGATTGCACTTGTAGGTTGACCTTTAGCACTTCTCGGACTTCGTGCCACCTTTGGACAGTGAGCACGGACTTCAGTAAGTTGAGGGCTATCACGCCCCAGGTGTAAACCAGAACCCGGGCCCGTCTACAGATCCGCCGTGCACACGAAATTTTCCGCGTGCACGAAGCGCCGGTAACCTGCTTAGATATAAGAGATAATAACAAAAGAGCATAAAAACAGAGCTGAACTAAAAATTATTACATCTCAGACTGAAACTGGAAGTAAAATATGGTACATTTGTAAAAAATTGATACATCTGTCTCTCCCAGCTCACCAAAAAAATACAACCAGCTAGCTAAAGCCAGACCCCAAAGTACAAGTACAACAGTCTGAGTAAAAAAGGTACACCCAAAGTCCAACTAAACTCTCTCATTCTGCCAGTGTTCTCAAGAAAGATAAAAGAATGATTATCATGCAATAATCTCACAAAGAGTAAGTCATCGGTCATAACCACTATCCACCTATGCATGTCCATAATATCCTCAAGTAGTACCCACTAACAGGATAATTCACTTTATCCCAGTTTACTATTTGATTCCACATGCAAGGTTAAGTGCTAATATAGCAAACGGTATATCCATACAAGCATGCATGTATCCTTACAATAATATTCCCACAATCATGTTCTTACCTTAATATTTTTCCAATAATATTCCCAACATGATATGTCCACAAGATTAGTCTCACATGATAGGCTCACATTTATTTTCATTTAAGCATGACTGTCAATGGGGTGATCAATCAATAAGTCTAATATAGAGACTTCTCTAAAAAACTTGTGAGCAAGTCGAAAAGTGAGGTATACAACAACCACCCACCTCGATCGCGAAGCACGCGAAGTGTCACGCCCCGGGGTCGAAACTGCGACTCGGGCTCGCCAACAGATCCGCCGCCTATAAAGAATCCCGCATAGGCGAAGCGTCCAACCTGCAAAGAAAAACTACTATAGCTAAACAGATATTAGAGCTGTAAAATAAAAAGCTGAAAAGAACTCAAATCCAACACTGTACAACTAAAAATAAAGATACAACGTCCACCTCTCAAACATGATCAAATACAAAATCCTCAGATACAAAACCCAGAACTCAACAGGGAGGGCAACCTGAAATAATACATCAGTGTACATGCTCTCAGTACAAGTCATAACCTCACTACAATAATCTCTCATAAGCATAAATAAAACTAATCTACGGACTGTACTACAAGTCTCCAATGTGGGGGTACAGCTACTCTCCAAAGACAGGTAGGGATCTAGCTCGCGACTCCCTCGCCTCGAACAGCAACAGCAGAATCAGCATCTCCCACAGATGACTCTGCAAAACAAAGGAGAGGAAAGAAAAATGAGGGGGTGAATCCCCAACGGGTGTGAGAACTGCATCAACACGTAGTTCTTAGTGGTACCGCCACCAAGCCCGACGGTCTGCCCACTAAGTCTACTAGAGGCATAAGATAACAATGCAGTAAAAATTGAACAAGAAAAGCTGGAGGTACTCTACAGCTACCATGCCTCTATCTAAATGCTCAAAGGGTGGTACAGATGAAAATATATGCAACTACTTGCACCCAAGGTGCTCAATCGACCCAATCGAACTGACTGCCTCATAGGGTCCAGTCAAGCCTGCGCCTACCTACTATCGTTACATCCAAGGAGAACCGGACTTACGTAAGGCGTCCGTGACTGCCAAAACTGGCCCAGCCAGAGGGACAACATCGACAAGTCGCGATACAAAAGTAACAAGCCCACTCCGGACGGGGCACTCGAGGGGCGCGACCCCAACGAGAAAAAAGGTATCGGCGCACTCTATCGAGCTCAAAGTGGCTCCTGCAGGCTATAGTCAAAATCTACGCTCACTCTCAGAACGAAAGGACTCAAGATACTCAAACATCTAGCACAACGGTCAGAGTACTCTCGATGACTCAGCTGATCAGCTCCCTCGAATCTCGAGACACTAGCAAACTCAACCAACTCGTGGCACAAAGCATACTAGCTGGAGATACTCCACAGCCGGGATCGACCCACAACTCAGGGCTAACAAAACTGGTCGGACAACACTCAACGACCCGGGACCACCGTCAACCCCAACGGTTCCCAACAACACTAACTGGAAGATACTCGACGGCCCGGGACCACCGTCTACCCAAACGGCTCCCCACGACACTAGCACAAGTCTAAAGTCAGCTACCAGACTCCACTCAGCCCCCAGGCACGAGTGCAATAATGTCCCACAGTAATCTGACCACTCGGCCCACTACCCGGGCGAGGAAAATCTATGCCCAGGAAAAGATGCAAAGTGTGGGATGTCTAGAGCATATAAAGAACCTAGCCCAAGTTGGAGTTTTCTACTAGTCTGGTTAAATATGTAGCATATGACGGGGGTGCTAGGTCAAGTTCCAATAATAGCAAGTAATTAAACAAAACATAAATAGAAAATCCTCATCTCTCATAAGCATTCTTCCTATCTTTTCTAACATGAAATAAACATATCCCTTTAGCATGCTATCAATCAAAAGGGGCAACATTCCCAAGATAAGCTCCTACTAATCATCATCATGATTTTCCCTATCGCAATTCTTATAAGCATAATATAGATGTTATTCATGCAATTCTCAAACAAATACTGATACTAGGGCCCTGTTTGGTAACGGGGATAAGGGGGGAATAACCCCCTTATCTCCGTTTCCATACTCAAACGGGGATAAGTATAGTAGGAATTTGGATTCCAATTAATCTGGAATAGGGGGTATGGGGGTGGGAATTGGAATTCCCACCCCCAGCTGGAATTGGGCGGAACCCATGTGTGGCACGGGGTTCGAGAGAACCAGAGCTGCTTTCTGCAGGCTTTTCTGCTTGGGTAGTCATCTTCTCCCCAACTTCATCTTCATCCCCTATTCTCTTCATCACTTCCGAAGTGGGTTTCTTCATCACTCGCGGCCCCCCTCCGGCAACCCTTTCACCTCTCCGATCCCTCTGCGGCAACTCCTCCACGCTTTTCTGTGCTTCGGATTCCATCTTCTCCCTCGGCCCTTCATCTTCTTCCCCTCCATCTCATCATCGCTTCCGATCTCCCATTCTTCATCGCTTCGGATCTCCGATCTCCGATCTCCCTCGCGGCCCCCCAGCGGCAACCCTGCCCCATCTGTGGCAACTCCTCCGCGCCGCCGCCCCCTCTGCGGCCCCTCAAAAGTCTCTGCGGCAACTCGTCCGCGCCGCGGCCCCTCTGCGGCCCCCTCTGCGGCACCTTCTCCGTGCCGCGGGCCCCCTCTGCGGCCCCTCTGCGGCACCTTCTCCGCGCCGCGGCCCCCTCTGCGGCTACCCCCTCCGCGGCCCCTCTGCGGCCCCTCTCCGCGCCGCGCCCATCTGCGCCCCTCTCCGCGCTGCGCCCCTCTGCGGCCCCTTCTCCGCGGCGCGACCCTCTGCGTGACATCTCCTCCGCGCCAACTCCCTCTGCGGCTACCCCCTCCGCGGCCCCTCTGCGGCCCCTCTCCGCGGCGCGACCCTCTGCGTGACCTCTCCTACGCGCCAACTCCCTCTGCGGCCCCTCTCCTCCGCGCCTACCCCCTCTGCGGCCCCTCTCCGCGCGTGCCCCTCTGCGCGCCCCTCTGCGGCCCCTCTCCGCGGCGCGACCCTCTGCGGGCCCTCTCATCCGCGCCAACCCCCTCTACGGGCCCTCTCATCCGCGCCAACCCCCTCTGCGGCCCCTCTCCTCCGCGCCAACCCCCTCTGCGGCCCCTCTCCTCCGCGCGCGCCCTCTGCGGCCCCTCTTCGCGGCGCGACCCTCTGCGGTCCCTCTCCTCCGCGCCAACCCCCTCTGGGCCCCTCTCCGCGGCGCGCCCCTCTGCGGCCCCTCTCCGCGGCGCGACCCTCTGCGGGCCCTCTCATCCGCGCCAACCCCCTCCGCGGCCCCTCTCCTCCGCGCCAACTCCCTCTGCGGCCCCTCACCGCACCGCTGCCCCTCTGCGGCCCCTCTCCGCACCGCGCCCCTCTGCGGCACCTCACCGCGCCGCGGCCCCTCTGCGGCCCCTCTCCGCACCGCGACCCTCTGCGGCACCTCACCTTGCCGTGGCCCCTCTGCGGCCCCTCTGCGGCAACCTCTCCGCTGCGTCCCCTCTCCGCGTCGCCACCCCCTCTGCGGCCCCTCTTGCTTCTTAACAGGTTGTGATTCTTTTTCACAAAGGTATGCCCCCTATATGAGTGCCTTATTCAGTGCTTCGATTCATCATGTTTTAATGTTGATGGCATAATGTGTGCATGTCATTGCCATAATATGTGCTGGTTCTCATGTTATTGTCAATTTGGTAGATTTGCCTGTTAGCAGAGTGTTCCAATGTTGTTGCATTTCATTGCCATAAACTATGGTTGGGCGTTGGTTAACACCTTGTTGCCAGCATATGTGATGTTTGTGTGTATGAGGCCTATTCCCTGTTGCCATTTTTTATGACAAGTGTGAGTATGCAGCCTATCCCCTGTAGCTTCAGATATGGACGATGATGATGATTGCCATAGGTATTTGATGGATTGGCATGTATTTACTGCACCCCCATACCAATTGGCAATCAATTGAGTCAAACAATATTTTATATAAATTATTTAAAAACGGGTGATAGGCATTATACACACGAACAACACATAATTGGAACATGGTGACAACCAGCACACATTATGCCAACAACCAAGGCAACCGGCTTTCCACCAGCACAAATCAAACTGGGCATACAAATATTAGCGGAAAATTGTCTTTGTTGGACGATTGCGAACATTAATTAGGACGATGATGACGATTGCCATAAGTATCTGATGGACGGCCACTGGCTTTAAATGCCAATGCTACCCCATACTATGTGGCAATCAAGTGAGTCCAATACTTAATAACAATTTCCCTCTATTTCTACTTTATTTATTAGTATCAATGTGGCTTCAAATACATTATATAACTCTTATTCCAGATGCGTCCCGCCAAGAAACACGCTAAGCATCAAGCAAGAAAAAGTGTGGCTTTCGACCCACTTTCTAATTTCGTAGCATCTCAGGAGGGTCCTTCTGGGCAGCGTGCCCAACATCAGACCCGAACACATAATTGGACTGATAATATGGACACAATATTCATGTCTTTGCTCACTGAAGAGCATACACTAGGGAATTATGTGAATGGGTCGTTCACTACAGTAGCGTGGGTTCGAATCAATGCGGCATTCAATGCTAGGACCAATTTACAACTCACGAAGGAGCAATTAAAAAATCGGCTAAAAGTTTTAAAACGGACATTCAGTCTTTATAACTATTTAGCCAACAAGAGTGGATGGGGATGGGATTGTATCCACAATATCCCGACACCTGGTGATCCAACCGACTAGGATGATGTCATAGCGGTATTGACCCTATCTTGTAAATTATAAAATTTGTTCGACATAATTGTTTCGCGTAATATATGAATAATTGACATTATACTTATCTTATTCCTATTCAACAGGAAAATCCATCATATGCAAGATGTCGAGATAGGCCATTTCCGCCATATAAGGATCTCGAATTCTTGACAGAAAAAACCACGGCCACTGGCCGATATGGATTTGCATCCACTATGCCTGAAGCCCAAACAGTTGAGAGTTCATCCTCATCGTCCCCTGGTGAGGATGATACAAATCTTGGAATAAGAATGTCGGGTTTTAATATCTCACAAAATCCATTTGAAGCAGGTGCTTCTGCAGCGCCTCAATATGCAAATATAGGGGCGACACAAACCTCCGGCTACCCATCTTCAACTCCTGACATCCCCAATGTCGGAGGTAGTGCAAGCGGGAGCGGGCATAGCTCAGGAAGCAAACGACCACGCTCTCCACCACCCACAAACCCTCAACCCAAACCTACCGCGTCCTCTGGGGGACGCCGCCGCAAACCAGATGCCAGTATTAGTGTAATATCTGAACTTGTTGATCTAGGGAAGCAAAAACTTGAACTGGCCCGTGAAATGTATCAATATGAAAAGGACTGCAAAAGTAGTATTCCAACAATTTTCATTTGCATGAGCCGAGTCTATGCGATGCCAGGCATGACTCCAGAAAAAGCGCTGTGTGCAGGGGAAGCGCTCAAAGATCTTAATAATCGTGAACTTTTTATGACAATGAACGACGATATGGCAATAATGTGGGTTGATCGTCAAGTGTCAATCCAATCGTCTGTATATAGGCCATTTTTTCTAGGACACTAGTTTTTGTTTTTAATGTGTATGACTTTGTTTGAATGCTGGTAGATGTACTTTTTAATCATCATGTAATATGCTCATAAGACATTTCAATTATGTTTGAATGCTGTTAGATGTATTTTGTAATCATCATGTAATATGCTCAGAAGACATTTCAATTATGTTTTAATGCTGTTAGATGTACTTTTTAATCATCATGTAATATGCTCAGAAGACATTTCAATTTGGTTTGAATGCTGTTAGATGTACTCTTTAATCATCGACTATATTAACAAGCATGCTTGAATTACTGTTATATTACAACGTCATATGTTGCGCTTGTCATTGTTGAATATATATTGTACTTACAGTATTAATGGGTGATTCGAATCATGGTCATGTGTTTTCCTCCAAAATCAATACCATAATAAGGGAGCTTTTAGATGATGATGACGACTATTGGGATGAGGTAATAGCGATGTTGGTTGAGCAAGGTTACTTTACATCTACCCATACTGTCGACAAGCAACCGTGTCGAACCCGCCCATTCACAGGGCACCAGGTGATATGTGATATATTGAATGGCCATCCTGACCGTGGGTACGACCAGTTTCGAATGCGAACAACGACTTTCATCGCACTTCGCGATGAGCTAGTCCAAAAGGGGTTGTTACAAAACACACGCCATATGACAATTGAGGAACAGTTGGGAATTTTTATGTTTTGTGTTGGACATGGGGTGGCTAATAGGGTAATCGCTGAAACATTTCAACATTCGGGTGAAACTATCAGTCGACATTTCAACAATGTCCTTCGGGCGATTGTGACGTTGAAAGACGATTACATAACACTTCCGGCGAATAATGTGTCGGTGCATGCCCGAATTAGAGATAATGTCAATTTTCACCCATTCAAGGTATGTATGCATTTATTTTTTTTAGTTCACTTATTTATATGTCACCATTGTTCATTATAATAATTGCCTGCATGTTGTTTCATGTTTATTGCCAGAATGCAATTGGTGCAATTGATGGGACACATCTTCCGGTTGTTGTCAGCAAGAGCAAGCAACCGAGATTCCGGAATCGCAAAGGATTTACTTCGCAAAACATGATGGCTGCAGTATCCTTTGACCACCACTTTCTATTTGTCTGCACTGGTTGGGAGGGATCTGCAGCTGACATGAGAGTACTCCGATGGGCATGCGAAACTAGAGGATTCACTGTGCCTGAAGGTATATTGTACACAGAAATTTTTATTTTGCATTTCTTTATTGATGGGGAATATAGATTTTAACATTGTAAATGTTGTGTAAAATCTATAGGCAAATATTATTTGGTAGATTCTGGCTATGCAAATACACACAGATTTCTTGCACCATATCGGGGGGAGCGTTACCATATTAGCCAATTTGAGGGAAACACACGAGGTCGCACTCATCGAAGTCCGCGCGACCTATATAATCATCGACATGCACAGTTGAGAAATGTGGTGGAGAAAACATTCGGTATTTTAAAAAAACGGTTCAAGATCTTGACTGTTGCAACACCCTTTCCATATAAAGTCCAATGCCAGATTGCGATGGCATGTTGTGTTATACACAATTTTATTCGACGACACTCCGGTGCGGATGCCATATTTAACGATGTCATAGAGGAAGAATCAAATGTAGAAATAGATGTCGAGGAAACGGTTCATAGTGTTGGTACTACTGAGTCACAAAGAGGCGACGCGTTGCGCACATTTATAACAGACGAGTTATGGAATAATCGCAGTTAGTTATATATTTGATTGCAATGTAAGAAATATGTAATATATGTGATTGTATGATTACAATGTGTTTGTAAAATTATGTATGAATTCGAGTATGTAAAGGACTTTTCTTAAAAATTATATTGACTTGTACATTTATTAGTGCCTGAATTTTTTCAAATTTTTTTACTCACTATTTCACCATTTATGATTAATTTTAAAAAATAATAAAATATGCTATTAATCAACCTTATAATAAATTTAGATTAATATTAAATTTTACTATAAAAATATTTAAAAAGTATTTAAGAATGATAGAATATTTTAAAATGAAAAAATTAAAATTTTCTTAGGTATTTTTTACTGGTTAAACAATCAAACATTTTAAATATTTTAATATATAATTTTCTATAATTTTTAAGTACTTATATTTATTTATTATATATTTTTAAATATTTTTTACAATTTTAAATAATATTTTAAATTTATTATTAGGTTGATTAATATAATAAATTATTTTATTTATAAATTATATCATAAAGGGCAAAATAGTCAATACACAAATTTATCACTTATCAATTCTTCTTATTCCTCTATACTCAACCAAACACAATTTTTTCCAATTCTTCTTATTCTCCTTATTCCTATATAATTTACCAAACACAATTTACTTTAATCCCGGTATTACTCATAAACCCAACCAAACGCAAATTTACACTAATTCCTGGTAATACCAGAATCTATACCTATCCCCGGTATAACAAAATTTTTCTTATCCCCGAACCAAACGCTACCTAGGCGTATCTCCCTATCACATACATGGGTACACTAACATGCAAATACTCTATCAGATAGAATTAGAGAACCGTCCACCGGTTCTGGAGACAAGCAACCCACCTATAACGCTTTCCGCAGGCAAAGCCGAAGTCGGTGAAGTGTGTAGTTGCTCACAATCCAAAATTTGCCGAAACTGCACTCTCGGTACACGGTCGCACAAGCCTCTATTCAAACCAACATCACAGCCACAACACACTAATCAATACCCCACACACACAAAACAACGCTTGCTATTTTTACAGTCCAGCAAAGAGAAAGGGGATTTTCACCTACGTGCAGTCCTCTAAAAAATCTAGAAAAATCACGGTTGCGATCCTCGCGATGAGTAGATGCAAATCGAGTATTTATACACCTTATTCCGACACCTGTAGCCCAAGATATAAGTAGAACACCGCGTAATGTCAATCAATCCACAACTCGCAAATCTGCGGAAATCAGTCACGAAGAAGCTAAAGCATCACCTTCGAAATGACCTCTAAAAATTCCGATAAAAATACGGTCACGTTCCTCTCGAAACGTAGATGTTGATCGAGTCCTCACAGGCTGAAATCCAATAACCGGGCATAAAGATAAAAATCCACTAAGCTCTGCTATCCAAAACATCATCGCAGAAAAAGAGGGTCAAAAGGTACCTCGGGACCACCACCAAAAACTCAAAACGGAGCGAAGTCATCAACACGGAAATCGAAGGCATACCTCTCATGAACAAGCTGCCACAAAAATCGGCTCAAAATTCCATTGGGGTGATCCAGGGGACCTCGCAGACTGAAATGCGACGGTAGAAGCCACAAACGAAGAAGCGTTGAAGTGCGCCGCGTCGCAGAAAACGCCGATGCCGCGGCCTCCAAAAATTCCCGGGATCCCAAAAATCAAAGAAAACTCAAGGATGAAGCTCTCAGTGGAAGGTGGGCTCAAGAGGGCTCGAAAAAAGCCCAAAAAGATAGAGAAGCCCAAAGGGCTATTTATAGCCCAAATCCACCAAAAGGAGGGATCCGGATTCGGGCGCAGGATTCGGGCGCTCGAATCCGGCTCGGCCCGTTACTGTGCGCGCCCGATTTCTCCACGGCCGGCCACGTCACCCGCATCCGCGCCCCTCGTGCCCGGCGCACGCGCCCCCGCGAATCACGGCGCGATGCGTGGCTGCGGGGTTCATGGCGGGGCGCACGAGCCGCTGTCCATGCCGGGACTACCGGGTTGCCGCGCCCGCCAATGGGCACGCGCCACGCATCCTGGTGCGGTCCACCGTGCGCTGCGCCCGGCGCGGTTGGCGCCTCGAATCTCGCGTCGTCGCCTAGCCAATAGGAGCTCGCCACGTGGCAGCCTCCACATTGGCTACGCCCGGTGCACGCCCAAGCCCCGTGGACCAGCCTGCCCGCCGCCGCTCCTGCGCCTGCCCGCGCCTGCGCCGCCGCGCTTCGCCGCCTGCCTGTGCTGCCGACGCTGCCCGCCGGCCGCTGAAACAGTACCAAGTGCCTCGAAATTCATGTTTTGGCATCTGGGCTCCGAAAAATACAAGTAAATAGTCTATTTTCATCGTTTTCGCACGCTGAATCCAAATCCGATATCCGTTTTGCCCAATTCAACTTCTAAAATTATCGAAAATTCTCGGAAAAGTGAACTTGATCCATTTTTTCGTGCCGGGTCCAAACTTTGGGTCCAATACGCGCGCAAACACCTCTAACACCGAACATGGGCCTCCATAAGCAGCTGATCAACCAGTAATCCATCGCGGGGATCCGGGTCCTCACATCCTCCCCCACTAAAAGAAAGTTTCGTCCTCGAAACTAACACAACTCAAACAGGAGTCAAAAATATATAAAGGGCAAGTACTCATCATCACCGTCTCCAGCTCCTAAGTCACCACTCACTCCCCGTGAGTACTCCAAAAATAACAACAATACCCGGTACGGCATGGCCCAATTGCGCAATTCTCTCATCTCACGAGCCAGAATTCGCAATGAGCGTCCCTCGTTCTCCACACACTCACAGATCTCAAAAGGGGCGAGTCAATCACGGCGAGGGATCCATAAGTATATCACTCCTGAGCTGAGATGTGGAAAAACCTCAAGGACTCCAACAAAAGGCTAGGGGGAAAAACAACAAGCTCCAAAAATCAAACCCTCTATACCAACTCAACCAGGATGATCCAAACCACACCCATGCAACCAAACAGGAAAGAGAAAAGCCCAACATCAGGAATATCATCAACCCCAACTCTCAATTTAGAAAACCGTCGACAACAGCGAAAGGTCCGCAAATTTTGAAAGGCCAGTGCCTTCACCCCAATCAAACAAGAACAGGCTCTGACACCGTCTCCATTCTGGAGCAGCCTTTCGAAGTTTTCGGCCCGTTCGCGAGCCTCGGCATATAGACGTGAAAAAGGGAGAGAAGTATTGAAGCTATTCCTGATGTGGCAGCACAACCGAAAGCTATAATCTAACCACGACCCCTAGGGACACAACCTCAAGCCCTAACAGCTTCAACAATACCACACAGCGCCAGCTGTGAAATCATCAACCTCAACCCCCAAACAACTCCCCCACTCAAGGTATTTCGCCACTACCGTGGCTTGTCGGGGTGATACAGGGTGCTCAACAATAATCAAACAGTAACTCCACAGCCCCTAAGGGAGACATCACTATAACTCGCAAATCCATCACCCAACACTGGCAATGCTAAAATCGGCGCTGGTATCAGCGTCAACATCCACTCGTCAAGCTCTGCTGGCACTGCCCAGTCCAAGAAGCTCCTCGCTTCACAAACAATGTCGATCTCGGCCAATCTCGAATAGCATCCATTTTGGCCGGATTTCCACAGTTGCTCCTACGGCTAGAATAATGTGGTCCAAGAAGGTATGCTTCCGAAGCTAAAACTTGTACCACAACAGCTTGGCATACAGCTTCTTCCTCACAGACATTGTAGCACCATCCACAAGTACTCAAGCTCCAAGTTACATCCGGAGTAAATCAAAATATCAAGATGAAGATTGCTACCAATCTGTCCAAGCACAGTTGGAATACATGATCCTCAAGTCACAAGGGCGGTAGGGCATTAGTCAATCCAATTGGCCTTACTGTGAGCTCATAATGCCCATACCGTGTCCAGAAAGCTATCTTGGCAAAGTCCTCGGCCCTCACCATCAGCTGGTGGTAACCAAACTGCAAATCCACATAAAGCCTCTGTAATCTATCATTCCCTCCAAAGAAATGATGGCGCTCCCTAAGTCAAAGCACTGGGTCAAGCAGACCCCTCTATCCGCTAGATCCTACAATTGTGCTATCAGCTCTCACAGCTTTACTGGCGCCATCCAACAAGGTGCCTTCAATATCGACGCGGTTCCCAGAACCACGTCAATCACAATCTCAATCTCCTTGACCGGCGGCGTCAACATCAGCTCAGGTGGACTCACACCCGGGATCTCACGACAATAGGGATATCCTTGAGTCCCGGTGCCGCCGTAGGCACCTCTCACACTGTTGCTATAACCTGTGCGCTCTGATTGTCCCTACAACCAAGCCTCTTCTTGTCTGCCTCGCAGAAGGTTATAGTCATTTCTCTTTCCGCAGTCAACCATCATGTGGTACTGTGCCAACCAATTTCAAGCACTGGATCAAAATACCAAACTGCCACAAATACCAGTAAGTCTGCCGATATAACTCGTAGTCTCAACTACACTGGACATGATCCACAAGCCTCCTCCACATGCACAGCACCAACAGGAACCTGTACCTCTAGTGCACGTGGTAACGATTCTGCCTCTAGTCTATGTAGGAATGCACAATTCTCTAACTCGGACTGCTATAATGAAAATCATACCTACAACAACACGGTCCACCGCCGTGGCGCCCTCCAACCGGGCGGCATAGATTCATCCACTCGATGCAGGTGGTCGTCGCTCAGTCTGCCTCGTCATCAAAGTCCAGTATGCCAGAAAATACCTCGGCTATCCACATAGGGAACACTGCCCCCACCTCTGCTCACACTGGGGCGAAGAATGCGGTCCTCCGCAGATAACGCATCCATGCTACCGCCGCTGCTGATACTAATGCTGATGCTGCCATCGGGGTCCACCCGACCTCTGGCGTCTCAGAAATCCACTACCCTGGAGAAGGAAATCGGGAATGCCTCTGCCGGTCGATCTGTCTTCCATCACCTAGCGCCAAGCACCTCAATCCAGAACTCACATTCAGTGGCAGATCCCTACCCAAAGGAACTGCAGCGCCACGCTCCAAGTACCACGCCTATTCCATCAAGGGATACAAAATGTGTATCGGAGGGAACAAATAAACTGAAAGGTATCCTGGCACAATCCATTCCCAAACACGCAAATCCGATGCGCCTCGTCCCTTTAAACATGGAGCACGTCGTTCAGCAACTGCGTAAACTCTCTGACATAAGGAGGCTCTCAAATAGTCTCTCCATCACCACCAACCACAATTCTGCCTCCAAAGGCTCCAACTCAAACCTATGAATCGGGGTGGTTCATCTACCGAAACTGGCTCAACTGATTGATGATGTCCCACAGCTCGTCAGCTGTCAGCTATCCGCCCTGCCTCGGTGCCTCTGCACTAATCATCGGCACGGAGGGGCTACTTGCTCCATCAGCGCCACTGAAATCGCTGCCACTAAAGATACTACAACCGGGTGGTCTCAGAAGGAAAGCACTGTCGGGCTGCCCACTGCTCCGACAACTGTGTCACCCAAACCAGCAGCCCACTCCGCCGCTGATATACCTCTGACAATCCTGTCATCTGGGTCCGGAGCTCTTCTGACCTCAATCCGAGTATCCAGCCCAAATCTAACCACTCGAGTTCCACAGCTACGACCGGGTGCACACGGGTCAAAACCCAGCATCGGAGAGACGCCGCTCACCACGACAAAAACCACAAACAGCACACAACAATCACTCGACCCAATCAAGCGAAAGTCTAGAACATGTCACCCATTCCACAGCATTATGTTGTCTGCAGCCAACATAATCACTTAGGAGAATAAACATGTCGATCACTCATCCCATTCCTTGGGAGAGGTATAAAACTCAATCAGGACTCTCGCTAAAAATCACGACTCTCACGAGGTCATCCTAGGGTCCAACCACAAGCCTAGGGTTTCTCAAGTCTACAATGACCTACATCCTAGGCTCTGATACCACTCTAATCTGTTGCCCCAGGGTTGAAACTGCGACCCGGGCTCGCCAACAGATTCGCCGCCTATACAGAACCCCGCATAGGCAAAGCGTCCAACCTGCAAAGAAAAGCTACTATAGCTAAACAAATATCAGAGTTGTAAAATAAAAAACTGAGAAGAACTCAAATCCAACACTGTACAAACTGAAAATAAAGATACAACGTCCACCTCCCAAACATGATCAAATGCAAAATCCTCAGATACAAAACCCAGAACTCAACAGGGAGGGCAATCTGAAACAATACATTAGTGTACAGGCTCTCAGTACAAGTCATAACCTCACTACAATAATCTCTCATAAGCATAAATAAAACTAATCTACGGACTGTACTACAAGTCTCCAATATGGGGGTACAGCTACTCTCCAAAGACAGGTAGGGATCTAGCTCGTGACTCCCTCGCCTCGAACAGCAACAGCAGAATCAGCATCTCCCACAGATGACTCTGCAAAACAAAAAAGAGGAAAGAAAAAGGAGGGGGAGAACCCCCAACGGGTGTGAGAACTATATCAGCACGTAGTTCTCAGTGGGTATCGCCACCAAGCCCGACGGTCTACCCACTAAGTCTACTAGAGGCATAAGATAACAATGCAGTAAAAAATGAACAAGAAAAGCTGGAGGTACTCTACAGCTACCATGCCTCTATCTAGATGCTCAAAGGGTGGTACAGACAAAAATATATGCAACTACTTGCACCCAAGGTGCTCAATCGACCCAATCGAACTGACTTCCTCATAGGGTCCAGTTAAGCCTGCGCCTACCTACTGCCGTTACATCCAAGGAGGACCGGACTTACGTAGGGCATCCGTGACTGCCAAAACTGGCCCAGCCAGAGGGACAACATCGACAAGTCGCGATACAAAAGTAACAGGCCCACTTCGGACGGGGCACTCGAGAGGCGCGACCCCACCGAGGAAAAAGGTATCCGCGCACTCTATCGAGCTCAAAGTGGCTCCTGCAGGCTATAGTCAAAATCTACGCTCACTCTCAAAACGGAAGGACCCAAGATACTCAAACATCTAGCACAACGGTCGGAGTACTCTTGACGACTCAGCTGATCAGCTCCCTCGAATCTCGAGACACTAGCAAACTCAACCAACTCGTGGCACAAAACACACTAACTGGAGATACACCACAACCGGGATCGACCCACAACTCAGGGCTAACAAAACTGGTCGGACAACACTCAACGACCCGGGACCACCGTCAACCCCAACGGTTCCCAACAACACTAACCGGAAGATACTCGACGGCCCGGGACCACCGTCTATCCAAACGGCTCCCCACGACACTAGCACAAGTCTAAAGTCAGCGACCAGACTCCACTCAGCCCCCAGGCACGAGTGCAATAATGTCCCACAGTAACCTGACCACTCGGCCCACTACCCGGGTGAGGAAAATCTATGTCCAGGAAAAGATGCAAAGTGTGGGATGTCTAGAGCATATAAAGAACCTAGCCCAATTTGGAGTTTTCTACTAGTCTGGTTAAATATGTAGCATATGACGGGGGTGCTAGGTCAAGTTCTAATAATAGTAAGTAATTAAACAAAGCATAAATAGAAAATCCTCATCTCTCATAAGCATGCTTCCTATCTTTTCTAACATGAAATAAACATATCCCTCTAGCATGCTATCAATCAAAAGGGGCAACATTCCAAGATAAGCTCCTACTAATCATCATCATGATTTTCCCTATCGCAATTCTTATAAACATAATATAGATGTTATTCATGCAATTCTCAAACAAATACTGATACTAGGCTTATCTTCCTATCACATACATTGGTACACTAACATGCAAATACTCATCTCTCATCGGCGGAAATCAGTCACGAAGAAGCTAAAGCATCACCTTCGAAATGACCTCTAAAAATTCCGATAAAAATACGGTCACATTCCTCTCGAAACGTAGATGCCGATCGAGTCCTCACAGGCTGAAATCCGACAACCGGGCATCAAGATAAAAATCCACTAAGCTTCGCTATCCAAAACATCATCGTAGAAAAAGATGTTCAAATGGTACCTCGGGAACACCACCAAAAACACAAAACGGAGCAAAGTCATCAACACGGAAAACGAAGGCGTACCTCTCATGAACAAGCTGCCATAAAAATTGGCACAAAATTCTATCGGGGTGATCTAGGGGACCTCGCGGACTGAAATGCGATGGTTTAAGCCACAAACGAAGAAGCGTCGAAGTGCGCCGCGTCGCAGAAAATGCCGATGCCGCGGCCTCCAAAAATTCCCAAGATCCCAAAAATCAAAGAAAACTCAAGGATGAAGCTCTCAGTCGAAGGTGGGCTCAAGAGGGCTAAGAAAAAGCCCAAAAAGAGAAGCCCAAAGGGCTATTTATAGCCCAAATCCACCAAAAGGAGGGATCCAGATTCGGGCGCAGAATTCGGGCGCTCGAATCCGGCCCGGCCCGTTACTGTGCACGCCCGATTTCTCCACAGCTAGCCACGTCACCCGCATCCGCGCCCCGCGTGCCCGGCGCACGCGCTCCCGCGAATCACGGCGCGATGCGTGGCTGCGCGGTTCATGGCGGGGCGCACGGGCTGCGGTCCACGCCGGGACTACCGGGTCGCCGCGCCCGCCAAAGGGCGCGCGCCACGCGTCCTGGCGTGGTCCACCGTGCGCCGCACCCGGCGCGGTTGGCACCTCGACTACCGCGTCGTCGCCCAGCCAATAGGAGCTCACCACGTGGCAGCCTCCGCATTGGCTGCGCCCGGTGCACGCCCAAGCCCCGTGGACTAGCCTGCCCGCCGCCGCTCCTGCGCCTGCCCGCGCCTGCGCCGCCGCGCTTCGCCGCCTGCCCGTGCTGCCGACGCTGCCCGCCGGCCGCCGGAACAGTACCAAGTGCCTCGAAATTCGTATTTTGGCATCCAGGTTCCGAAAAATACAAGTAAATATTCTATTTTCATCATTTTCGCACGCTAAATCCAAATCCGATGTCCGTTTTGCCTAATTCAACTTCTAAAATTATCGAAAATTCCCGAAAAAGTGAACTTGATCCGTTTTTTCGTGCCGGGTCCAAACTTTGGGTCCAATATGCGCAAACACCTCTAACACCCAACATGGGCCTCCATAAGCAGCTGATCAACCAGTAATCCATCGCGGGGATCCGGGTCCTCACACGAAGCACCGCTCCAAAACTCGCCCTCTCACAAAGAAAATCCCAGCTCATCGCGAAAACTGCAACAACAACCAACACGGTGCACAAATTAATCCTACAATTAACACAATGCCGCTGTCCGCGCAACAGTCCAGAAGATGGTCGATTTTCACCTGTGAGATGACCTCAAAAAATTCTAGAAAAATAACCGCTGCGATCCTTGCGACGAGTAGATGCAAACGAGTACTTGCACGTCCTGTTTCGACGCCTGTAGGTCAATAAACAAATAAAACACCGCGGCGAGCCAAAACTTCCCACGATCAATAATCTGTAGCATTCAGTATGAAAAAAGTGGAAATATCACCTTCGAAGCAACCTCAGAAAAATTCGATAAAAATACGGTCGCGTTCCTCTCAAAGCGTAGATGCCGATCGAGTCCTCCCGTAGGCCGAGAAATCCCAACAATACTCCACCGCTGTCCCAAACATCGCAGCAGTACAAAGGGTCAAAAGGTACCTCGGGAACACCACCAAAAACTCAAAACAGAGTGAAGTGATCAACACGGAAATCGAAGGCGTACCTCTTATGAACGCGCTGCCACAAAAATCGGCTCAAAACACTATCGGGGTGATCTAGGAGACCTCGCGGACTGAAATGCGATGATAGAAGCCACAAATGAAGGAGCGTCGAAGTGCGCCGCTTCGCAGAAAACGCTGATGCCGCGGCCTCCAAAAAATCCGAGAATCCATCGAATGGTGGAGAGAGAGAGAGGGAAGAACTTCCATGAAGAAAGCCCTCAGTGAAAAAGCCCAAAAAATAAGAAAAAGCTACAAAGAGGGCTATTTATAGGCCCAACCCACCAAGAAAACCAATCCGGATTC
>CM054937.1:12857528-12891957 GCA_029168755.2 Tillandsia fasciculata | reverse complement strand
AACTAATAAGGGGCCCCACTACGTTCACCTCGTGGGTATACAGGGTCATAGACCACTTTTCCGGAAAAGCGCACCCTGGCGGTGGCCAAACGCGGGTGTGCGTGCTGCAGCCTCGAGCCAAGTAACCATGATGTATAAACAAGAGCAAGATAGTAGCATGTGTAATCAAAGTACCCTACTAACAAGTAAAATCGAAGTAAAGCGGTAACATGTAACGACTAGAGTGAGGAGGTAACATGCAACATCTAAAGAAACGGTAACCGGTAGCATTTAAAGTGGAACGATAATATGTAATATTTAAAGTAAACGGTCATCGCGGGATCGACGCTAAACACCACACTCAACCCCACGTACGCACTTGCTTGTCCCCGTCCAACATGATAGAACTAAATGCTAAAACTTTCAAAAATCAACCCCACAATGTTTTAATCCAAGCATGAGACCCATATACGTTTAGAGCATCCCCCCCCCTTTTTTTATTTCCAATATTCTCTCTTTTCTTTATTTTAAAAGTCGGCACAATCACACAAGTAATATCTACCACCCTTCGATCCCTAACCCAAGTACGCACATGGTTGACCCCACACGCAAGACACAATTTTAATGTTAGAACTTAAAACAGTAACCCACCTGTCACCTGTAGCGTTTCGCGTTCGGTTTCCCCGCGTCCCGGCGCGCTCCTCGAAACTGCAAAACGGGTTCCACGGCGGCGGGGAGGTCAAGACCCGAAACGCACAACGAAGGAGAGCCCCAAAGGTCCAGGCTCAGGGTTCCGCGAGCGCGTCCCGCATGCGCGGCTGCCCCGCGCGGCGGCCCCGCATGGCGGGCTGCCCCGCGCGGCAGTCCCGCCATGACGGCTGCCCGCGCGGCAGCACATGCGTGCCCCGCGGATGCCCCGCGTGCGCGGGCGCCCCGCGCGGCAGCCCGCATGCGGGCTGCCCCGCGCGGCAGCCCCGCGAATGCGCGGGCGCCCCGCGCGGCAGCCCCGCATGCGGGGCTCCCCGCGCGGCAGCCCCGCATGCGGGCTGCCACGCGGCAGTCCCAGTGCGCGGGCTGCCCCGCGCGGCAGCCCCGCGATGCCCGGGCGCCACGGACGCGCGGCAGCCCCGCATGCGGCTGCCCCGCGCGGCAGCCCCGCATGGGCGGGCTCCCCCGCGCGGCAGCCCCGCTCGGGGGGGGGAGCTGCCCGCAGGCACGGGCAGCCCCGCGCGGCATCAAGCTCGCGCGGGCGCCTGCGGCGGGTGGCTCGCCCCGTCCCGGAGCTCCCCCTCCGATCGGTCCAAGAAAACCCTCCCCCCTTCTTAATTTATTAATTTTATTTTTCAAGAACGAGGAAGGGATAAACGAAATCGTGGCTCACTTGTCCTCGTCGGCACCCGGGCGAAGAAGAAAGGTCGCCCCCCCCCTTCGCGTTCGCCGGATCTTGCGGGAAGGCGATCGATCTCCTCCTTCTCCTCGTCGGGATCTCGGCTCTCGCGTCGCCTCGATATACGGTGGGGGAAAGTCTTGGGGTTTTCACGCGTCCGGAAAGTGGAAAAGAAAGGAGCGGGGAACCTAGCCCCCCCCTTGGAGTTTAAATCGGTTGTTTGGGCGCGGCCGATGGGATTTGGTTCCTCGAACCCCTAATTAAACCCGATTAAATTAGGTTAACCTCGATCAACTTTAATTAAATTGAATCGGACTAAATTCAATTAAATCCAGTTAAATTAAGTTAACTAATTCAAATTAAATTAGACCCAATCGAATTAAATTAAATTAAACCCAATCAAATTAAATTAAACTAACCCCAATGAAAATAAATTAAAACTAAACCCAATCAAATTAAATTAACCCGGGCCTGGTTTACCCCTGCGAAGACGTGCTGAAAATCCGAACTACGACGACTTCAGGAATTTATTCCGGAAGATTCCGGGGTCGGAAAACAGATCCGATCGCGCCGCCGGCCTCCGTTTCGCGAGCTTTATTCTCTAAAAATAACCGCGAGCCCCGACGGCCTGCCCAAAACAACGCAAGGAAAATCGTACCCCGGACCCCTTAGCCGAAAAGCGGTTCGAACTGAATTCACAGGTAATACCAAAAGGGAAATAAACCCGCGGTTATTACACCACTCACCTCTAAAAACGAGTTTCGTCCTCGAAACTCAAACCCGGATGGGAGTGAAAAGGTCGGGGTAGCACTCCCTCACCTTTCATCTTGGACTCCAGTTCCCAAGTTGCTTCCCGCTCTTCGTGGTTGTTCCAACAAATCGGGGATCGGCAGCGCCCTCCGTATAAGGCCTCGTAGGGCGCCATCTGGTTGCTGGCCCAGTAGCTGTTATTGTAGGCGAATTCCACGAGGGGTAGGTAGCGTGACCAACCGATCCCCCCCCAGTCAAGCACACCGGCGCGAAGCAGGTCTTCCGGGGTTTGTATCACACGCTCCGACTGTCCATCCGTCTGAGGGTGGAAGGCTGTGCTGAACTGCAGTCTGGTCCCCATCTCCACTCTGGTACCGGTAAGGGCTGTAGCTTCCCTGCTGGTCGCTGGTGTTCTGCCTTTATCTGTTGTCACTCTAGGCAGTGAGCCACGTGTCGAGTCACGTCTTCTTTCAATTTAGGCCACCAGAAAGTCTGTTTGAGGTCCCTGTACCTCTTCGTGCCCCCCCGGATGTGCCGCGTAAGGGCTCGGTGCGCCTCCGCTAAGATCTCTTCCTTCACACTCTGATGAACCAGGCACGCGGATCCGTTCGCGGGACCATAAGGTGCCGTCGTCTTCCACCGCGAAATCGCTCTCTTGGTCCAGGGGAATCTTGTCTCGTATGCGCTGTAGGTGTGGGTTGGTCTGTTGTCCCTCCCGGATCTTCTCAAATGACGTCGGCTTGACCACCAAGGTTAGAAGTCGCCTAACCGTGCCCGCTAGCACCACCTCCAACTGCATTCTTCGCGCGAATTCCGCGTTCAAGTGGTTCTATTCCGTTATCGTGCTCTCCGATGCCCCTTCTGGATGCCCTTTCCTGCTCAAGGCGTCCACCACCACGTTTGCCTTCCCGGGATGGTATTGGATCGACAGGTCGTAATCCTTTAACAACTCCAGCCACCGCCTCTGCCGCAAGTTTAATTCTTTTTGGGTAAAGATGTACTTAAGACTTTGATGATCTGAGAAGATGTTACAGTGGACTCCAAAGGGGTAATGCCTCCACAGTTTTAAAACGAAGACTACAGCAGCCAACTCCAAATCGTGTATCAGGTAGTTCTTTTCGTAATCTTTCGGCTGCCTGGATATGCAGGCAATCACTTTCCCCCCGTTGCATCCGAACGCCTCCAAGACCGACCCTTGATGCGTCGCTGTACACTTCATAATCCTTTACTGGTGTCAGCTGTACCAGTATTGGTGCCCTAGTTAATCTCCTCTTGCGTCCTCAAAGCTCTCCTGGTGTTTGGCCGTCCACACAAACTTTTCTCCTTTCCTGGTCAACCGGTTTAAAGGGCCGCAATTTTCGAGAAGCCCTCGACAAAACGTCTGTAGTACCCCGCCAATCCCCAGGAATTGCGAGTCTCCGTCACCGTCGTCGGTGGCTGCCAGTCGCTCACCGATTCCACCTTTTTGGGGTCCACGGCGATTCCTCCCGCCGGGATCGCGTGCCCCATGAATCCCACTTCGCGTAGCCAGAATTCGCACTTTTTGAGTTCCGAACAGCCTCGGCTTTCGGAGGGTCTGAAGGAGTATCGTCCGTACCTGGTCCTCGTGCTTCTCGTCGGTGGGTGGATGGATCAATATATCGTCGATGAAGACCACTACGAATCGGTCCAGGAAGGGTCAACAACCCGGTTTACCGTATCCATAAGAGAACAAAAATGCGGGGGCGTTCCTAAGCCCGAACGGCATGACCGTAACCTCGTAATGGCCGTATCGGGTCCGGAAGGCGGTCTTCGGGATGTCCCCGTTCCGAACTCGGTACTTACCGTAGCCCGATTACGGATCAATCTTAGAAAGGACCGTCGCCCCCGATTTAGTGCAGAAACCGGAGTGGTTAGAGAATTCGAGGGGTAAGGCTAAAGGTAGGGGGAGGCTCGCAAGGGTCAAAAGAGGGCGGGTTGCTCCGGCTCGGAGAGTACTCCTATCTAGACAAAGGAGGAAAAGAAAACAAAAACAAATAGGTACGTACCTGTCACTCCCCACTTTGGGAGGTCGCGTCGTCCACCGGAGCGGCCGAGGAAGTCCGCCCACAACCCTTGGGCCAGCGTCGCACCGCGGATTGGGGCAGGGGTCTGCTGTCAGAAGAGTCCGCGGATTGCTGGTTGCCGGGCGTGTCCTTTGTCCGAACAGGGGCCGCCGTGCTCTCCGGTCCTTGCTGCGGTTGGGGTGCGGTGGCGGAGTCATGGGTTGGTCCCTGGGGGCAGGAGGCATAGGTGTGATCTGGCAAGCCGCACCGGTTACAGTAGTGGTACCTCCAAGTGCATTCTGTCACCGGGTGCGCGCCTTCGCAGATGATGCAGGATTCTGGTTGCACGTGCGCGCTCCCTCTAAGTCCTCGCTCGCCTTCAGGTGCCCGCTTCGGGCGTGGGTTTGGCCGGCTCCTTGGGTCGGGGCCCCCCTGAGAGGTGGGGGCAGCAGTTCCCTTAGGTTCATCACGCCGCGGCGCCGGGGGTCTAGTGGCACCCGGCTTCGAAGGGCAGTCGTAACGCGTGTGGCCTGGCTTGCCACATCGGAAGCAGTGCCCGTCCCGCCACGGGCAGCTCGTCATGGGGTGCGCGTTGCCGCATATGACGCACGGCTTCGGTGGCCTAAGCTCCTCTGTCGTCTGACCAAGGTTTCGCTCGGCTCTCGGGCGTTTGTTCGCCCGGTCCTTCCGCTGGGGGTCCCCTACCGGCCCGGGGTGAGAGTATTCCTGCCGGGCGCGCTCAACATTGGTGTACCCGGCCAAATTAGCCGCCTCCTGGAAGGCGGGAGGGCCCGCCGGTGGCGTCCCGAGAGGGGCAACGCCTCTGCTGCCGCCCCGGAATCGATCGACGCCCTCGAGTTCCTGTATCAGCATGCTCAGGCGCTCCGCGAGTGTTAGCAGTTGCCCAGCCACGTCGCGCAGCTGGTTGCGGAGCAGGCGATTGGCTTCGTCGGCGATGTCCATTTCCGTCGTCGGTTGCTTGCTGAGTCGGCCCTCTATCTGTCACACAAGGAAGGTCAGCTTTAGCCTTTGCTAATAGGCAATCGGACAACGAACCACATAGCGAAAGAAAGGACTCGGACTCTTCCCTCCCCTCTATCGCTCGCATTCTACATTCCTATGCCCTACCCATTTCATTCATCTGTAGGCAAGTGAGGTGTCCCCACGGATGTCGGCACTAACTGTTGTGATTGAATGAATTGTCTCTGATACCATCTTAATCTGTCACGCCCCGGGGGTTTGTTTTAGCGGAAACGGTTCATTTTTTTTTTTTTTTTTTTTGAAAGCCTCTCTTCCCCGGCGCGTGCCCAGACCCGCCGCACGTACAGGATCTCTCTGCAACCGGACAGAGTCTCCCCTGTATGTGCACGGCGTAGAGTTTAGTATATCTCCCAACATGCACAACCATTCATTCACAACAATCATTCACATACAACCAGCATTCTAATTTATTAAAGCGCATGGCCGATCGGTTTGGAAAGGATAAATCCACAGTTTGAAAAGAGCGCCCACCCGGCACTTACGTTTTGAAGACTAGTTTTCGAAATCAGCATAAACCCACAAGGTTTTGAAAACGGTGCCCACACGACACCCGAGTTTTGAAATCCATTTCGCAAACCATAAATCCACAGGGTTTTGAAACCGGTGCCCACACGACACTTAGATTTTTTAAAAACAGTTTTCGCAATCTTTTCTTTGGTTTTGCCTTTTCTTTTTTTTTTCAAATGGCCAACAGAAATAAAAGAAAAGTAATGCATAAGAGGATAACCAAATACCGACATCCACGTCGACCCCACGAGGGTATCGAGAACCTCACACCTAACTACAATGTAAATGAAATGCCGGAAAGAAAGAGGAAATACAATCCAGGGTCCCCAACGACCCCGCTGCGTCCGCCCCGTCCTCACCGCCGCCTACCTCTCCCCTCGCCTGAACCCTGTCACGAAGTGGGAAGTCAGTGACTAATAATAGCAGAGCAGGGGAAAAATAATAAAAACAAACCGTAGCGACAACCGGAGCAACCACCCTCTCAAGAGGGGAAACGATGACCTGTACACCTGTGTCCTGCTATACCCGGCCACGTCGGACAACTAAACCGACGGCCGTACCGTACCTGCAAAACCCGACCACGTCGGGCAACTAAACCGACGGGTCGCACCGCTCGCACCTCGGCGCCTCAAACCCCACAACTAATAAGGGGCCCCACTACGTCACCTCGTGGGTATACACGGGTCATAGACCACTTTTCCGGAAAAGCGCACCCTTGGCGGTGGCCAAACCGCGGGTGCGCGTGCTGCAGCCTCGAGCCAAGTAACCATGATGTATAAACAAGAGCAAGATAGTAGCATGTGTAATCAAAGTACCCTACTAACAAGTAAAATCGAAGTAAAGCGGTAACATGTAACGACTAGAGTGAGGAGGTAACATGCAACATCTAAAGAAACGGTAACCGGTAGCATTTAAAGTGGAACGATAATATGTAATATTTAAAGTAAACGGTCATCGGGGATCGACGCTAAACACCACACTCAACCCACGTACGCACTTGCTTGTCCCCGTCCAACATGATAGAACTAAATGCTAAAACTTTCAAAAATCAACCCCACAATGTTTTAATCCAAGCATGAGACCCATATACGTTTAGAGCATCCCCCCCCTTTTTATTTCCAATATTCTCTCTTTTCTTTATTTTAAAAGTCGGCACAATCACACAAGTAATATCTACCACCCTTCGATCCCTAACCCAAGTACGCACATGGTTGACCCCACACGCAAGACACAATTTTAATGTTAGAACTTAAAACAGTAACCCACCTGTCACCTGTAGCGTTTCGCGTTCGGTTTCCCCGCGTCCCGGCGCGCTCCTCGAAACTGCAAAACGGGTTCCCCGGGCGGGGAGGTCAAGACCCGAAACGCACAACGAAGGAGAGCCCCAAGTCCCAGCCGGTTCCGCGCGGCAGTCCCGCATGCGCGGCTGCCCCGCGCGGCGGCCCCCGCATGCGCGGGCTGCCCCGCGCGGCAGTCCCGCATGCGGGCTGCCCCGCGCGGCAGCCCCGCGTGCGCGGGCTGCCCCGCGCGGCAGCCCCGCATGCGGGCTGCCCGCGCGGCAGCCCCGCGTGCGCGGGCTGCCCCGCGCGGCAGCCCCGCATGCGGGCTGCCCCGCGCGGCAGCCCCGCGTGCGCGGGCGCCCGCGCGGCAGCCCGCATGCGGGCTGCCCGCGCGGCAGCCCGCATGCGGGGCTGCCCGTGCGCGGGCTCCCCGCGCGGCAGCCCCGCATGCGGGCTGCCCCGCGCGGCAGTCCCGCGTGCGCGGGCTGCCCCGCGCGGCAGCCCCGCATGCGGGCTGCCCCGCGCGGCAGCCCGCAGCCCGCATGCGCGGGCTCCCCGCGCGGCAGCCCCGCATGCGTGGGCTGCCCCGCGCGGCAGCCCCGCATGCGCGGGCTCCCCGCGCGGCAGCCCCGCTCGGGGGGGGAGCTGCCCGCAGGCACGGGCAGCCCCGCGCGGCATCAAGCTCGCGCGGGCGCCCTGCCGGCGGGTGGCTCGCCCCGTCCCGGAGCTCCCCCTCCGATCGGTCCAAGAAAACCCTCCCCCCTTCTTAATTTATTAATTTTATTTTTCAAGAACGAGGAAGGGATAAACGAAATCGTGGCTCACCTTGTCCTCGTCGGCACCGGGCGAAGAAGAAAGGTCGCCCCCCCCTTCGCGTTCGCCGGATCTTGCGGGAAGGCGATCGATCTCCTCCTTCTCCTCGTCGGGATCTCGGCTCTCGCGTCGCCTCGATACGGGTGGGGGAAAGTCTTGGGGTTTTCACGCGTCCGAAAGTGGAAAAGAAAGGAGCGGGGAACCCTAGCCCCCCCCTTGGAGTTTAAATCGGTTGTTTGGGCGCGGCCGATGGGGATTTGGTTCCTCGAACCCCTAATTAAACCCGATTAAATTAGGTTAACCTCGATCAACTTTAATTAAATTGAATCGGACTAAATTCAATTAAATCCAGTTAAATTAAGTTAACTAATTCAAATTAAATTAGACCCAATCGAATTAAATTAAATTAAACCCAATCAAATTAAATTAAACTAACCCCAATGAAAATAAATTAAACTAAACCCAATCAAATTAAATTAAACCCGGGCCTGGTTTACCCCTGCGAAGACGTGCTGAAAATCCGAACTACGACGACTTCAGGAATTTATTCCGAAAGATTCCGGGGTCGGAAAACAGATCCGATCGCGCCGCCGGCCTCCGTTTCGCGAGCTTTATTCTCTAAAAATAACCGCGAGCCCCGACGGCCTGCCCAAAACAACGCAAGAAAAATCGTACCCCGGACCCCTTAGCCGAAAAGCGGTTCGAACTGAATTCACAGGTAATACCAAAAGGGAAATAAACCCGCGGTTATTACAAGCTAGGGGAGATCCTCGGGGGTGTCGGGAGCTCCACCAGGTCCAGTGCCAGAGTAGGAGAGGAGCGGTTGGTCGGAGCTAAAACTTACGACTAACCTTGAGGCAACAATGGTGAAGAATAAAGTAGGGGCTCTTGGGTTCATGCAAAGGCACCATAGGGGCTGTCAAGGTGAGGGGAAGCTCACTAGGGCGTTGGCTGGGGTCGAGGAGCGACGGCGGCGGACGGCGGCGAAGCTTTGCCCAAGGCAAGAAGACCCAGAACTAGGGCTTCACCGTGTGGCTTCAATACTATACCAAAGAGGCTGAGACCTTGTGGGATCTTCCTGAAGGTCAGCAGGAGAGAATCCAGCACTTGGATCAAAGCTTCAATGGTCGAATGAAGGGGGCGAACGAGTCCTGCCAAAATAGGGTTCCAGCGGGCTCTTCTCCTTTTCTGGCTAATCGAAGATTTCTAGGCGTCGTGGCTACACTAGAAGGAACTTCAGGGAGTCAGAGGAAAGTTGGGGACCTCCAAAGGCCAAGAAACAAAGAGGAGGGGAGGTCAAATTACGTCACTCCGAGGAAAAAAAAGAAGATGAATTTCCTTCTTCTCCGGCACAGTACGGCGGAGTCCGACGACCAAGCTCCTCAGGATAGGCCTACAGAGAGGTATGGAGGTCTCAGATGAGCTAGGGTGCCAGTGTTCCAGATCGCTTGGCTCCTCTTCCTTCCCAACCGAAGATCAACCAAGAAGAGATAAAATAGTTTCTTTTTTTTCGGTGATGGGGTGTGGTTGGGCTCGGGAAGGAAGTAGAGGGAAGAGGGGGATCGTGGGGGTGAGGCCGCGATCGATGAGGGACTCGGGGTGGTTAGGGTTCCAAAGAGAATCCTAACTACCATTAGCACAAAATGCTAATAAGTCCCTCAATACAAGAAAATCTCAGCTAGGTCTAGGACTGTAGATGAAAAATGCTGTAAAGTCCCTCCACAAGCAATCTCATCCAAAACCACAGATAAAATATAAGCACTTTAGCAAAAATACACTAAAATCTTACGTATTTCACGTATTTTGAGGCATTTGGGTCGTCGAACAGAAAAATGGATGACACCATGATGTTCGTCTCGACGAGACCTATAAGATAGCGATTTTGGTTCGTGAAGTTTAGGTCTCAAAAACTCACATTAACATCTTTTAGTGAAAAACATCATATGGCACGCTTTTCGAGGCTCTAGGCTCATCGAAATCAAAATTAGATCACACCATCTTGTTAAGCTCGATGAGACCGATCAAATCGAATATTTACATTGCCAGATTCAAGTCCAAATCGGCCAGATTAGGCAATTTCGCATAAACACTCTCAAAATTTTAGGGTTACTATTCACAACTAAAGTTATTATTCAAATAACTTAAACCTTCAATTTAAAATATTTAAACTTTAGAATTTCAAATTCTCGGTTTCTACATTGTAACCAAGACCTAACCACTCCACCAACTTCAGATCTGAAGTGAGCATTATACTCAGGAGGTTAAGAGGGTTCAGAGGCTCACTATAAGGTCGCCGGAAATGTGGGTTATGGGATCCAAGGATCTAAATAAAAAAAAAATCACCTAGAGGGGGGTGAATAGGTGTAAACAATAAAACTCAAAAATCTTTGCGTAAAAATAACCCAATGCGGAAAAATAAATAAAGTAGTAAGATTTTACGTGGAAAACTCCGTCACAGGAGTAAAAAACCACGCGACCGATAACACGGTGAAATCCACTAAGATTAAACACGTACAAGGTGATATAACGTAACACTATGACTCAACCTTTTCCATACGCTCCGAGTAGATCTTCTCCACTCGCTCCACAACGCGCCTCGAATCCACGATTTGCGTCCAACGCCGAATCCACGACGTCCAACCGAATCCAGAGTTTTCACTAATTTTGATACGTATCGATCACACGAACGCACCTCGCTCTGAATTCACGAAAGCAATAGCACATTGAATCCACAAGGCCACACGAATCTACGCGGCGATTGTCCTTTCGGAAATCGTTATTTTGTTTATTGGTGGTGATGATATTTGAATACTCAGATCATATAGATAGACAAGGAAAACACCATCTAAGTATTCATCGATTTGATTCTTCAAAAGAAATAAAGAGTTTTGAAACCCTAGAATCAAATCGATCAATAGAAAAAGAAAACCTAAAATAAACGGTGTTTATCTTTTCTTCTCTATACGTGGATTACCATTTATTCCTTCTTGGGATATAAGAAATTTAGGACCCTTTGGAATAATACGAATACCCTAAAAGATGATATTAGGTTCTATTTATAGGTTAGAAACCTTTTGGAAAGAGATAAGAATAAAAAACTACCTTAATAGAATTTTTTCCGCACGGCGGTCCGGACTGGATTAGGCTGATCCGGACTGTCGTCTTTTTTTAGAAAATTTTCTGAAAAAACAGGTTCGGGGTCCAGACTGGAATTTCTGATCCGGACTGATTCATGCGTTTTATTAAAAATAATGTTCGGAGTCCGGACTGGATAGGGGTTGATCCGGACTGGAATTTCGCATGAACCCAACCATGTTCGGAGTCCGGACTGGATGTGGCTAATCCGGATCCTGAACATATAAAGTGTCCAGTTTTTTATTTTTATGCAATGGAAATTATTTCAAGTGTTTCTAAACTATAAGAATGTATTCAAATTGTCACAAAAATTTAATTTAGCGTACCTGATGATTTTGAATCCATTCTTCTTGAGATTGATGTATGTGATCTTCAATTCTTCAACTTCAATCTTCAAGACTCAAAATACTTCACGAAATACGCTAATACAAAAATCCTTAACAGGAAAAGCCACCGGAGTGCTGGCCGGAGCATGGTGGCCTTATACACATCAACCTAGAGCTAGGGCTGTAGAACACACAACAACTTGGGTTTTAAAGGCCATCTAAGGCAAGCAGCATGGACAGGGGTTCGAGGACATTTCTAGGATTGCCTCGAGGTCCAGTGCCGGCGTACGATTGCGGCGGTTGGCCGGAGAAGACCTTGCGACCTCTAAGGAACAACAAGGTTGGGAAAGAACTAAGCAGGGGGTTCTAGGCTCGAGCAAGGACATCTACAGGACTGTCTTGATAAGAGGGAGTCAGCCAAGTGTATGGCCGGCGACGGGGAGCGGCAGCGGAGGGAACAAGGCCAAGAAGGAATAACCCGAAACTAGGGTTTCATCCCGCAGCTCCTAGACTCAACCAAAAGCTATGAAACTTTAAGGGGAGTCTCCACAGGGCCAGGAGAAGATCTCGGCATCTTAGATCTCGACCTGAGCCATTGGAGGCGGTGCATGACGATGGCGGCCCAAACTAGGGTTCCGGTGAGCTGTTTGCTTCCGCCGGCAACCCGACAGTTCTCTAGTGTCATGGTTATGCAAAGGGGATCACCAAAAGGTGAGGAAGAGATTGTAGGTGACTCAAGCAAGAAAAATAAAAAAGAAACAACTATGTGCTTACCTCGGTTCCAAAGAAGAAAAAGAAAGGATAGTCTCATTCTCCGACGTCCGGCAGCGGATACAAATGGCAGCACTCCTCGAGAAGGGTCTCCACAGGTGGAGAAAGGCTTCGGAGGAGTCTGGGTGCAAGATGGCAAAGTTTGATGCAAGCTTCTTCCTCCTCACGGAGATCCAAGAGAGATCTTGGATCAAGACGCTTTTTCGGCGAGGGGAGGCTGCAGTCGGCGGTGTAACGCTCGGCCGCTCAGGGAAGGAGTAAAAGAAGAGGATGAGACGTGTGGAGGTGGATGGGTGCAATGCAACACAGCTAGGGTTTCCAAGAGGGAACCCTAGGTGTTGTTATATAACTTGTAACAATATGCCAACCAGTCCCTCTACATTGAGTATTACAACTTGAGTTCCTTACTATAGACATAATTTGCCATGAGGTCCCTCGATCTCAGATGTTTCACGCATTTCAGAGCATAAAATATAGAGGGTTTAGTACTAATACATTGTTAAAATAGTGTTTTACATATTTTTTGAGGCTCTCGGTAGTCAAACATAAAAACGATCGATACCACGACGTTCGGCTCGACGAAACCTATTAAGTAGCGATTTTGGTTTATCACGTTTAGATCCCGATAAGTCACATTATCAACTTCTTCAATGACAATTGCTCTTGGGCACACTTTTCAATGTGTTTGGTTTGTCAAACTGAAAATCGGATCGTGCCATCGCGTTCAGCTCGATGATACTATTCAAATAATATATTTATTTTGTTGAATTCGGATCTCATTAGGTTAGACTAAGAACTTTGACAAGAACACTCCTAAATTTTCTAAGGTTACTATTCATACTTACTAAAATATCAACTTTTTATTTAAAATTTCAAACTCGAAATTCACGAGTATTACAGAGAACACAATCCTTTTCGTCCTCACCCTATTCGAGGCAGATTCCAGCGAAAATCTGTGTCCGTGTGAAAAATTACCATTCTTAATAGGTGTTGAGATCAAAATTTTCGCCACCTTGGAAAGTGATACATGGCGTATACCATCGGCCAAATATATCAGCCGACAAAAGAATTAGTCAACAAAGAGGGACTCGCGTCTTGACTAAGACTGACCTCAGTCATGTGAGAGTGCGGCACGCAACATGCGCCATCAGCTAAAGGCATCAGCCGATAGGAAAAGCGGCCAACAAGGGGATTATTGCCTCATTCAGAACCGACCTCAGCTGAAGACAAATGTTAGACCGCCTCAGTCAAGTGACGAAAGAGGCGAAGTCAGGGTCAACTCTTGACTGTTCGAATCGCAGAAGGAAAGACTCTGGGAGGAAAGAGTACGTGATTTGGACGTGAATCTCGTAACTGACTCTGGAACAGCAAGCGCTGCCCAGCATTGGAAAGCGCCGAAAATCATGTTTCAGCGCGTCGATTAGGGGATGAACCTAAACAGAAAACGACCACTATCCTGTTGAGGAGAATTGACTCGAAAGGAAGTAGTTGAGGAATTTACGATGACTCCCCTTAGATCACGCCGATTAGTAAAATCGACGGTTATACACTTAGTTCGTAAATGTATAAATAAGCGAACCAATAAAGAAAAAGAGATCCTGCAATCTCATAAGCCAGTGATCACCTCTGCTTTTTTATACTTTTCATATATGCATTTATTGCTTTCCTAGATAACTTTTACCGCACTTTCTAGGAGTAGATTAACTTGTAATCGATTCCCAGTTACTCTTGTAATCCCACTCCAATCAATACAAATTCTTAATTGGTTGATTAGTCGTGTCAATTTCTTGTTACTGCCTCTTAGTTCGGCTAATCTAAGCCGAGCTCTTTCAAGAGTTGATTGAGAAGAACCCAGCCGAGCGGAACCGTCCTCGGTCCGATCGCTTGATCTCTTGGCACGCGGTGCATCACAGGGTCACCCACATGGACCGATCGCAGACGGCACCCGGTCGATGGTCAACGCAACTTTTTGGCCCAACAATAGGGATGACAAAATTTATTTTAAATTTTAATGTTAAAAAATAAAATTGATAAGACTAAAGAGAGAATATAGATCTTTGAATGAATAGGATGTAAATCTTACACCTAGTCTAGAGGTATACAGGTAATATTGATCTTTTTTTTCTACTCGAATGATTTTTATTAACTAAATTTATTTTTTTTTTCAAATTTATGAGTAATTTTGTTGAATTTAATATTTTCAAGTGTGAACAATTAGCCGCTAATAGTTAATATACTGAGTAAATATAAGAAATAAATCAAAAGAAGGTTGAGGGGATATCTTATAATGCCATTTTTTGTTTTTTTATTGCGGAGTTTTTTTTTTTTAATTAAGTAATTTTAGTCAATTATATAAAAAATATTATTAAATATGTGAGTGACTAAATTAAGAAAAATGCTTTTTGTATACTCCAAAAAGGGTGTATATCTTACACTCCATCTATACAGGAATGGGGTGAATTCCGGATCACTTCGAAGTGATCAATGGAGGATACTCTATCCTTCGATGGATGGGGTGTACATCATATACCCCTTTTGGAGTGTATGAGTAGCATTGTTCATTTAATAAAGAATTAATTTCAAACAATTCTCTGTATACATATTGAATAGTAGATACATCCTTACAAAATTTAACTTTTTATATTTATTTTTTCAAAAATCCTAAGATGTTCATATATATTCCTTTGATTTATTACTGTCAGTTCACTGTTTACTTTTTAACCGAATATATATATATAAAATGTCAATTTTGTCTTTTCAAATATGTTTCTTCAAAAGTCTACGAAAATGTCTTAAAGAGTAAAAATATAAATTTATTTTACTAACTTAACTAAAGTTAAGTATTTAATTTATGATTAACTATAATTTTCTAACGGAGATTGACGGAAATACATATATTAACAACTTTAGATTTTTGAAGGGGTAAATATAAAAAATTGAATTTTATAGGAATATATCTACTATTCGATATATTTACAGAAAGTCATATAAAATTAATCATTTAATAAAATATTTAACTTAATTAATAAAAATTATTTAATTCAAAATAATAAAAAGTTAAAAGTGATGTTCACTAAAAACACACAAGTTGATGAGGTTATTCAAAATAACCAGTAATTGAGCGTACTGCACACATTTATAAGAATTAAATTAAAAATTTTACTGCAAGAATGCGAATTCGGATTTTGAATTTTGGGTCGGATTCGATTTTGATTATAAATTTTTAAAACTCATCAAATTTATATTTAAATTTGAATTTAAATTTGAATAATTGAATTCGAATTTTAATTTTTAAATAGCCAACAAAATTCAACTTGAGGATATTCTACCCATAAGGAATCTGGCATTATTTTTGTCACGAAACATAATAAAACGGGGATATTGTTACGGAATTGAGTTGGCGTATTTCGTGATTGTATTAAGTCTTGAAGATTGAAGATGAAGAACTTCGGATCGTATACCTCAATCTCAAGAAAAAGAATTCAAAAGGATCAGGTACGTTTAACTAAATAATTTTGATGATCCGAATACTTCTTATAGTGTAGAAACACCTGGAAAGGTTTTAACTGCTTATTCATCAAAAACTGGACATGGGACATGTTCAGGATCCGGATCGTAGGACTTTCAATCCGGATCCCGAAAGGTGTTCGTTCATACATTGCTGCAATCCGATCACAGCTTGTACAATCCGGATCCCGAATGGGATGTTTTGTGAAAATGTATGAACGATCCGGATCGGGATTATGATCCGGATCCCGAACAGGTGATTTTCTGGAAACTGCATTCTGTGCGTCTGCGATCCGGATCGTGGCTTATACAATCCGGATCGCCGTCGGTAAAACTTTCCAGAAAAGTTTGTTTTTGATCCGAATATTCTTCCTAGGGTTTCTAACCTATAAATAACCCTATGGTCATTTTTCTAGGGTGAATCCAAATAGAGCCGTCATTTTCACATATCATTTATACGGCCTTAGATCCACATATAGAGAAGAAAGAAATCAATAGAAATGATTCTATGTTTCTTCATCTATATTGATTAGTTTGATTCTAGGTTTTCATACTCACATCTTGAGTTGAATCAAACTAATGAATACTTAGATGGTATTTCCGATCTACTCTTGATCTAAGTATTCGGCGGATCATCACCACCCAAACAAACAACGATTTACCCCAAAATCGGCGCGGACTCGCGTGGCCTTGTGGATTCAAGGTGTTATCGCTTTCGTGGATTCGAGCGAGGTGCGTTCGTGGATTCGAAGCGTACCATTGGGTGAAGACCGTGGATTCGGTTGGACGTCGTGGACTCGACGTTGGACGCTGTGGATTCAGCGTTGGGCGCGGATCGTGGATTCGAGAAGCGTCGTGGAGCGAGCGGGAAGATCGACTAGGGGCGTATGGTAAAAGGTTGAGTCGTCTGTGAGTACGTTATATCACCTTGTACGTGTGTTAACTCTAGTGGATTTCGCCGTGTTATCGGTCCCGTGGTTTTTTACTCCGGTTTGGAGTTTTCCACGTAAAAATCTTGTGTGTTCTTTTATTTTTCCGCATTGGGTTTTATCGCACAATGATTTTTGAGTGTTTATTGTTTACACCTATTCAAGAAACCTCTAGGTGTTTTTTCCCCTATTAGATCCTTATTAACCTAAACCCAACAGCAACACTCCTCGAGAAGGGTCTCCACAGGTGGAGAAAGGCTTCGGAGGAGTCTGTGTGCAAGATGGCAAAGTTTGATGCAAGCTTCTTCCTCCTCACGGAGATCCAAGAGAGATCTTGGATCAAGACGCTTTTTCGGCGAGGGGAGGCTGCAGTCGGCGGTGTAACGCTCGGCCGCTCAGGGAAGGAGTAAAAGAAGAGGATGAGACGTGTGGAGGTGGATGGGTGCAATGCAACACAGCTAGGGTTTCCAAGAGGGAACCCTAGGTGTTGTTATATAACTTGTAACAATATGCCAACCAGTCCCTCTACATTGAGTATTACAACTTGAGTTCCTTACTATAGACATAATTTGCCATGAGGTCCCTCGATCTCAGATGTTTCACGCATTTCAGAGCATAAAATATAGAGGGTTTAGTACTAATACATTGTTAAAATAGTGTTTTACATATTTTTTGAGGCTCTCGGGTAGTCAAACATAAAAACGATCGATACCACGACGTTCGGCTCGACGAAACCTATTAAGTAGCGATTTTGGTTTATCACGTTTAGATCCCGATAAGTCACATTATCAACTTCTTCAATGACAATTGCTCTTGGGCACACTTTTCAATGTGTTTGGTTTGTCAAACTGAAAATCGGATCGTGCCATCGCGTTCAGCTCGATGATACTATTCAAATAATATATTTATTTTGTTGAATTCGGATCTCATTAGGTTAGACTAAGAACTTTGACAAGAACACTCCTAAATTTTCTAAGGTTACTATTCATACTTACTAAAATATCAACTTTTTATTTAAAATTTCAAACTCGAAATTCACGAGTATTACAGAGAACACAATCCTTTTCGTCCTCACCCTATTCGAGGCAGATTCCAGCGAAAATCTGTGTCCGTGTGAAAAATTACCATTCTTAATAGGTGTTGAGATCAAAATTTTCGCCACCTTGGAAAGTGATACATGGCGTATACCATCGGCCAAATATATCAGCCGACAAAAGAATTAGTCAACAAAGAGGGACTCGCGTCTTGACTAAGACTGACCTCAGTCATGTGAGAGTGCGGCACGCAACATGCGCCATCAGCTAAAGGCATCAGTCGATAGGAAAAGCGGCCAACAAGGGGATTATTGCCTCATTCAGAACCGACCTCAGCTGAAGACAAATGTTAGACCGCCTCAGTCAAGTGACGAAAGAGGCGAAGTCAGGGTCAACTCTTGACTGTTCGAATCGCAGAAGGAAAGACTCTGGGAGGAAAGAGTACGTGATTTGGACGTGAATCTCGTAACTGACTCTGGAACAGCAAGCGCTGCCCAGCATTGGAAAGCGCCGAAAATCATGTTTCAGCGCGTCGATTAGGGGATGAACCTAAACAGAAAACGACCACTATCCTGTTGAGGAGAATTGACTCGAAAGGAAGTAGTTGAGGAATTTACGATGACTCCCCTTAGATCACGCCGATTAGTAAAATCGACGGTTATACACTTAGTTCGTAAATGTATAAATAAGCGAACCAATAAAGAAAAAGAGATCCTGCAATCTCATAAGCCAGTGATCACCTCTGCTTTTTTATACTTTTCATATATGCATTTATTGCTTTCCTAGATAACTTTTACCGCACTTTCTAGGAGTAGATTAACTTGTAATCGATTCCCAGTTACTCTTGTAATCCCACTCCAATCAATACAAATTCTTAATTGGTTGATTAGTCGTGTCAATTTCTTGTTACTGCCTCTTAGTTCGGCTAATCTAAGCCGAGCTCTTTCAAGAGTTGATTGAGAAGAACCCAGCCGAGCGGAACCGTCCTCGGTCCGATCGCTTGATCTCTTGGCACGCGGTGCATCACAGGGTCACCCACATGGACCGATCGCAGACGGCACCCGGTCGATGGTCAACGCAACTTTTTGGCCCAACAATAGGGATGACAAAATTTATTTTAAATTTTAATGTTAAAAAATAAAATTGATAAGACTAAAGAGAGAATATAGATCTTTGAATGAATAGGATGTAAATCTTACACCTAGTCTAGAGGTATACAGGTAATATTGATCTTTTTTTTCTACTCGAATGATTTTTATTAACTAAATTTATTTTTTTTTTCAAATTTATGAGTAATTTTGTTGAATTTAATATTTTCAAGTGTGAACAATTAGCCGCTAATAGTTAATATACTGAGTAAATATAAGAAATAAATCAAAAGAAGGTTGAGGGGATATCTTATAATGCCATTTTTGTTTTTTTATTGCGGAGTTTTTTTTTTTTTTAATTAAGTAATTTTAGTCAATTATATAAAAAATATTATTAAATATGTGAGTGACTAAATTAAGAAAAATACTTTTTGTATACTCCAAAAAGGGTGTATATCTTACACTCCATCTATACAGGAATGGGGTGAATTCCGGATCACTTCGAAGTGATCAATGGAGGATACTCTATCCTTCGATGGATGGGGTGTACATCATATACCCCTTTTGGAGTGTATGAGTAGCATTGTTCATTTAATAAAGAATTAATTTCAAACAATTCTCTGTATACATATTGAATAGTAGATACATCCTTACAAAATTTAACTTTTTATATTTATTTTTTCAAAAATCCTAAGATGTTCATATATATTCCTTTGATTTATTACTGTCAGTTCACTGTTTACTTTTTAACCGAATATATATATATAAAATGTCAATTTTGTCTTTTCAAATATGTTTCTTCAAAAGTCTACGAAAATGTCTTAAAGTGTAAAAATATAAATTTATTTTACTAACTTAACTAAAGTTAAGTATTTAATTTATGATTAACTATAATTTTCTAACGGAGATTGACGGTAAATACATATATTAACAACTTTAGATTTTTGAAGGGGTAAATATAAAAAATTGAATTTTATAGGAATATATCTACTATTCGATATATTTACAGAAAGTCATATAAAATTAATCATTTAATAAAATATTTAACTTAATTAATAAAAATTATTTAATTCAAAATAATAAAAAGTTAAAAGTGATGTTCACTAAAAACACACAAGTTGATGAGGTTATTCAAAATAACCAGTAATTGAGCGTACTGCACACATTTATAAGAATTAAATTAAAAATTTTACTGCAAGAATGCGAATTCGGATTTTGAATTTTGGGTCGGATTCGATTTTGATTATAAATTTTTAAAACTCATCAAATTTATATTTAAATTTGAATTTAAATTTGAATAATTGAATTCGAAATTTTAATTTTTAAATAGCCATCTCAAATTCAACATGAGGATATATCTACCCATAAGGAATCATTATGGCATTATTTTTGTTATTTAAAAACATAATAATAACGGGCTTATATATTTTCAAAAGCACAAACTCAAATATATTCGTAAATTTTTTATCATTAAATTTGTATTAAGATTTATACTATTTATTTTTTATTTTTTTTAGTTGATTTTATAATAAAACAAATATCAATACAAATCTAATTATAAAAAATTTATAAGTATAAATAAATTTATATTTTTGAAAATATATAAACTCTACTCATAACAAACTTAAAAAAAATGATGAAATTTTAGATTGTAAAAGAAGCATTGATTTAAAATAATAAAATTAAACCAAACAAAAAAAAAGATTAATCTTGTGTAGGATCATATTTAAAAAGTTGAGATCGAAGGATGCAAGGCAAGTACGTTAGCATTAGTGCACGACTCACGAGTCCAACCCTCGTCCACCTAGCAGCGGCACAACACCCCCACCCGGGGGTCTCATCTGAAATCCCCAAATTACCCTTCTCTCCTCCCCCCTTTTGCTTCTTCTTCTCCCTCCCCCTCTCTTCCTCGGGCTTCCTCTTTTTCTCTCTTCCTCTCTCTCTCTCTCTCTCCCTCTCTCTCTCTATCTCTCTCTCTCTCTACTCCATCCCCTCCCCTTTTTTTCTCTCTCTCTCCTACGCCCTTTCGATCTCTCTCTCCTCCCCCTTCCGAAACCCTAACCCTAGCCCGATCTCTCCCCGCAGCTCCTCCTCTCAGCCTCCGCCGCGATGTCGGGCGATTCGGCACCGGCGCCGCCCCCCGCCGCCGGATCCTCGCCGGAGATCCCACCCCCGCAGCCGGAGCCCGCCGCCCTCGCCCCGCGCAAGGCGCGCTTCCCCCGGGCCTGCACATCGCGGCCGCCGGCGCAGAAGCCGGCGGCGGCGCCCCCGCCGGAGCGCCGGAAGTCGGCGCGGAGGGAGAAGGAGGAGCAGAAGCAGGCCAGCAGCCGCGTGATCACCCCACTGGTGCCGGAGCCGGCCCCCGCCGACCTCCCCCGGTGGGAGCTCCGCTCCATGTGGGAGCTCGCCTCCGTGCTCAACTTTCTCTATGTGAGTAGATTAAATTGTTGCTTCCCGAGCTGCGTTGTTACTGGGTGGTGCTTTTAGGGTTGTTAGGGTTGACGCGGTTGTGTGGGAACTGTTTCTAGGTTTTCAGGCCGCTTCTCAACATTGCGGTGGAGTTCTCCGCTGAGGAGCTCGAGATGGCACTGATTACCCCCAACAGCACGCTTGACGACGTTCACATGCCTCTTCTGAAGGTTAGTTACTTCCGGGTTGATCGGAAAAGTGCTGCATTGTTCTTGTTCTTTGGTGGCTAAACTTGAGAGTTTTTATTTCTTTTGAGGCAAACGTTTGTTGCCTTTGTTGCTTAGAATTGATGATTGATCTCTCAAAGAGCTGTTTTTACTGATCTTAGCTATCCATTATGTAAGAAAAGGTTTTGGTCCTACTGGCTTCGTAAGTTTTACTGCAATGACTACGTACTGATAGATGATGGTGTGTTTAGAGTTCTTTCTCGGCACTTTTTTCAAGATATGTATCATTTATGTTTGGTTTTAGTTGGCGCTACTCTTTGGCCTTATGATGTTAATCTTAACTGATAAATCTAGGTCAGGCAAGGGTTAGATCCATTGCATGGCAATGAATGGATTTAGTTGATTGGAAGTGTGCGAAAACAATGTTGGTTTTGATTTTTGGTGATTCTGATATTTATGTCGCTTTGCTAAGTTTAAATTTCCAGAGTAAGCAAGTTTTTATAGCATGCAACTCTTTAACCTTACTTTGATCAAGGATACTGTTGCCGGTTAGATAATGGAAAAGACGAGCTGCTTAGACATTGCCGTTACTATGGATATATATGTACTCGAGAGAAACTTGGAAGCAATTTCATATTTTCTTATTTTTCACTTATCAGATGAAGAAACAAGGGAGATGATACTAGAGAATGCAGTTAGCGGATTGGTCTATATGTATGAGTTTGTCTAGTTCTACTTTGATGGAAAAGTTGATTAGACAATTTTATATATTGCAAGTTGATAGAATGTCGGGCAAAAAGTATGTATCTGTATAAGTCTAAAGGCTCCTAGGCAATGCTTTTAACAACCTTGATAGTTATCCATGATTAGCCACGTGACGAAGTACTTGGGGTTTTGGTGATACAGATTCATCTTGATTCTGCACAAAACACTGAACCATGACCAACATTATTGATTGGGCTCTTAGTTAGGGAATAATGGTTGAAATGGTTGTTAAAATAATCAGATAAGGATATGAACTTTTGTCAATCTAGTTCTGCTGGTCGACAGTTTTGCGGTCTAACGTGATCTTGGTCAAGCTGTAGCTGTGATATCTGTTACAACAGTTGCTATATCATAACGTCTCTTGGATCTAACTCCTTATGATGTGTAATTTGTTGGGCATTCTTGTGGACTATGACTTCAACAGATAAGATGACACCGTAGAGTAAGAATTTACACAGTCATCCTAGTTGACACATGACAAATTTTCTTCATTATAAGGACTATAAGATATAACCAACAATCTTAAATTTGGATAAAGCAATAGGTAAAAATAATGGTCAACTAAACTGATAAAATATAGTCCTTTGGCAGAAAGAACAACATGTTTGATTTATCCTTTAAGGCCTGAAAGTGGAGTACTTGTGATCAGAGGTTTGTTTATATAGTACATTCTTGTTCAGTGCAATTTTTTTAGTATGGTTATTTTTGAGATATGGTGCTCACGAAGTATGGTAATCTAATTTCATAATCTTTTGTATTTATTATTATCTATGATGATTTTAAAGGTGATTTGCCGTGTTAGTATTAATATGTGCCCGTCACATCTTGGATCTAATGAAAAAGGATGACTGAGATGGTTTCTGTAAATACTTAATTATCTGAAATTATCGACCATTATATCCGATGGGCTGATAGGGATGGAGCAACATCTTGTTTTTATATACTATTTGTGCCTTTTATTTTATTTGATCAAAAAGTCATATTATATTCGATTCTTTTGATCTATTCTTGAATTCATTTTATATCAAATTTGTCATATGGACATGTATTAAAGAATAACTGTCCTGTCTATTTCTCATATAAAACTCTTCCAAGAACCAATAGGAATTAGTTGGTGAAATTAGAAGAGATAAAAAGCTCTGAGATTTTAGTAGGTAGTGGTGCCTTCATTGCAGCGAAGGAGAGGGAAAATTTCAGAAGGTTGTTATCGCTGAAAAGATAACCAGTTTCTCAGAAATCTGGCAAGAAAGAAGAGAAATAGAGGGAAGAATTCATGATTCAACATACAATACTTTTATCTTTGGATCTCACTATCGCTAATATTTAAACTAGTCAGAATTACCTCAGCTCTCGAAACAATATGTTCTTCATAAACTACGAACTAGAATTTTTTGACATAACCTGACTCACATTTGGACTATTGATGTACACCATAAGATAACACTATTTACTGAACTAGTCAGAATGATCTCAGAAAGAAGTCTCGAAACAATATCTTCATAAACTAGTAGAATTTTTTGACATAATCTGATTGACATTTGGACTATGGATTTACACCATAAGATGGCACTACTTACTGAAATTCACTTGTATTTGATTTGCTATGGTACTCTGAATAGTCAGACCCACCAAAAATATCGTTAGATATTTTCACTTTCTCAACATTTTGTGAATGTTTCTTGTATTTGTTAGATATGAGGAAAAGAAAGCAATAAGGCACATAACCCATCTGAAAATGCCAGATGAGTTTGCTTATTCTTATGTTATAACAAAATCGAATTCCTTCTTCCTAATAATTTGTATTATGTTCTGGTGCATGTTTTAATTCTGCTTGCTATTTGCTTCGTCTGTCAAAAGCTTTCTCTAGCCTATAGCAGTGTATTCAGAAACACTTCCTCTTTAATAATCTTAAATTTTCCACTAGAAGAATTAACATACAAGAAGTGATTCTAGTGCTTCTTTTATTATATCCACAGGCAATCCCTCCTGTAACCCGGATGGCTCTAGGACGTGCAACCTGGGTTACAGTATTGTGTAGGAAGTTAAAAGACTGGTGGTATTGGGTATGCACCTATTATTTTCTCAGTTGGAGTTATTTTATTGTGGTCATCATTTTTCGTACCAATGGATAGCTAATGAACACTAGAACTGCAGGTTGCAGAAGGTGAAATACCAATTGTTGCATCTCATGGGTGAGCCCTTTAAATACATTACATTTATGGTCCTCCAATATTTATTTTTTTCTGTTCTCTTAAATTGAGCATGCCAACTTGTATAGTGCGGAGATCGAAACATATAAGACGCTTGATCCTGCAACTCGTTTGCTGATCTTGAAAGCAATATGTGACATCCGTGTTGAGGTTTGTTCTCATTTCTATCAGGACACTTTAAATGAGAACTTGATATTTAGTTTGACAAAGCTTTCTTATTTTTCACATTTGAATTTGAAAGTGCTAGGGATTGTACTTGTTTGAAAGTGCTAGGGATTGTACTATCAACCAGCTTGCTTTTACATGCTTTACATCATTTATCATGTCACTGGTGGTTTGCCATTGTAGAACTGTGAAAGAAAATTTTGGAAATGAATATGAACTGGAAACTTTCATGAGGACATTAAAGCACGCTTATCCATTTCCTTTCTTTCTATTTAATTCCCCCTACTAGGCCTCAGTATTTCTCAATTCTCATATTACTTTTTTGTGTTGCAACCTCTCATCTTACCGCTTCATATCATTGTTGTTCTTGCGATTTTTCAGTCTCTCATCCTATTGCTTATTCTTTTCTGTAATTTCCATGTACTCTAATCATAGTGTTGGTCATTTAATTTTCTGAAGAATGACATGTAATCTCTCGTTTGTCCATGTATAGACCATGTGCAATGAAGTATTCCAGCCATATAATATTAAATCTCCCTGTTAGTATGTCTGCATACAATGCCCATTTTTTTATTGTACTTTCAAGTCTTCTACTAATACTCTATGCATTTCAACCCCAGTTTCCCTCACCTGGATCTCTCTGATCTTTTGGTAACTCTTTTTGTTTGCGTGGTTGATAATTTTAATGGCTTGAGGCACATGGAAATTCATCATTTTGCCTAATGCCCTTTTTTGGGTACCTGTTTTTCTGAATCACAATTGGGTATCATTATGCTGTACCAATGAAATGCTATTCTTTGACTTGTTGATACAGAATGGGTCTGCATAGGTTGTTTGAGTCTAATTTTATTTGGGTAATATCCTCTATTTTGGTTTATTTGGGTAAATGTCCCTACCCCTCTCTCTCTCTCTCTCTCTCTCTCTCTCTCACTCTCCCTTTCTTTCCCCTGTTGCATGGAGAAAAGAGCCCTTTCGAACTTCACCAGCAAGAACTAAATGAAAGCCTCATCCACTCTCTCATTGGCTCTGCCAGTTTGGTCCCTAAGCCGTGTCGCTTTCCTAAAACATCCACCAAAAAATTTATTCCAAAACAGTGACATGACAAAAGAGAACTACTTTTGAATTCTCCTCTACCTCATTTATTCCTACAACCTTTTCCTTTATGTTGTTTTGTAAAAATCTTTTGGTTTACTTGAAGAAAAACCCTGGGTTCACCTATCTCTTGTGTATGATGTCTTGAAATTTTTCCTGAGAAACATAGGGCCTTAACCCTTTTTTTGAAGGATTGTCTTATATTTCCTGAGATGGATTTAGTATCAGCATGATAAGTCTCTCCGCGAACTTTGCTATGATATATCCGCTCCTATCTCTTTTACCTTCCTATATTTCCGATCATGGAGCCTCTTCTTCTCCCTTTTCTTTTCATACTTCCATGAGACTTGATGAGGCTTATTATTGACAGATGGGGGCTTGGGTTTGGAATGATAACGGGTTATCTATGACCGCTTTTACAATTCACTCGAGGTTTGCAAGGTCAAGTTGGAGTTATGTTGACATGTTATGGGTTGGATACGAAATGTAGAAGAATACTTTGATTGTATGGATGAATAATGAGCAAAGGTTATACTATTACGTATGACAAGTGTAATGAGATAGGCCTTAATAGGGATGACATGGCCGGTCTCCATACCCATTTTATCCTAAGGTAGTCTGGGCTAATTAACACACCAACTAGCTGCTAGTATTTAACAACTTGTGCCTGAAATGCTAGTCTAAAATTCTTAACCCCAAGTTATCGATACTAGTATTCTAGATTGCTATGCTATATATATTGAATCGTTGCACCATACACCTGCCGATGTGTTATAGTTGGTGTGTGTCAAACTCTCACCATTTAGACCCTAACGTCCTTGATAGGCCCGCACATGCTGTTGTCTCCTTAACAGTACACAACCCTGTGGGGTTCCCTGATGCATGAAATCTACCATACTGTTGCTCCTACACGTTGCCTCGCTGGATCAAGGGCAACATCTGGGACTCATAATTAGTTGGTCCTGCATGATAGTACTTCTAGGAGTGACTCCGATACTAAATCTATACATGTTCTAGTCCACTAGCATTACCAGCTTGTTCTGTACTGCCCATAGTAGTTAAGCTCAAACTACCAATTCTAGTATACTAGTTTGTATATAGAAAATGATTGCTCGTATGCAATCCAATGTGGGACTACTGGAGTGTGAAAACCAAAACATCTCAGCTGCTAAGATATCTAGAAAGCAGGACAAAAGAATTTAAAAAGCAATGGAACTATGTGGGATTGGTACAGTTATGTTTTCTCTTGAAGAGTTGATCACCTTCAGGTGATTCAAAGAACTTAATTATTTTCTAGCTATCTGGTACTTGCTTATTTTTCTTTTTTGTCAGGTAGTGAGACAAAAAAGTTCTTTGAAGCTAAACAGCAGCTAGACTTTAATGGACACATTTTTAGAGGATGCAGAATCAAGAGCATGATCTTGTACTTTTACGCTTTTATATAATTATAGTTGTGTTGATTTGAAATGATCATTGCGAGCCTAGTATGTCAGTTTCATGGTTAGATCGAAAGCTTATAATAGATGGTACTAGATTACTACCTTCGAGATATACTGGCAACTACCTTTCTAAAAGAACCATCTAATTTACATAGTCATATTAATTTTATTCTGGCAATCAAGATATGCAGAAATGTAACCTAGAAATCTCCTTGCTAATCCTCAAAAAATCAAACCTGCCATCAGGAAATAGAAAATTGAGATTGCTGTATTGCTTTTGTCATATTATATCGGCCTACACAAAGTATTTGTGTAACATAAATGACAATTCCTTGTTTATGGTTACTATCTTTCACTTGATGGCTTATTTAGCTGTTTAAAATCTTAGTGATGCATGCAGTTGCTGATTTACATTTTGATAGATCAGCTGACGTCCAGATATATAATTTTTGCAGCAAGAAGATATTCGAAATTATATTGAAGATTCTTTAAAACGTGGTACTCATCTTTCGGCATTTCGTAAAGAGCGGATAGGGGGTGATGCCTATGGAATTTCCTACTGGTAGAGACTCATTGTTCTTGTTTGTGGTTACCTAGTTTCAAAGTGCTTCATACTTTCAAATTGGATATATATGGTCAAGAATGTTTATTTAGTCATGTCAAACAGGTATGAAGATGATCCTATTATTGGTCATCGACTTTACCGTGAAATCAGATCTGTTGAGGCAAAGAAGTTGAAAGCAAAAGGAGTTTCATCCCGTCCACTTGTATCTTATCGGTGGGAATCAGTTGCAACCAACTTTGATGAATTTCAAGATGTTTCGGTGTGTTTCTACATTGATTATGCTGCTTTTGTTAGTTAATATCTTTGAATTGTTACTGATGATGTTAGTTATCTATATATGTAGAGTGCCCATCTTGAGTTCTGCATTAATTAATGATACTTGTCATTATTACTCTGACAGTTAACTTAGGTACTTCCTTTGTAGTTTACATAACTGAAGAAATAGAAAAATATGTTCAATGCCACATATTGTTTACTCTTTATTTTGTCATCTACAAACCAGTTCTGCGACTAGTTTCTTCTCCTTAAAGAAGATCCATGTCTTACTGGCTAAATGGTACTGAGCGATTGAAGAGCGAGTAGTCATTAGCAACTTTGAACTTCTAGCTTTCATTGTTGGTGCTTAAACAGTATATTTAATATTTAATATAGCAACCATCATCGTTATTTGCAAATTCTACATAATTTTACCATTCCAAAGAAATAGCAAATACTTGTATTTCGCAATATTTTTTTCTCTTGCATTATTTTCTTGTATATGTATAACTTCCGAACGGTTCCTGAACACTGTTTAAGAATTACAGTTTTATGCTTAAGCCCTGTTTGACACCCAGGATTGGAACAGATAGTACAGGATGAGATTGTACTGTTGGGGAAGAGGGGGAGAACTTATTGTTTGACACCCAGGATTGGAACAGATAGGACAGGATGAGATTGTGCTGTTGGGGAAGAGGGGGGGAGAACTTATTGGCTCGGATGCGTTTGGGGGTGATGAAAGGTAGGCGGTGGTGCTGGTGGAAAAGAACCCAACCCTGTTTAATCTTAACCTAGCAGGTGGATTGAATAATCTTATCCTGTTGGTGTTATTTAACCCAACCTGATTACTCTTGTGACTTTTGATGCCTCCGAGTTGTGCCCCTCCTTCCCCCACATCATCCTATTGTCTTATTCTATTCAATCCAATCTTAGGTACCAAACATGCCCTAAATGTAAATGCTATTACCACTTGAGCTATAGAACAAAATGTTATTCCACACTTTCACTTTTTATATTTACTATGTACTGTAATGTGCACACATCGTATACTTAATATTACATATGTTGTATGTAATTTCATGTGCTTCCTTAGCCTCTTATCTCTTATGTATTGTTATTATTTGTTAGTTTTAATGCGAGTATTGAGCTGCTTGTCCATTTCCTGTGCAATTACTTGGTTGAGGAACTGTTATAGCTAATTTTAATTCCCATTTTTATTTATCTTTTTTTTTTCAGGATAAACTTTTTTCTAGTAAGAATAGGACAGAAGTGTCACTTGGGAAGAAGTTGAAGATCGACTTTCTTCCCGATATTGAGAAGATTCACAAAGTACCTAACTCTTCCCCCTTAAGTAACAGCTGCAGAATAACATGAATAATTTTATTTTTATTTCTTTAATTACAGCTACTGCTGTGCATTTCTGATTGTTGTAAAAAATTTTGCTATTGATTCAGAGGAAAGAAAAGTTGTTGAAAAAACAACAAAGGGAAGCCCTTCTTCTTGACAGCTATTTGACGGCAGATGGGCTTTCCTCAGGTCGCTCCCTTCGTGATAGGAAACCTGTCACTTATACTTTCGGTAAGAGTTTTAGATTGGACAATGATATTTTTTTAATGTATCAATTAGCTATAACAAGCGGCATACTTCATTGATTGGTCCAAAATGTTATTGATTGTAGAATAGGAGCTCTGACTGTCCTCATTTGCTGTTTCTTCTGATAAGATATTTGCTATACCTTTTTCTACTTGTTCTACATATCTCTGTCACGACATGCCTCCTTTATTCTCCTATTGTTCTACCTTTCTCTATTTGTCATCATCGCAAGTGTCTTAGGATACTTTGGGGCACTTCCAGTAGATTTTTAGTTGATTTATGCAGTGATATATGGTTTTTTTTTTTTTTGGAGTTTGAGGGTTTCTATAGTGTTCCCTTTATAATTCTCTACTACTCAAGTCCTAGGCTCAAGTTTTGCTGTGTTAGCAGCATAGTTCTCCAACCTTTTTGTGTAATGTTTCCCTATGTGAAATATCAAGTATACAGAAACTATGCATCCGAGAGTTGGGCTTGTGTTTTTTGTGCTTTGGCAAGGTAGCATAGTGTCCTGTGCAAAATTTGTCCTTCTATTTATTTCCTGCATTGCTTATTCTGCCGGCCTAGTATAATTGACTGATTGAGTCGGTCCTACTATGCAATAGTTGCCTTTTACACTGTGGGCTTTCATTTACATGGTATAGAGTTTGTTAACATGATAAGATTAACAAATTGTTTGTCATTGTACTTTTTCTTTATTATAGGATTGTGCAAGTGGTTTGCACAGTAAGTAAGATAGTGCAAAAATATATTGCGTGGATAGTCTCTCCTGCGAGGTCTGATTAGTCGTCTTATCTTGGATAACTGTCCTTTTTAGTGTTTTGTTGGTGATTTACATCAAATTCAAGAGTATAATACTGGATCTCTGGAACGACTACTGAAATAACTGACCTTATGATTGTTTAATCTTGGTCGTTTATGGAGTAGCATGACTCTTCCTTTTCTTTATTCTTTTCTTTTTTTTCTGGTAATGGAGAATGTACTCTAATTTTTAATCTGTTCACACTGGTGAATATCTGTTTTTTATTTTGCTAAAGTTGCCTTAATATCAAAGATCTGACCTAACATTATTTTGCAGATGATTATGACCGTTCAATTAACGAGGCTATAAAAATAACCAAGTACGTATACTCTATCTGCCTGTTCATTGAATCTCTTATTGAATAGAATCTCTCTATTCAAGAAACTGCTACTGAATAATGCAATTATTGTGTCTCTCTTTCAGGAAAAGGCAGAACTCACCAGAAAATGTTGTTAGAAGAGTAGTGCCAAAACCTGAAGGATCAACTAACGGTAAACCAAATGGTCCATCTCCTGTAGCTCACGAGTCCTTTGATGCACCCTCGCCTAAATCAAATGACTATGAAGATTCAGACGGAGAACAAGATGAGCCTCTTGATCGCAGGTATCATAGCAATCCTCAATTAATTCTGTACCCAAATCCATTGGCTTCTAATTTGTTGCATCATACTGTTAGCAACCGGCGGAGAAAGCGGCCTCAAAGGTACTCTGAGGACTTTGTCGAAGCTGTTTCGGATATCGATGCAGGCTTCGACAGTGATGACGACATAGTTGGTGAAGCTGTTTACGACGAGGAATACCTTAGAAGCCGGAAGCAGCAGAAGGTCTCAAGTGCTTCCGAGGATGACGAGGAGTATAAAGGTGAGGAAGAAAATCCCGAAGATGACGAGGAAGAGGAGGAAGAGGAATACTCTTTGAGCACTAGTGAAGATTTAGAAGATAATCGCCGGTACAAAAAGTTACCAACTCGAAGCAGGAGAGCGACGAAATTGAGGTCGGTTGATGAGCTCCAGACGGGCCTTAGGCGCAGCAAGAGGGCTACCCGCCTCCGTGTTAACTACCGGCAATACGAGCTGTCGGATACGGAACAGTCAGATTCCGGAAAGAGAGGCAAATCCAATGAATCAGATGGCCACTCGGATGCCACCGATGATATGGAACTTTCTACAGCGAGCCAAGATCAAGAAGATGAGGAAGGGAGCGAAGAAGAACATACGGATGTTAAAGTAATTCAGAGCTTCCCTGATGATGTCGATGAGCAGCATCAGCAGCTCCAGGACCAAGAGGAAAAAGAGAAGATCGATGCCCCGGCCGAAGGGAGGAATAGTGTGGAAAGAAGGTTTTTAGATTTGAACGAGCTCGCCCCTGGCAGCGCTTTCGATGACGGCCCTAGCACAGACATTAAAAACGATGACATGGGCAACATATAAAGCATTTCCCTTAGGCTTCTGCATGAGTATTTCCCAATGAAGTCTCTCTGTCCCAATCTGAAGGTTTTGATGGGTGTTCAAAGAGGTGGGCTGGGGCGGAAGGGAATGTATTACTATCGTGTTATTAGCGGAGGGGTGCGGTAGAGAAAATTGAACCTGGCGGCGAGCTTCTTATATACCTTGGGGCCGGATTCTTTATACTGGGTCCCAAGTATCTTATAGATTGAGGTAGTTGGGTGGGTTGCAGTGTTAGAGGCAGGGAGGTGTTTATTTGGTTGTATCCTATTCTACGTTCTGGGTGTACACTACACTTTTATGCTGAATTTACAGCCAGATTTCTGGGAGTTGAATTGCTGCCAACCCCTTTTCAGTTAGGCGTTACTGTTCAAAAAATTTAGCTGCGGATGTACCTTTGACATGGTCTACAAGAGCCAAAAAAAACAAGTTCTTTTTCTGAGTATTTCTCGATTGCATTTTTACGCTGCTATTTTGGGAGCACGTTTTGTTTTTCAAATGGCTTGTGGTGCGACTTACATTGGCATATGATTCGAGCTCTCAGCATAAATTCTTAGTTAAATTATTTTGTCTTTATTTTTTTGTGAGCGCTTGTTTGATGCGTACCGCGTACTCTTGTGCTCTCGCCAATTCTGGTTCCATGGTTGTGCACGTATTGCGGATCAGCTTGTACAAATGATACTGTTTTTTTTTTTTCTTTCCTGTCATCGTTTTTGTCTTTCTGAGAGAAAACATTAAAGACCTTCTGAATTTTAACACTTTTCGAAACAATCGGATACAGGATTATAAAGACCTTCTGAATTTTAACACTTTTCGAAACAATCGGATACAGGATTAGTTGCTTAGCAAGCGGAGTTATTAATTGAACAGTTCTTTTAATCACATTTTTTATACATAATTTTGTGTAACTTCACAGTACATATAACCTAACACTTGTGAAGAATCAAACCCGTTGCAAATTTTGCTTACACTAAACTTGACTTCGATTCAACACGCGCCGTACAAATTCGTATTTGCATTGATGCTGGCGAAACCGCCTGGCGAGAGCGACAGAATCAGACGCTGCAACCTTGCAGCGCGAGGACCAGACCGTTGGATTGCAGTTTTTGTAAGAAAGTATTCAAAATCATATAGTAAGTTTGTTTTATAAATATAGTTTTATTGATTTATAATTCTATCAAATAATTCTTAGTAAAAAAATATGACTCTCAGGAACAGTTTAGTTCTTGATAAGATTCCACTAATCCTCCATATTTTTAATTAAAAATATTTAAATTATTATCATTCAATTCAAGTCAAAGTCAAGTAGTTTTACTATAATAATGAAATCATTGTCTATTACTAGGCAGTAGAAATACTAAATTATTATGGAATAGGACGTATTCTCGTTATCATGATAGATGAGAATTACTAGTACATTAATAAAACTATATTAGTTCTCAGCAACCTTCCAACTCATGTGACTTGATAAATTAGTAATAAATTTGTCATTTCAAAATATATAATATTTTTTTAGAATATTACAAATCTTGAACCCGCTCCCTTAGTGAAAGGATTAAGAGATACAACCTTATGATATGTAGCTTGGTTGTTAACTTTAGGACTTCATGCATGTGTCAAATATTTGAATTTGACTCTAATGCATCAATCAAATGGTAAAAAAGACACTTGTAACTAATTGATAGTTATGATCCAATAGAAAGATGCAGACTGAACTGTCACGGCATAAAATATTTATTTGTGCATTGATTTGGTTGTTTATGGTTGAGACTATAATTTTTACCATTTAAGGAGAGTGACACGTGGCGTATACCATTGGCTGAGGGTGTCAGCCAACAGGGGTTTGAGTCAAATAAAAGAAACTTGGGCCTCATTGTTGAGACCGACCTTAGTCGCGGAAAAGAACGACGCGCGATGCATGTCGTAGGCCAACACATAGGTTATTGGCTAACAGCATCGGCCGATAGGAAAAGCAACCGACGCAAGGATCATCACAACGGCTAGGGCCAACTCCAGTTGAAGGAAGGTTTTCGACCGCTTCGAACAGTCGATGGCGCAATCAACCCTCAGACGATCAAGCCGAAGAAGAAGAGATCCGTACTTTGTTTCAGGCTGGTCTCAGGTGTGTAGTAGTATGGTACAAGGCACATGCCTCAACCGAAGAAGGGTCCGCATCCCGGTCCGGACCAATTTCGGTCATGTAAAAGTACAAGGCACGACAAAGGCGATGGGCCGAAGGCGCTAGCTGATAGAAGAATCGGCCGACAAGAGAAGCGGCCAAAGAGAGCTACTAGACCGTCTCAATCAAGCGACGGGAGAGGCGTAGTGAAGGTCAATCCTCAGCTGCTCAAAAACTGCAGAAGGAAAGATCTTGGAAAAGAATGAAGGCGAAATTCAGACCCGAATCTCGTAACGGACCCCGAAGCGGCAAGCGGCGTCCAGCAAAGGGAGGTGCTGAATATCACGCTCCGTTACAACAATTAAGGGGTTAACCCAAAAGGGCAAGCAGCGCCCAACGTCGGAAAGCGCCGAGAGTTACGCCTCGACGCAATGATCAGAGGACGAACCTGGACGGAAATCGACCTCTATCCTATCAACTCAAAGGAGGCCATTGATGACTTCACGATGATTCTCCCCAAATTACGTCGATCATTCGAAATTCAAAATCGGCGCTCAATAACTTGGTTCAGGATGTGTATAAATATCCGAACCATCAAAGAGATCGGGGTCCGACAACCTCGTAAGCCCGGTACCACCACAGCTTCTTCATTTATCTAGGAGTAGGTGTAACTTAACTTTTTTTTTTTCTTCCTTTTTATTGCTTTCCTAGGAGTAGGCTTAATTGTAATCCTTCTATCCCTCTTTTCCCACTTTATCCCCTTCTCTTTATCAATA
>CM054937.1:12779467-12857428 GCA_029168755.2 Tillandsia fasciculata | reverse complement strand
AAACTTGAGAGTTTTTATTTCTTTTGAGGCAAACGTTTGTTGCCTTTGTTGCTTAGAATTGATGATTGATCTCTCAAAGAGCTGTTTTTACTGATCTTAGCTATCCATTATGTAAGAAAAGGTTTTGGTCCTACTGGCTTCGTAAGTTTTACTGCAATGACTACGTACTGATAGATGATGGTGTGTTTAGAGTTCTTTCTCGGCACTTTTTTCAAGATATGTATCATTTATGTTTGGTTTTAGTTGGCGCTACTCTTTGGCCTTATGATGTTAATCTTAACTGATAAATCTAGGTCAGGCAAGGGTTAGATCCATTGCATGGCAATGAATGGATTTAGTTGATTGGAAGTGTGCGAAAACAATGTTGGTTTTGATTTTTGGTGATTCTGATATTTATGTCGCTTTGCTAAGTTTAAATTTCCAGAGTAAGCAAGTTTTTATAGCATGCAACTCTTTAACCTTACTTTGATCAAGGATACTGTTGCCGGTTAGATAATGGAAAAGACGAGCTGCTTAGACATTGCCGTTACTATGGATATATATGTACTCGAGAGAAACTTGGAAGCAATTTCATATTTTCTTATTTTTCACTTATCAGATGAAGAAACAAGGGAGATGATACTAGAGAATGCAGTTAGCGGATTGGTCTATATGTATGAGTTTGTCTAGTTCTACTTTGATGGAAAAGTTGATTAGACAATTTTATATATTGCAAGTTGATAGAATGTCGGGCAAAAAGTATGTATCTGTATAAGTCTAAAGGCTCCTAGGCAATGCTTTTAACAACCTTGATAGTTATCCATGATTAGCCACGTGACGAAGTACTTGGGGTTTTGGTGATACAGATTCATCTTGATTCTGCACAAAACACTGAACCATGACCAACATTATTGATTGGGCTCTTAGTTAGGGAATAATGGTTGAAATGGTTGTTAAAATAATCAGATAAGGATATGAACTTTTGTCAATCTAGTTCTGCTGGTCGACAGTTTTGCGGTCTAACGTGATCTTGGTCAAGCTGTAGCTGTGATATCTGTTACAACAGTTGCTATATCATAACGTCTCTTGGATCTAACTCCTTATGATGTGTAATTTGTTGGGCATTCTTGTGGACTATGACTTCAACAGATAAGATGACACCGTAGAGTAAGAATTTACACAGTCATCCTAGTTGACACATGACAAATTTTCTTCATTATAAGGACTATAAGATATAACCAACAATCTTAAATTTGGATAAAGCAATAGGTAAAAATAATGGTCAACTAAACTGATAAAATATAGTCCTTTGGCAGAAAGAACAACATGTTTGATTTATCCTTTAAGGCCTGAAAGTGGAGTACTTGTGATCAGAGTTTGTTTATATAGTACATTCTTGTTCAGTGCAATTTTTTTAGTATGGTTATTTTTGAGATATGGTGCTCACGAAGTATGGTAATCTAATTTCATAATCTTTTGTATTTATTATTATCTATGATGATTTTAAAGGTGATTTGCCGTGTTAGTATTAATATGTGCCCGTCACATCTTGGATCTAATGAAAAAGGATGACTGAGATGGTTTCTGTAAATACTTAATTATCTGAAATTATCGACCATTATATCCGATGGGCTGATAGGGATGGAGCAACATCTTGTTTTTATATACTATTTGTGCCTTTTATTTTATTTGATCAAAAAGTCATATTATATTCGATTCTTTTGATCTATTCTTGAATTCATTTTATATCAAATTTGTCATATGGACATGTATTAAAGAATAACTGTCCTGTCTATTTCTCATATAAAACTCTTCCAAGAACCAATAGGAATTAGTTGGTGAAATTAGAAGAGATAAAAAGCTCTGAGATTTTAGTAGGTAGTGGTGCCTTCATTGCAGCGAAGGAGAGGGAAAATTTCAGAAGGTTGTTATCGCTGAAAAGATAACCAGTTTCTCAGAAATCTGGCAAGAAAGAAGAGAAATAGAGGGAAGAATTCATGATTCAACATACAATACTTTTATCTTTGGATCTCACTATCGCTAATATTTAAACTAGTCAGAATTACCTCAGCTCTCGAAACAATATGTTCTTCATAAACTACGAACTAGAATTTTTTGACATAACCTGACTCACATTTGGACTATTGATGTACACCATAAGATAACACTATTTACTGAACTAGTCAGAATGATCTCAGAAAGAAGTCTCGAAACAATATCTTCATAAACTAGTAGAATTTTTTGACATAATCTGATTGACATTTGGACTATGGATTTACACCATAAGATGGCACTACTTACTGAAATTCACTTGTATTTGATTTGCTATGGTACTCTGAATAGTCAGACCCACCAAAAATATCGTTAGATATTTTCACTTTCTCAGCATTTTGTGAATGTTTCTTGTATTTGTTAGATATGAGGAAAAGAAAGCAATAAGGCATATAACCCATCTGAAAATGCCAGATGAGTTTGCTTATTCTTATGTTATAACAAAATCGAATTCCTTCTTCCTAATAATTTGTATTATGTTCTGGTGCATGTTTTAATTCTGCTTGCTATTTGCTTCGTCTGTCAAAAGCTTTCTCTAGCCTATAGCAGTGTATTCAGAAACACTTCCTCTTTAATAATCTTAAATTTTCCACTAGAAGAATTAACATACAAGAAGTGATTCTAGTGCTTCTTTTATTATATCCACAGGCAATCCCTCCTGTAACCCGGATGGCTCTAGGACGTGCAACCTGGGTTACAGTATTGTGTAGGAAGTTAAAAGACTGGTGGTATTGGGTATGCACCTATTATTTTCTCAGTTGGAGTTATTTTATTGTGGTCATCATTTTTCGTACCAATGGATAGCTAATGAACACTAGAACTGCAGGTTGCAGAAGGTGAAATACCAATTGTTGCATCTCATGGGTGAGCCCTTTAAATACATTACATTTATGGTCCTCCAATATTTATTTTTTTCTGTTCTCTTAAATTGAGCATGCCAACTTGTATAGTGCGGAGATCGAAACATATAAGACGCTTGATCCTGCAACTCGTTTGCTGATCTTGAAAGCAATATGTGACATCCGTGTTGAGGTTTGTTCTCATTTCTATCAGGACACTTTAAATGAGAACTTGATATTTAGTTTGACAAAGCTTTCTTATTTTTCACATTTGAATTTGAAAGTGCTAGGGATTGTACTTGTTTGAAAGTGCTAGGGATTGTACTATCAACCAGCTTGCTTTTACATGCTTTACATCATTTATCATGTCACTGGTGGTTTGCCATTGTAGAACTGTGAAAGAAAATTTTGGAAATGAATATGAACTGGAAACTTTCATGAGGACATTAAAGCACGCTTATCCATTTCCTTTCTTTCTATTTAATTCCCCCTACTAGGCCTCAGTATTTCTCAATTCTCATATTACTTTTTTGTGTTGCAACCTCTCATCTTACCGCTTCATATCATTGTTGTTCTTGCGATTTTTCAGTCTCTCATCCTATTGCTTATTCTTTTCTGTAATTTCCATGTACTCTAATCATAGTGTTGGTCATTTAATTTTCTGAAGAATGACATGTAATCTCTCGTTTGTCCATGTATAGACCATGTGCAATGAAGTATTCCAGCCATATAATATTAAATCTCCCTGTTAGTATGTCTGCATACAATGCCCATTTTTTTATTGTACTTTCAAGTCTTCTACTAATACTCTATGCATTTCAACCCCAGTTTCCCTCACCTGGATCTCTCTGATCTTTTGGTAACTCTTTTTGTTTGCGTGGTTGATAATTTTAATGGCTTGAGGCACATGGAAATTCATCATTTTGCCTAATGCCCTTTTTTGGGTACCTGTTTTTCTGAATCACAATTGGGTATCATTATGCTGTACCAATGAAATGCTATTCTTTGACTTGTTGATACAGAATGGGTCTGCATAGGTTGTTTGAGTCTAATTTTATTTGGGTAATATCCTCTATTTTGGTTTATTTGGGTAAATGTCCCTACCCCTCTCTCTCTCTCTCTCTCTCTCTCTCTCTCACTCTCCCTTTCTTTCCCCTGTTGCATGGAGAAAAGAGCCCTTTCGAACTTCACCAGCAAGAACTAAATGAAAGCCTCATCCACTCTCTCATTGGCTCTGCCAGTTTGGTCCCTAAGCCGTGTCGCTTTCCTAAAACATCCACCAAAAAATTTATTCCAAAACAGTGACATGACAAAAGAGAACTACTTTTGAATTCTCCTCTACCTCATTTATTCCTACAACCTTTTCCTTTATGTTGTTTTGTAAAAATCTTTTGGTTTACTTGAAGAAAAACCCTGGGTTCACCTATCTCTTGTGTATGATGTCTTGAAATTTTTCCTGAGAAACATAGGGCCTTAACCCTTTTTTTGAAGGATTGTCTTATATTTCCTGAGATGGATTTAGTATCAGCATGATAAGTCTCTCCGCGAACTTTGCTATGATATATCCGCTCCTATCTCTTTTACCTTCCTATATTTCCGATCATGGAGCCTCTTCTTCTCCCTTTTCTTTTCATACTTCCATGAGACTTGATGAGGCTTATTATTGACAGATGGGGGCTTGGGTTTGGAATGATAACGGGTTATCTATGACCGCTTTTACAATTCACTCGAGGTTTGCAAGGTCAAGTTGGAGTTATGTTGACATGTTATGGGTTGGATACGAAATGTAGAAGAATACTTTGATTGTATGGATGAATAATGAGCAAAGGTTATACTATTACGTATGACAAGTGTAATGAGATAGGCCTTAATAGGGATGACATGGCCGGTCTCCATACCCATTTTATCCTAAGGTAGTCTGGGCTAATTAACACACCAACTAGCTGCTAGTATTTAACAACTTGTGCCTGAAATGCTAGTCTAAAATTCTTAACCCCAAGTTATCGATACTAGTATTCTAGATTGCTATGCTATATATATTGAATCGTTGCACCATACACCTGCCGATGTGTTATAGTTGGTGTGTGTCAAACTCTCACCATTTAGACCCTAACGTCCTTGATAGGCCCGCACATGCTGTTGTCTCCTTAACAGTACACAACCCTGTGGGGTTCCCTGATGCATGAAATCTACCATACTGTTGCTCCTACACGTTGCCTCGCTGGATCAAGGGCAACATCTGGGACTCATAATTAGTTGGTCCTGCATGATAGTACTTCTAGGAGTGACTCCGATACTAAATCTATACATGTTCTAGTCCACTAGCATTACCAGCTTGTTCTGTACTGCCCATAGTAGTTAAGCTCAAACTACCAATTCTAGTATACTAGTTTGTATATAGAAAATGATTGCTCGTATGCAATCCAATGTGGGACTACTGGAGTGTGAAAACCAAAACATCTCAGCTGCTAAGATATCTAGAAAGCAGGACAAAAGAATTTAAAAAGCAATGGAACTATGTGGGATTGGTACAGTTATGTTTTCTCTTGAAGAGTTGATCACCTTCAGGTGATTCAAAGAACTTAATTATTTTCTAGCTATCTGGTACTTGCTTATTTTTCTTTTTTGTCAGGTAGTGAGACAAAAAAGTTCTTTGAAGCTAAACAGCAGCTAGACTTTAATGGACACATTTTTAGAGGATGCAGAATCAAGAGCATGATCTTGTACTTTTACGCTTTTATATAATTATAGTTGTGTTGATTTGAAATGATCATTGCGAGCCTAGTATGTCAGTTTCATGGTTAGATCGAAAGCTTATAATAGATGGTACTAGATTACTACCTTCGAGATATACTGGCAACTACCTTTCTAAAAGAACCATCTAATTTACATAGTCATATTAATTTTATTCTGGCAATCAAGATATGCAGAAATGTAACCTAGAAATCTCCTTGCTAATCCTCAAAAAATCAAACCTGCCATCAGGAAATAGAAAATTGAGATTGCTGTATTGCTTTTGTCATATTATATCGGCCTACACAAAGTATTTGTGTAACATAAATGACAATTCCTTGTTTATGGTTACTATCTTTCACTTGATGGCTTATTTAGCTGTTTAAAATCTTAGTGATGCATGCAGTTGCTGATTTACATTTTGATAGATCAGCTGACGTCCAGATATATAATTTTTGCAGCAAGAAGATATTCGAAATTATATTGAAGATTCTTTAAAACGTGGTACTCATCTTTCGGCATTTCGTAAAGAGCGGATAGGGGGTGATGCCTATGGAATTTCCTACTGGTAGAGACTCATTGTTCTTGTTTGTGGTTACCTAGTTTCAAAGTGCTTCATACTTTCAAATTGGATATATATGGTCAAGAATGTTTATTTAGTCATGTCAAACAGGTATGAAGATGATCCTATTATTGGTCATCGACTTTACCGTGAAATCAGATCTGTTGAGGCAAAGAAGTTGAAAGCAAAAGGAGTTTCATCCCGTCCACTTGTATCTTATCGGTGGGAATCAGTTGCAACCAACTTTGATGAATTTCAAGATGTTTCGGTGTGTTTCTACATTGATTATGCTGCTTTTGTTAGTTAATATCTTTGAATTGTTACTGATGATGTTAGTTATCTATATATGTAGAGTGCCCATCTTGAGTTCTGCATTAATTAATGATACTTGTCATTATTACTCTGACAGTTAACTTAGGTACTTCCTTTGTAGTTTACATAACTGAAGAAATAGAAAAATATGTTCAATGCCACATATTGTTTACTCTTTATTTTGTCATCTACAAACCAGTTCTGCGACTAGTTTCTTCTCCTTAAAGAAGATCCATGTCTTACTGGCTAAATGGTACTGAGCGATTGAAGAGCGAGTAGTCATTAGCAACTTTGAACTTCTAGCTTTCATTGTTGGTGCTTAAACAGTATATTTAATATTTAATATAGCAACCATCATCGTTATTTGCAAATTCTACATAATTTTACCATTCCAAAGAAATAGCAAATACTTGTATTTCGCAATATTTTTTTCTCTTGCATTATTTTCTTGTATATGTATAACTTCCGAACGGTTCCTGAACACTGTTTAAGAATTACAGTTTTATGCTTAAGCCCTGTTTGACACCCAGGATTGGAACAGATAGTACAGGATGAGATTGTACTGTTGGGGAAGAGGGGGAGAACTTATTGTTTGACACCCAGGATTGGAACAGATAGGACAGGATGAGATTGTGCTGTTGGGGAAGAGGGGGGGAGAACTTATTGGCTCGGATGCGTTTGGGGGTGATGAAAGGTAGGCGGTGGTGCTGGTGGAAAAGAACCCAACCCTGTTTAATCTTAACCTAGCAGGTGGATTGAATAATCTTATCCTGTTGGTGTTATTTAACCCAACCTGATTACTCTTGTGACTTTTGATGCCTCCGAGTTGTGCCCCTCCTTCCCCCACATCATCCTATTGTCTTATTCTATTCAATCCAATCTTAGGTACCAAACATGCCCTAAATGTAAATGCTATTACCACTTGAGCTATAGAACAAAATGTTATTCCACACTTTCACTTTTTATATTTACTATGTACTGTAATGTGCACACATCGTATACTTAATATTACATATGTTGTATGTAATTTCATGTGCTTCCTTAGCCTCTTATCTCTTATGTATTGTTATTATTTGTTAGTTTTAATGCGAGTATTGAGCTGCTTGTCCATTTCCTGTGCAATTACTTGGTTGAGGAACTGTTATAGCTAATTTTAATTCCCATTTTTATTTATCTTTTTTTTTTTCAGGATAAACTTTTTTCTAGTAAGAATAGGACAGAAGTGTCACTTGGGAAGAAGTTGAAGATCGACTTTCTTCCCGATATTGAGAAGATTCACAAAGTACCTAACTCTTCCCCCTTAAGTAACAGCTGCAGAATAACATGAATAATTTTATTTTTATTTCTTTAATTACAGCTACTGCTGTGCATTTCTGATTGTTGTAAAAAATTTTGCTATTGATTCAGAGGAAAGAAAAGTTGTTGAAAAAACAACAAAGGGAAGCCCTTCTTCTTGACAGCTATTTGACGGCAGATGGGCTTTCCTCAGGTCGCTCCCTTCGTGATAGGAAACCTGTCACTTATACTTTCGGTAAGAGTTTTAGATTGGACAATGATATTTTTTTAATGTATCAATTAGCTATAACAAGCGGCATACTTCATTGATTGGTCCAAAATGTTATTGATTGTAGAATAGGAGCTCTGACTGTCCTCATTTGCTGTTTCTTCTGATAAGATATTTGCTATACCTTTTTCTACTTGTTCTACATATCTCTGTCACGACATGCCTCCTTTATTCTCCTATTGTTCTACCTTTCTCTATTTGTCATCATCGCAAGTGTCTTAGGATACTTTGGGGCACTTCCAGTAGATTTTTAGTTGATTTATGCAGTGATATATGGTTTTTTTTTTTTTTGGAGTTTGAGGGTTTCTATAGTGTTCCCTTTATAATTCTCTACTACTCAAGTCCTAGGCTCAAGTTTTGCTGTGTTAGCAGCATAGTTCTCCAACCTTTTTGTGTAATGTTTCCCTATGTGAAATATCAAGTATACAGAAACTATGCATCCGAGAGTTGGGCTTGTGTTTTTTGTGCTTTGGCAAGGTAGCATAGTGTCCTGTGCAAAATTTGTCCTTCTATTTATTTCCTGCATTGCTTATTCTGCCGGCCTAGTATAATTGACTGATTGAGTCGGTCCTACTATGCAATAGTTGCCTTTTACACTGTGGGCTTTCATTTACATGGTATAGAGTTTGTTAACATGATAAGATTAACAAATTGTTTGTCATTGTACTTTTTCTTTATTATAGGATTGTGCAAGTGGTTTGCACAGTAAGTAAGATAGTGCAAAAATATATTGCGTGGATAGTCTCTCCTGCGAGGTCTGATTAGTCGTCTTATCTTGGATAACTGTCCTTTTTAGTGTTTTGTTGGTGATTTACATCAAATTCAAGAGTATAATACTGGATCTCTGGAACGACTACTGAAATAACTGACCTTATGATTGTTTAATCTTGGTCGTTTATGGAGTAGCATGACTCTTCCTTTTCTTTATTCTTTTCTTTTTTTTTCTGGTAATGGAGAATGTACTCTAATTTTTAATCTGTTCACACTGGTGAATATCTGTTTTTTATTTTGCTAAAGTTGCCTTAATATCAAAGATCTGACCTAACATTATTTTGCAGATGATTATGACCGTTCAATTAACGAGGCTATAAAAATAACCAAGTACGTATACTCTATCTGCCTGTTCATTGAATCTCTTATTGAATAGAATCTCTCTATTCAAGAAACTGCTACTGAATAATGCAATTATTGTGTCTCTCTTTCAGGAAAAGGCAGAACTCACCAGAAAATGTTGTTAGAAGAGTAGTGCCAAAACCTGAAGGATCAACTAACGGTAAACCAAATGGTCCATCTCCTGTAGCTCACGAGTCCTTTGATGCACCCTCGCCTAAATCAAATGACTATGAAGATTCAGACGGAGAACAAGATGAGCCTCTTGATCGCAGGTATCATAGCAATCCTCAATTAATTCTGTACCCAAATCCATTGGCTTCTAATTTGTTGCATCATACTGTTAGCAACCGGCGGAGAAAGCGGCCTCAAAGGTACTCTGAGGACTTTGTCGAAGCTGTTTCGGATATCGATGCAGGCTTCGACAGTGATGACGACATAGTTGGTGAAGCTGTTTACGACGAGGAATACCTTAGAAGCCGGAAGCAGCAGAAGGTCTCAAGTGCTTCCGAGGATGACGAGGAGTATAAAGGTGAGGAAGAAAATCCCGAAGATGACGAGGAAGAGGAGGAAGAGGAATACTCTTTGAGCACTAGTGAAGATTTAGAAGATAATCGCCGGTACAAAAAGTTACCAACTCGAAGCAGGAGAGCGACGAAATTGAGGTCGGTTGATGAGCTCCAGACGGGCCTTAGGCGCAGCAAGAGGGCTACCCGCCTCCGTGTTAACTACCGGCAATACGAGCTGTCGGATACGGAACAGTCAGATTCCGGAAAGAGAGGCAAATCCAATGAATCAGATGGCCACTCGGATGCCACCGATGATATGGAACTTTCTACAGCGAGCCAAGATCAAGAAGATGAGGAAGGGAGCGAAGAAGAACATACGGATGTTAAAGTAATTCAGAGCTTCCCTGATGATGTCGATGAGCAGCATCAGCAGCTCCAGGACCAAGAGGAAAAAGAGAAGATCGATGCCCCGGCCGAAGGGAGGAATAGTGTGGAAAGAAGGTTTTTAGATTTGAACGAGCTCGCCCCTGGCAGCGCTTTCGATGACGGCCCTAGCACAGACATTAAAAACGATGACATGGGCAACATATAAAGCATTTCCCTTAGGCTTCTGCATGAGTATTTCCCAATGAAGTCTCTCTGTCCCAATCTGAAGGTTTTGATGGGTGTTCAAAGAGGTGGGCTGGGGCGGAAGGGAATGTATTACTATCGTGTTATTAGCGGAGGGGTGCGGTAGAGAAAATTGAACCTGGCGGCGAGCTTCTTATATACCTTGGGGCCGGATTCTTTATACTGGGTCCCAAGTATCTTATAGATTGAGGTAGTTGGGTGGGTTGCAGTGTTAGAGGCAGGGAGGTGTTTATTTGGTTGTATCCTATTCTACGTTCTGGGTGTACACTACACTTTTATGCTGAATTTACAGCCAGATTTCTGGGAGTTGAATTGCTGCCAACCCCTTTTCAGTTAGGCGTTACTGTTCAAAAAATTTAGCTGCGGATGTACCTTTGACATGGTCTACAAGAGCCAAAAAAAACAAGTTCTTTTTCTGAGTATTTCTCGATTGCATTTTTACGCTGCTATTTTGGGAGCACGTTTTGTTTTTCAAATGGCTTGTGGTGCGACTTACATTGGCATATGATTCGAGCTCTCAGCATAAATTCTTAGTTAAATTATTTTGTCTTTATTTTTTTGTGAGCGCTTGTTTGATGCGTACCGCGTACTCTTGTGCTCTCGCCAATTCTGGTTCCATGGTTGTGCACGTATTGCGGATCAGCTTGTACAAATGATACTGTTTTTTTTTTTTCTTTCCTGTCATCGTTTTTGTCTTTCTGAGAGAAAACATTAAAGACCTTCTGAATTTTAACACTTTTCGAAACAATCGGATACAGGATTATAAAGACCTTCTGAATTTTAACACTTTTCGAAACAATCGGATACAGGATTAGTTGCTTAGCAAGCGGAGTTATTAATTGAACAGTTCTTTTAATCACATTTTTTATACATAATTTTGTGTAACTTCACAGTACATATAACCTAACACTTGTGAAGAATCAAACCCGTTGCAAATTTTGCTTACACTAAACTTGACTTCGATTCAACACGCGCCGTACAAATTCGTATTTGCATTGATGCTGGCGAAACCGCCTGGCGAGAGCGACAGAATCAGACGCTGCAACCTTGCAGCGCGAGGACCAGACCGTTGGATTGCAGTTTTTGTAAGAAAGTATTCAAAATCATATAGTAAGTTTGTTTTATAAATATAGTTTTATTGATTTATAATTCTATCAAATAATTCTTAGTAAAAAAATATGACTCTCAGGAACAGTTTAGTTCTTGATAAGATTCCACTAATCCTCCATATTTTTAATTAAAAATATTTAAATTATTATCATTCAATTCAAGTCAAAGTCAAGTAGTTTTACTATAATAATGAAATCATTGTCTATTACTAGGCAGTAGAAATACTAAATTATTATGGAATAGGACGTATTCTCGTTATCATGATAGATGAGAATTACTAGTACATTAATAAAACTATATTAGTTCTCAGCAACCTTCCAACTCATGTGACTTGATAAATTAGTAATAAATTTGTCATTTCAAAATATATAATATTTTTTTAGAATATTACAAATCTTGAACCCGCTCCCTTAGTGAAAGGATTAAGAGATACAACCTTATGATATGTAGCTTGGTTGTTAACTTTTAGGACTTCATGCATGTGTCAAATATTTGAATTTGACTCTAATGCATCAATCAAATGGTAAAAAAGACACTTGTAACTAATTGATAGTTATGATCCAATAGAAAGATGCAGACTGAACTGTCACGGCATAAAATATTTATTTGTGCATTGATTTGGTTGTTTATGGTTGAGACTATAATTTTTACCATTTAAGGAGAGTGACACGTGGCGTATACCATTGGCTGAGGGTGTCAGCCAACAGGGGTTTGAGTCAAATAAAAGAAACTTGGGCCTCATTGTTGAGACCGACCTTAGTCGCGGAAAAGAACGACGCGCGATGCATGTCGTAGGCCAACACATAGGTTATTGGCTAACAGCATCGGCCGATAGGAAAAGCAACCGACGCAAGGATCATCACAACGGCTAGGGCCAACTCCAGTTGAAGGAAGGTTTTCGACCGCTTCGAACAGTCGATGGCGCAATCAACCCTCAGACGATCAAGCCGAAGAAGAAGAGATCCGTACTTTGTTTCAGGCTGGTCTCAGGTGTGTAGTAGTATGGTACAAGGCACATGCCTCAACCGAAGAAGGGTCCGCATCCCGGTCCGGACCAATTTCGGTCATGTAAAAGTACAAGGCACGACAAAGGCGATGGGCCGAAGGCGCTAGCTGATAGAAGAATCGGCCGACAAGAGAAGCGGCCAAAGAGAGCTACTAGACCGTCTCAATCAAGCGACGGGAGAGGCGTAGTGAAGGTCAATCCTCAGCTGCTCAAAAACTGCAGAAGGAAAGATCTTGGAAAAGAATGAAGGCGAAATTCAGACCCGAATCTCGTAACGGACCCCGAAGCGGCAAGCGGCGTCCAGCAAAGGGAGGTGCTGAATATCACGCCCCGTTACAACAATTAAGGGGTTAACCCAAAAGGGCAAGCAGCTCCCAACGCCGGAAAGCGCCGAGAGTTACGCCTCGACGCAATGATCAGAGGACGAACCTGGACGGAAATCGACCTCTATCCTATCAACTCAAAGGAGGCCATTGATGACTTCACGATGATTCTCCCCAAATTACGTCGATCATTCGAAATTCAAAATCGGCGCTCAATAACTTGGTTCAGGATGTGTATAAATATCCGAACCATCAAAGAGATCGGGGTCCGACAACCTCGTAAGCCCGGTACCACCACAGCTTCTTCATTTATCTAGGAGTAGGTGTAACTTAACTTTTTTTTTTCTTCCTTTTTATTGCTTTCCTAGGAGTAGGCTTAATTGTAATCCTTCTATCCCTCTTTTCCACTTGTATCCCCTTCTTCTTTATCAATATAAAGTGTAAACTGGCCATTCGGTCGTATCTTTATTTATCAATTTAAAGTGTAAACCAGCTCAGCCGTGTTTTTATCTTATTTTTTATTTATAGTGTAAACCGGTCATCAGCCGTGTCTGTCTCCATTAGTGATTTTAGTCGAAACCAGCGATCCCTCTCTACCTTCGCGAACCCGCTTCGGCAGTCACCGGTCGTTGCGGTTGCGAGGAGTTACCAGAGGAAAACCCGACTGAGTGGATCCCTCCTCGGCTCGATCGCTTGATTATTGGCACGCGGCGCACTTCGACACCTCTGGAGGTTCGCCCAGCAGGGGCCGATCGCGCGCAAGCCACATTTTGGCCCCAACAACCTTCTTGGCACGCCCGGTGGGACGCTCAGGTAATTTTTACCTAATCCTGCCGTTAGCATGTCACAATTTTCAGAGCCATACAGGGAATCGGCACAATCGGAGCTGTCCCTGTCGGAGATATATGGGCAATTAGCCTAGCTAATGAGGTCTCTAGAAAGGAGAGTCATAGCCTGGGACGCCAACGCCCCGGCCACGGATGAGAGTCTTGCTCGATTCGGGCAGTTCTTATCCACCCCGTCGCACCCGACGACGACGGAGTCACCACCGGCACCACCACGGGAAGCTGCGCAACCAGCAACACCTGTCTACAAGGCCCAACCAACGGAGAAGGGTCAAGAACCATTAGTGACACGATGGGCTGGTCTCTGCAGGCCATCACCTCCCCTTGAGCAACCAATGACTCTGGTACCCCAAGCTGGACTCGTCGAAATGGCCGGGGACAGGAATGATTGCAGGCCCTTCCATTGGTACCGCCTCAACACCAGATCGACCAGGACGGGTCCGTTCAAACAGTGCCAACCACGATGATGGCTCGGCAGGCTACGTTGCCCCGGACGACACAGGCACTGGGGGTAATACGGCCGCAAGAAATCCTGGACCAAATGGGAATAGGCCCGATGGGACAAAACATCGGCCATCGACTAGAGGATCACGCGGGGAATCGCCTACCTTCCTCGCCGTCATTCGCCCAGCCTCAGGCTGGGGGCAGGAGCGACAGACCAGTCCCTCCGCAGGGGTCACCTGAGCAACAGGATGCCCCCCAGGGATCACCACTTCCGCTAGCATAGTCGGCGGTCTTGGTGCCTCAAGCCGAGATTGCTGAGGCGGTTGGAGGCAAAAATAGCGGGTAGGTCCATCGGCAGGGACTGCCTCAGAGTCAAGCCGGCCAATACGGGCAACTTTCCCCCCAGTGCAACAGGCGGGGTTTGCTATTACCCACGCCCGCGTGGAGGAGGCAAACCAAGATGCCTCCGGCACCAAGGTCAGGCTAGACATGCGGCCAACTCCCAGGTCCCTGCACCCCTCGGCCAAGGGGGCCTATATGGGGTGGACATACCTGGCAGACTGGAAAGGGCTGAGGTTCGGCAAACTCTCGGTAGAGGTAACAGGGTGTAGACTCACCAGATTAATACCAAAGGAACCACTGACTCAGGCTCCATTTGGGCACAAGGGTTGGAGGTCGGCCGAGGAGGGCCGACCAGGAGAACCTTTCGGCTAACACAGTCAAGGCTGAAAGCGGTGGAGGGACCTGATCGGTCGAAAAGACCGAGGGTGAGAACCCTGATTCTATTGGAAGGGATCAGAAAGTAAGGCACTCCGATTAGCCAAAAGGTATCAGATGAGGAATGTGTAAATTTCGGCAAAAAATATTAGACTGCACTTGACTCTGCTAAAGCCGAATGGAATGCAAATGCAACAAACGAATCGAAAAAAAAGCAGCCGATCGAGAAAAGGCCTGAAACACAACTGTCAATTTGGAGGACGTGGAGCAAAAGTATAAGAAGAGTTTACATTTGATCCGCCAATACGTTTACAGCTCGAAAAAAGAGCAAATACAAAAGTGTTTCAGAGGAAGAAGATTCGTAGTCGGACGCTCAATCAAGAGGTTGATTTACACGGCCGTCTTCAAGCTGGCAGCGACCAAACACTGCTTGCCGGAAATTGAGACGCCCGATCACCTTTGGAGCCGACAGGAGTTGGAACAAAAGAGAACACAAAACCTCTTTAATCCCTACATGCAATGGGAGAAGATCTTGCGGTTCCCCCTGAAGATGGAGGCAAAAGGTCGGCCTTCACCCCAAGGGACCTTCTTAATGATAACCACTTGTGAGCAGCCGAAATCGACTGGACCACTGGACGTAAGATCCCGGATTGGTAGGTCACGCACGGGAGTTGCGTTGGAAAAAACTCCATTGGGAGTCCGAGGTGAGAAGAGCTTTTCATCTCCTTGCGATGCAATGCCGCTAAGGTCAAATTGAGAGGCCACCTCGAAAGCACCCTCAAGGGCAACAAAGCTATGACCCGAGCACCGGTGTAGCGAGAGCGCAATAATCGTCATGAGGGAAGACGGAAATTTGGATAGAGCTGCGAGCAATGGCCCTACTTATAGGCCAACGAGGAGGAGCGATAATCATCCATCGGGAAGCAACAGCATCTAACAGGGAGAATGGCGAAGGACGGTTTCGCCGAAAATCAAGAAAGATGGGCACCTATTCACGAATCCCTCGGGCAGTGAGAAAATATCTTGCCAAGATATGAGGGTGATCGCTAGGCAGTGTTGTCCGTGCCAGAAGTTGACTCAATTTCGACAACCGCCCGAACGGCACATCAGGCGATTGTCGATGGGGCATTGTTGAGACCAAAATTTTCGCCACTTAAGGAGAGTGACACATGGCGTATACCATTGGCTGAGGGTGTCAGCCGACAGGGATTTGAGTTAGCAAAAAAGGACTTCCGCCTCATTTGAGACCGGCCTCAGTCGCGGAAAAGAACGACGCGCGATGCATGTCGTAGGCAAACATATATGTTATCAGCTAAGAGTATCGACCGATAGGAAAAGCAGCCGACGCAAGGATCATCACAATGGCTAGGGCCAACTACGGTTGAAGAAAGGGTTTCAACCGCTCCAAACAGTCGACGACGCAATCAACCCTCGGTCGATCAAGCCGAATAAGAAGAGACCCGTACTTTGTTTCAGGCTGGTCTTAGGTGTGTAGCAGTATGGTACAAGGCGCACACCTCAACTGAAGAAGTGTCTACACCCCGATCCGGACCGATTTCGGTCACGTAAAGGTACAAGGCACGACAAAGGCGATGGGCCGAAGGTGCCAGCTGATAGAAGAATCGGCCGACAAGAGAAGCGGCCAAAGAGAGATACCAGACAGCCTCAATCAAGCGACGAGAGAGGCGAAGTCAAGGTTAAACCTCAGCTGCTCAAAAACTGCAGAAAGAAAGATCTTGGAAAAGAATGAAGGCGAGATTCATACGCGAATCTCGTAATGGACCCCGAAGCGGCAAGCGGCGTCCAGCAAAGGGAGGCGCCGAAGATCACGCTCCGTTACAATAATTAAGAGGTAAACCCAGAAGGGCAAGCAACGCCCAGCGCCGGAAAGCGCCGAGAGTTATGCCTCGGCGCAACGATCAGGGGACGAACTTGGACGAAAATCGGCCTCTATCCTATCGACTCAAAAGGAGGTCGTTGATGACTTCATGACGATTCTCCCCAAATTACGCCGATCATTCAAAATTCAAAATCGGCGCCCAATAACTTGGTTCAGGATGTGTATAAATACCTGAACCATTGAAGAGATCGGGGTCCGGCAACCTCGTGAGCCCGGTACCACCCCAGCTTCTTCATTCATCTAGGAGTAGGTATAACTTAACTTTTTTTCTTCTTTTTTACTACTTTTCTAAGAGTAGGCTTAATTGCAATCATTCTATCCCTTTTTCCCACTTGTATTCCTTCTTCTTTATCAATATAAAGTGTAAACCAGCTATTCGATCGTATCTTTATTTATCCTTGCATTTAGAATGTAAATCGGCTCAGCCGTGTCTTTATTTGCTTTTTTTCCTTTGGAGTGTAAACCGGTCAATCAGCCGTGTCTCCATTAGTGATTTTTGTGCTTTCAATATTGTAATCGACTCATCAGTCGTACATTTATCTCTACCCGGTTCGACTCATTTAAGTCGAAAACAGCGATCCTTCTCTACCTCCGCGAAACCGCTTCGGCAGGCACCGGTCGTTGCGGTTGCGAGGAGTTACCAGAGGAGAACCCGGCGGAGCGGATCCCTCCTCGGCTTGATTGCTTGATTGTTGGCACGCGGCGCACTTCAACACCTCTGGATGGTCACCCAGCAGGGGCCGATTGCGTGCAAGTCGCATTTTGGCCCCAACATCTATATAAGACCATAATGTTGACTACTGAAGAACACAATCTCAAATCACCATTCACAATCATTTATTTTTTATTTCTTGTTTTGTTTTGTTTTGCTTTGTTTTGTTTTGTTTTTTTTTTGACAACTTCATCTAGAGAATGCTCAAATTACAACTTCATGTGTGCAAATGTAGTTAGGATTTGTGCTTTATTGTATTTTGTGAAGTAATTCGTTGATCCAGTGAACATTAGTTTATTCGACCAAAGAGGACAAATTAAGCATCAAGGAGAGTAACATCACTAATGCCTTGAAGCATTTTTCATATCTCTGTCTCATTTCCTCTCTTTCTTTATATAAGAGCGTCATCCACAACGAACATAGGATTGTTGCCATTCTCCCTCTTCCCGATGCACCACCTGTGGAGCACAACCATACCCAGTATGCAAAGTAAGAGCTCGGCATCAATCAAGTCCAACATAGGATCATTTCCACTAAACTTGCATGAAAGCAATGCATTCCTATTGACCATTGCTACCATGTTGGCAACAGTTAGGTAGAGTGGTTGCTCTGTTGACACGCCCAATGTTATGTAGTAGAGGTCGTGATTTGCAGCTGTGTTGCGAAACCCCTCAGTGTTGCAAATAACCGTATGGAAATAACCTTTTGGCGAGGAGTTGAAGTTTGTGTAGTACATGAGAAGTGTTTGTTGATTGTTATCCCTATCCATTATTATACAGTACTTGGCGAAGAAAAGAGAAAGAGGCATTAATGTAAAACCTATATATAGTGGACACAAATATTGCTCTTGTGTTTGGTTCTCCATCAATATTTAATAGCTTCCTCTTGCAATACATAGTCAACAATTCATTGATTGACCATTTATCCTTATGTGTGTTATAAGAGATCTGAAATGGTCCATATTCAGATGGTAAGGAGTTCAAAATAAAGTGCACTAAGAATGAATCAGAGATGGTTACTTCAAGTGCAGTAAGCTGCGCTGCAATATCTCGCATTTCCATAATGTGCTCGCGAATCGAGCCTTTTCCGGAGTACTTCATGGAAGACAGTTTATTCATTAGGGTATTCGCCAAAGCTTTACTGGAGCTTACAAACTGTTGCTCCACAGCATTTAAGAAATCGCGGGCTGTCTTACATTCAGGAATTGAGTTCCGAATGTTTTTACCGACACGCGCTTTCATCAGCATCAAACTAAGTCGATTAGAGCGCTCCCACTTTTCCAAAGATGCTGTTTGGATTGGCGTACTTTGATCTGTAAGAGGAAGAGGTTTTTCCTCTCTTAGAGCCAAATCGAGATCCATACACTCTAATGTAAGCATAATCTGTTCTTTCCACTCCGAGTAATTAGAACCGTTAAGCATAGGAATATAATCACTAATAGGAACAAAGGATGAAGTCATAGCTGAAAAATAAAATGCATGTTTTTATTAATAAGAAGCCACATCATAATATTCCACACCAAAATTAGAAAAATATAATTTATATGACATCACAACACCTCCTTTGGGAGCAGAATTATGAGCATAAATATTTTTCTTTCTTTCTTTATGCATATACTTTATATGACATCATAACCCCTCCTTTGGGAGCAGAGTTACGAGCATAAATATGCAATTTCTTTATCAGAAATTAATTCAGACTTTCTGTAGATCGTGATAATTTCAAATTTTCCATATGAAGAAATTGTCAGCTTTGGCCAGGCAAATTTCTCCAAATGAGTTACAAGAAAATTACCATCCTACACCACCCATATACCTTTATGTCTAGAATCATACTAAACAAAAACAATAGGGTGCAATTTCTACATGCACCTTTTTAAAGCGATTAATTCACTATTTTTTCTGAACGAGGCCGCTTTGGCTTGCACCCGAACAGTTGAAACAATAAATTAATTTAACTTAGTGCCGTATAATTAACATGAAAATTATCTAAAAGAACGCTACTTTAAAATAAATTAATTTATTATTCTTTAGTTAGGGCCACTTTGGCTTGCACCTAATTAATCGAAATAATAAATTAATTTAACTTAGCGTCTAGATTTAAATAATCTAACAACAATTATAATTATTTAATTTTCATGTTATGTCTGATCAAAATAACACTTTATGATATATATAAGTATAGATGCAATAATTTAAAATATAACATTGCAATCATAAAAATTATGTATATCCTTATATCACCATAAATATCAGATAAATGAATTTATGATAAATTAATATTGTATGCAAAATTTAAATCCTTATGTGAACGGATTCTTTATGTTCACAATACTTTATTAATTCATAAATCGAAATAAGATAAATTCATAAACTTAATAATTAAAAGTAATCTTTTATGAATTCGAAATAAATAAATAAGTTTTAATAACAATTAAAGTCCAATAAAAAAAAGATAGCCACAATCGTAAAAATTATATTGCCTCGGATCCAAAAGAGGTATAAACCAAAAATTTATTTTTCTTCAATTAACTGGATTTCATTCAAATAACCCATAAAATCCCTAAACAATGACAAGCCATGCTAATGCAATGGTGTCGTACTGTAAGGTCACACATAAACAAAATCGAGTGGCCTTATGACGTCTTTTTCAAAATTAGGAAATTAAGAAATAACGATATCCAAATAAAAAAAAAATGATGATTAAAGAAAAAAAATAAAGCACATCAACAACAATAAGATGGCCATAAACAAATCATACAATGTGGCAATATTTCAAGAAAATCTTCACTACATATAATTAGATACAAAGTCCAAAATCCGTTTCAAAAAAAAATTTCATTATTATTCAATTCAATTTAATAAAACATACAATATTAAATTTATCGAACTGGCTCCGATACCAATTGATGAAATTTATATGGTATAAAATAAAATCGAATACATACCAATATTCAGGATCATAAATAAAACTGTAAAATAACTTACAGGGCACCATCGAAAAGAAATTCTTGAAGCAAGAAATTCGGTCGCAATACTAAACAGTACTGACCGAACTAGGTAATCTGGTTTCTCCTCCTTTCTCAGGCACTCTTCCTTATGGTGTGGATTTAATAGATAATCTTACCAGAATGCACATGAGTAGGTGGCAGGATCAGTACCCCTTTATATAGATTCCAGATCGACTTCCCATCAAAGTCGGATTAGGATTCTATTTAATTTAAATGGATGGGAAAGGGATAAGATATACCATATCAAGTAATTCTATATCTTTTAGGATTGACCTTATCTATAGTAAATCCAAATTTAAATATAATTAATTAGACCACATATATGAAAATCCTAACATAAACAACCCAAATTCAAATGGCCGCGAAGTCATTAAATTAAACAAGTCAATTTCAAGCTAACCGCTATGTCATTAAATTGAACTACTCAACTTCAAAGCCACCACAATCTCAATCTGACTGCCATGTTGCTAACCTGAGCACCTCAACTTCAAACCGACCGTTATGTTGCTAAATTGAGCACCTTAATTTCAAACCGACTGTCATGTCAGTAAACTGAGTACCTCAACTTCAAGCTGACAGCCATGTCGTTAAACTGAGCACCTCAACCTCAAACCGATTGCCACGTTACTAAACTAAGCAACTAAATTTCAAATCGACGACCATATCACTAAACTGAGCACCTCAACTTCAAACCGACTGTCATGTCGTTAAATGAGCATGTCAACCTCAAATCGATAGTCGCGTCACTAAACTAAGCAACTCAATCCAATTTGACTGCCAAATTATTAAACTAAGCAAATCAATCAACTATCATATCATTAAATTGAGCAATCCAATTTTGATTGACCACCAAATTCATAAACTGAGCATTTTATTTATGCACAATGGATGTATGTTTCTGCTTAAGTCATGTATTTGAAAATTATATCCACAATGGTCATCTTTACATTATGACCTCTTTTTATCATCAATATTAAATTTGGTCTCTTAATCAAAAATTTTTTAACACTACGAGTGTAGAATAATTAATAGCAAATTCTGCAGTTTATTAGAAGTTATATACGTACAAATCTGATTTCAAATTAAAACTTATCAATATATTCGTTTGCCGCGGCAGACAAGAAGGCGCTCCACACACCAACTCTCATTAATTCAATGGTGGCCCCCACCCACTGCAATTGCTCATAACCAAAAGGTGAGCCTCACATGTTAGGAATTAAATTGATGGTGACCCCATCCCTATTAAAACCTAAAAATTAAAGGATCTGACTTCGCACAGGAACTCTCAACAAGCCACACCCACCATTTATAACTGAAAAGCGGGCCCCACAGGTAGAAACTAAAATCGACGTAAGGTCCCACCCAAAATTAAGGACTTGACGTTATTTAAAATTGAGAATTCATAGCGTTATAGATGGAATATGAACAAACCACGTAGATATAATAGTAGTACAAATTCTTATAAATAAGAGAATTAATCATCTTCTTCAGATTTAGCAACATTCCCTATTATCTCTTCATACTCTTTAATTGAGAGTCTTTTAAATAAGGATTTAGTAGGCCTCTCTTAGATATAGTTTAATAATGCAGTTGCTTAGCACTATTTTTATATTTTGAAAGGTTCAATGAAATTTAAAAGTGTTTTAGAAAAGTAGGAAACCTTTTTCAATATTTCATCTTACCAACTGATAAGAGTTTTTTTTTTTTTTTTTTATGTTGACCGCATTAAGTGCCGATTGAGGGTTTGTCGGCGCTTGACATGAATGGAAGGAACATAGAAGTGTTTAGTTAATGTTTCGTTTAGCCTCTTTTTTGCATGTAGTTGTTTGGAGGCGTATGTGGTATTGAAAATAGGTTTTTTTTTTTTTTTTTTTTTTTTTTTTTTTTTTTTTTTTTGTTTTTGAGAGAGAGAGAGAGAGAGAGAGAGAGAGAGAGAGAGGTAGCATACCTGTTTCGTTTATAAAAATAAATTTAGTTAAAAATATAAAACAACTAAACTTCGAACTCAAAATCTCGAGTATCAACCATCAAATCTTTTGCCACTTACGCTAGAACGATCAATATTTTAAAAATAGTTAGGTTGCTTTATTTACATGAGCTTGTCACTTGTTCAAGTAAATTGTGCTAGGGTGTTTGCTCTATATTTTATTCTTTCTAATACTCCAAAAACTATGAAAAGAAGGGAACTTGAGAATATTTGGCAACCAGCAATCTCAATACGAAAATTTGGAAAGGAGATTTGTTTTTGTAGCTAAGCTTTGGATGTCAATTCTAAAGGGTTGAGAGTGCTTCTGGTTTTATATAGCTTAACTCTTTATTGTTGAATTATGTTTGTTTTGTTTTGCGGTGTTTATTTCGCTCCGAGGATCGCTCCGAGGTGTTTATTTCGCGCCGATCAAGATTTTTTTTTTCTTTTTTTTTCATTTTCCTTTTTATTAGGATTGTGTATTTTCTCAAAGGTATATCTTTGTTTAATAAAAAAAAAAATACTCCATTTATGAAACACACATGGATCACCCTGTTTCTTACACTATGAAAATTGTTAAAAGGGCAAAAGAGTATAAAATTGGTTGGCTGATGAAATAACCCTTTCTCATATTGTAATTACCAATAATATAGATAACACAAAATTAAACTTCTTTTTCAAAATGTACTGCTGCTAATGAGTCTCTTGGGAATCTGGTACTCATCCCAGTATTAGATTCTGTAAATCCGCAATCCGCTCCGGCACCGCAATCTACGCTGGTACCGCCTAGTGTTGGGATTCCGCAGCGAAAACGTTAAATCAGATTTTTATCATAAACCCTTCCCCTAAACAAAACTGGAACCAATACAACCACATAAAGAAGAAAAACCAAAATAAAAAATATACGGGTGAAATAAGATTCATTAACCAAGAGAAAAATTACACCGACTCCTCTTCTGTAATAGAGATGAGTCTGTAATAGAGTAGCTTCAACCCGAGCTGTGACAACCCCGGAATGTGTATTAGTCCTATATATAAATGATATAATAGGACTAAATATTTTAATCCGGCTATAGCATTTTGGGTGGTAGTAAGGCCGAGGAGGTTAAGAGAGTTAAGCATGCTAGAGCTAGAGTAGTTCTAGGATGGGTGACTCCCTGGGAAGTGGGGCGTCACAGTTGGTATCAGAGTCAATAACCAACCGAAAGTGTGTGGCGAGTCTCAACTGAGTCTGGGTCTAGATGACAGGGCTAGCGAGACAAGTCTCACATCGCCTGGAGATCTTGGGCTGCTGTGTGTGTGTGTTTGGACTGACGAGAACGTCAGGCCTAAACGGGGGGAGTCTGTGACGCCCCCAATAGTCCTACATCGGATGTGGATGGAATTGTGATTGGATTTATATGAGATATGGACACTAGTAATAATAACTGGGCTTAAGCATTTTGGGCTGTGGTGTGGGCCCAACGAGTTATTATTGCTAGTGGACCGGGTCGTTACATTTGGTATCAGAGCACCCCCTGGGAAGTCCTAGTGTTGCACCCCCTGGGAAGGCGGGGCGTCACAGTTGGTATCAGAGACATTCACCAGCCAGAAATGTGAGATGAGTCTCGGCTGAGCCAGGGTTATATAGCGGGTAGAGCGAGGCTTCCCGACTAATGATCGCTGTGGGTGGAGTGCAGCTCCCCATAAGGTCGGCTAAGGCTAGCGTCACATCGCCTGGTGCTTGTGAGTGTCGTTGAGCCTAACGAAGACGTCAGGGCTTAAAGGGGGGAAGAATGTGACGCCCGTGGAATGTGTATTAGTCCTATATATAAATAATATAATAAGACTAAATCTCGTAACCCTGATATAGCATTTTGGGTGGTAGCTAGACCCAAGAGGTTAAGAGAGTTAAGCGTGCTAGAGCTAGAGTAGTTCTAGGATAGGTGACCCCCTAGGAAGTGGGGCATCACAGTTGGTATCAGAGCCATTCACCAGTCGAAAATGTGAGATAAGTCTCGACTGAGTCAGGGTTATATAGCGGGTAGAGCGAGGATCCCAGGCTAATGATTGTTGTTGGTGGAGTGCAGCTCCCCACAAGGTCAGCTAAGGCTAGCGAGACGAGTCTCACATCGCCTGATGCTTGTGAGTGTCTTTGAGCCTGACGAGGACGTCAGGGCTTAAAGAGGGAAGAATGTGACACCCCCGAAATGTGTATTAGTCATATATATAAATGATATAATAGGACTAAATCTCTTAACCCGGCTATAGCATTTTGGGTGGTAGCAAGACCCAAGAGGTTAAGAGAGTTAAGCGTGCTAGAGCTAAAGTAGTTCTAGGAAGTGGGGCGTCACATACATAACCCAAATAATAAGGCTCAATGTAATTAAATCAACAATCTCCCACTTGAAGGCAAATATCCATCCATCAAATAAGCTTCATCATAATGCATTGTTCTCCAACCACTCTATCTACGTCTCGATCAATTCAGAGTGCTTCCTACAAAATTTGAGCTTTTTCGTAGGAACAACCTTCGTCAATATATCCGCAAGGTTTTTTTTTTGTATCAATCTTTTCTACATCCAAGTATCGACAATCTAATACCATCCGAATAAACTGAAAGCGAACGTCAATATGCTTAGTTCAGGAGTGATACGCCGCATTCTTTGCAAGATGAATTTCACTTTGATTATCACAATGCACAGCATATTTATTTTGCTTCACTCCGAATTGTGCAAGTAATCGCTTCAAGCAAATCATTTTCTTTGCCGCTTCGGTCATGGCAACATATTCGGCTTCCGTAGAGGACAAAGCAACAATGTCTTGCAATCTAGACATCTAACTAACCGCACTACCTCCAAATGTGAAAACATATCCCGTAGTGGACTTTCTTGTCTCTCCACAACCAGCATGATCGGAATCAACATATCCATTCACCTCTAAAGAAGTTCCACCAAAACACAAGCAAACATTTTGTGTGCCCTTTAAATACCGAAGAATTCACTTAACGGCTTGCCAATGCTCCCATCCCGGATTAGACATATATCGTGAAATAACTCCAACCACATAAGCTATGTCAAGTCTTGTACAAACCATAGCATAGATCAAACTCCCAACAACGGAATTATAAGGAACATTCTTCATTTTATCTCTTTTGATCTCATTCTTTGGAGAGTTCTTCTCGGATAACTTGAAATATCCGGCTAATAAAGTAGAAATCGGTTTACAATCATTCATTTCAAATCTTTCAAGTACCTTGGAAATATAGCCCGATTGACTAAGCCATAACTTGCCATGCTCCATATCCCTTTTAATTTGCATGCCCAAAATCTTTTTTGCTTCACCAAGATCCTTAGTAGCAAATTTCTTCGACATGTCTAGCTTCAACTTTGCAATATCATTTTGATCATTACTAGCAATCAACATATCATCCATATATAGTAATAGTGAATGAATAATATGTTGAACCTTTAAAATAAACACAATGATCAAAATCACATCATTTGTAGCCTTCATCTTGCATGAAAGAATCAAACTTCTTATACCATTGTCTAGATGTTTGCTTTAAACCATACAATCCCTTATTGAGCTTACATACTAAATTAGGATTAACTTCATCAACAAAGTCTTCGGGTTAAAACATATAAATTTCTTCATCCAAATCACCATGCAAGAAAGCGGTTTTAATAGCAAGTTGTTCAAGCTCAAGATCCAAATTTGCAACCAAGGATAAAACAACTCTAATTGAGCAATGCTTAACAACGGGAGCAAATATTTCATTGAAGTCAACACCTTGCTTTTGTCCATAGCCCTTAACAACGAGCCTTGCTTTATACCGCTTGGATCCATCGGCTTTATTCTTGATCGCATAAACCCATCGATTTTTCGATGCTTTCTTTCCAATCGGAAGCTCTACCAACTCCCAAGTATGATTTTGATGTAAGGAATCCATCTTATCCTCCATTGCCCTTTGCCACTTTGCTCCTTCGCGACAATCTTTTGCTTCCTGAAAACACTTGGGCTCAACCGAATCAGTAAATAAAGCATAATATAAAGAAGGGGAATACCTTTGGGTGGGTTTATGTGACCTAGTTGATCTTCTCAATTCATGTGCCGATGGGGTAGACACATTATCTTCACTCTCCGGAGAATCATGTTGAATTTTAATAGATTGTGTGTTTTCTTCATAATTATTATTACCATCATGACCAACATCACTATCATGAAGTGGAGGATGAACTTCATGTATATCTTGAGAAGAACTATCAACTTGTACATCAACAACAAGCTTATCCTTCTTTTGCTCTTCTTCCGTGCCTTCTTTAAACATTACATCCTCTCTAAACACAACATCCCGACTCCGAATAGTTTTTCTAACAACGGGATCCCGAAGCCTATAGCCCAACTCATCAACTCCCTAGCCAAGAAATACACATTTTCTTGATTTCACATCAAGCTTGGTTCTACTTTCTTTCGGAATATGAACATAAGTTTCACACTCAAATGTTCTCAAGTGCCCATAGGAAATATTTTTGCCACTCTATATAATTTTCGGAATGTCTCCATCCAATGCAACACTAGGTGATCTATTAATCAAGTAAACGGATGTGTTTGCCGCTTCGGCCCAAAAAGGCTTTGATAGGCTGGAGTGAGATAACATACTTCGAATCCGCTCCACAAATGGTTTGGTTCATTCTTTCAATAATCCCATTTTGTTGAAGAGTATAGGGAGCCATCTTCACTCTTTTGATGCCATTTTCTAAGCAAAAATCATCAAAGGCACTAGAGCAAAATTCACGACCATTGTCGATTTGCAAGCACTTAATAAAATATTCACTTTCCTTTCAACACGGGCTTTAAATTTCTTAAAAGTCTCAAAAACTTTATCTTTTGAAGCCAAAGGATAAATCCAATATTTTCTAGAATAATCATCTAAGAAAGCAAAAATAGTATGCACCTCCAAGTAACTTAACATTAAAAGGACCACAAACATCGGAATAGACCAATTCCAATAGCTTGCACTTTCTGTGCATCTCATTTCTTTTGAAGTTAACCTTATGTTGTTTTCCCATAATGCAACGCTCACAAAAATCAAGAAATGAATGCTCAAATGAAGGAATAAGATTATGCTATTGTAATACCTTCATACCATATTGCATGCTCACTTAGATGACCAAGCCGATTATGTCAAACTTGCATATCTTCGTCTTTATTTGTGGTAGCAACCACCAAATTTGAATCATCATCTTTTTGAGCTATTTCATGAAGTGCATAGAGGCTTCCATCCTTTTGCCCTTTTAAAATAGTTGTACTACCCTTTGATATTTTCCAAGAGCCCTTTCCGAAAGTGATAACAAAACCGGAAACATCCAATTGTCCCGTCGATATTAAATTCTTTGTGATCTCCGGAACATGGCGCACATTCGTCAATGTATGTTTCTTGCATTTGTTTGTTCTATAACAATATTCCCAATGCCCATAATTTTACATGCCCGATCATTACCAAGATAAACATATTTACCATCTACTTCTTTATATGTAGAAAAATATGATCGATCCGGACATATATGAAAAGAAGCACCTGAATCTAAAACCCAAGTGTTTGCACAAGAAGAGGCCGTGCATGCAACACTTAATGTCACTCCACCTTCACCATTCGAAGCGTTGCTAGCTTCATTCTTGACGTCCTTGTCTTTACCTTTTTGTTTATTTTTCAAAGCATAATAATTCTTCCTCACATGATGTGACGCTCCCAATAGTCCCACATCGGATGTGGATGGAATTGTGATTGGGTTTATATGAGATATGGATACTAGTAATAATAACTGTGTCACGCCCTGGGGTCGGAACTGCGATCCGGGCTCGCCAACAGATCCGCCGCCCATACGGGAAGCCCCGTATAGACGTAGCGACTAACCTGCAAAAGATCATCTACACTATACAGATATCAGAGCTGAAAGGAAAAAGCTGAAAATAAAATAAATACAACTCCACAAATATACAACCCAAGTCCTCAAAAATACATAAGTCTCTTAACTCTAAAAGAAATATACATAAGTCCCAAAGGAAACCCTAACAAGACTAATACATCACCAAAATAGGGTACCTCTACACTCTCTCTGGCAGACGACTGGTAGGGATCTAGCTCGCGACTCCCTTACCTCGATCTGAAGAAGCAGCAGCTGGAGCAGCAGGAACAGGAGTAGAAGTCCCTGGGGAAAAGACACCACGGCGGGTGTGAGAACTACATCCCACAGTAGTTCTCAGTGGGTACCGCCAACAAGCCCGACGGTCTGCCCACTAAGTCTACTAGAGGCATAAAGTAACAAATGCAGTGCTGGAAGGAAAAGCTGGAAAAAATAAATTCTACAGCTACTATGCCTTTATCTAGATGCTCAAAGAGTGGAACAGAAAGAAACATGGTGCATCTACTATCCCTCAACTCAGATCACCCAATCTACACTGACTGCCACATCAGGTCCAGTCAAACCTGCGCCTACCTACTGCCGTTACATCCGAAAAGGGACCGGACTTACGTAGGGCGTCCGTGACTGCCAAAACTGGCCCAGCCAGAGGGACTGCGTCGACAAGTCGTGATAGCAAATATCAAGCCCAGCTCTGGAGTGGCACTCGAGGGGCGCGACCCCACCGAGGAAAGTATTCGCGCATCTCTGTCGAGCTCAAATGTGGCTCATACAGGCTATAATCCAAATCCTCGATCAACAAGATCGGCAGTAAGAAACAAAACACTTTCTCACTCACAGGCTGGAAAACTACATAGCCGAGACCCACTGTCACTCAGACGGCTACCAAAATGAAACACGGATCTACAGACTGCTATCAGACTCCACTCGGTCCCCAGACACGAGTGTAACAAGCATCCTACAACAACCCGACCTCTCGGGCGAGGAAACTCTAAGTCCAGGATGAAACAGTAAATGACAGTGTGGGAAAGTCTAAAGCAATAATATCCTAGCCCAAGTTGGAGTTTTCTACTAGTCTGGTTGAACATGCTGCATATGGCGGGGGTGCTAGGTCAAGTTCCAAAATAACAATAAATTAACAGCTTATAGGAAACAATAAATCACATTATCATCTGAATACATCAGTAACATCAATTCCTACATTCTAGCATGCTATATATATTACTTTCACAATCATGCAAGAACCTACAACAATAGAATTAATGATCAGTCCATAGATCTTGAAGACGAGGCAACCCACCTGATGAGCTAAACTGTCCAAAGTCCCACAGCTGAAAATACCCAGGAACAGATATCTCCAAAAACCTCCAGTTCCAACGTGTTCAGAAATACCCGCAAACCCTCCTGGGTACAACAAAAGGTCCAAAGTTACACTTTATTCCAAAAATTATCCAAGTATACACAATCTGCGAAAATAGTCCCAAAGATGCGACATTTTCACCTACAGAAAGGGCTCCGAAAAATCTGACAAAAATACTGCTGCGATCGTCGTGTCGAGCCCTTCGAAACGAGTACCTGCACGTCCCAATCCGAGCCCCGCAGGCCGAGTTACAAATTCCACAACATCGAGAGCGCGAAACCTCACAACATAACAACTGTAACCCCATGCACAGATAAAGGGAGAAAAAATACCTCCGGGCAAGCCTCAGAAAAATTCCAGAAAAATACGACGATAATCTACGCGACGCGTAGATGCAAAAAGAGTACAGGCACGCCTCAATCCGATGCTCGAGCGTGGAGAAAACCACGATACAACCTGCAGTCCCCGAAATCCTCACAGAAAACAATAGGTCCTAGTAAGCTCGGAAAAACTCCAAGAAAGACCCTAAACGAGGGGAAGCTGAAATACCAAGATCGTAGCCCTACTTGTCGTGGATACAACGGCGTAAGAATCGCCCGAAAAAATGGTCGAAGTAGGCTGGGGGAGCTTGCGCACCGAAATACGACGGGAGGAAACACCGGCGAAGGAACGTCGCGATGCGCCAAATAAATGGAAACCTCGAAAAGCGCGGCACAAAAAATCCCAGAAATCCTCAGGTGGATGTAGCACAGCAGGGGGACCAACTTTACAGAAGGTCTCGAGGTGAAAGAAGGCTCGGAAATGCAAAAAATCTGCAAAGGAAGGTGGCTCGGCCTTTAAATAGGCCGCTCAAAACAATTCGAAAAATGCCACTTGTGTCCCCGGATTCGGGCGCTCGGACAGGTTTCGGGCGCCCGAATCCGGCGGCACAATGCACCGCAGGGGAGCGCCCGAATCACCCCTGGGCTGACACGTGTCCCGCACAGCAAACAGCTATGCGGGGCGCGTCAGAAGTGGCCACGTGGCCCACCAGGGATCGGACACGTGTCCCGCACAGCAAACAGCTGTGCGGGGCGCGTTCGGTGCCGCCACGTGGTCCCTCCCCGGTCAAACGGGTAGGTGGCACCCGCGAATAGCGGGGCGCCACCTGTCCACCCCCCTGTCGCGGTCACACGTGCGGGCAGGCGCCGCCTGACCGCCTGCCACGCACGCGCCCCGAGGCGCCTGCCCGCGTCCCGTGCGCCGCACCTCGTGAGCCCGCAAATCACGCGCCGACACGTGTCCCCTGCACCCGGTCCACGCAACCAACTTCGGGTTCCGTGGACCGCGTCGCGTTCACCGACCAACCGGGGACTGCCACGTGTCCCCGCCCTGGTCCATGCACCGCCGCGCCAGCTCTGTAGACCGCGCACCATGAGCCCGCCAATCAGGCGGCGCCACGTATCCCTGCGCCGGGTCTATGCCCCCAGTCGCGACGCTCTGTGGACCGAGCGCTGAAATCCGGCCAATGAAAGGCCGCCACGTGGCATGCCGGCGGTCCACGGCCCCTCCCATGCACCGAAATCCACTAAAAACTTTCGAGAGTCCGTTTTTGGGCCTCCGGACTCAGAATCAAACAAGCAAATAGCCGTTTTCAAGCATTTTTCCGTGCTGAATCCAAATCCAACCTCTGTTTGGCCCAAAACCTTTTCAAAATTTCAGCAAATGTAGCCGAATGCCAAACTAGCTAAAGATACCTCACAGGGTTCATCTGTGGCATCCCTTTGATGCACTATGGGCCAGACACACCAACACTAGGTGTTCTACACAGTAGATTCACCGAAAAAGTTGCATGGGATCCTGGACCACTATATCCTCCCCCACTAAAAGAAAGTTTCGTTCCCGAAACAAAGAAAACAAAACAGACGTACCTCAACCGAAAGCCTCGAACAGAAAGGGATAGGTATCTCTCATCACCGTCTCTAGCTCCCAAGTAGCCTCACGCTCTTCGTGATTGCTCCACAAGATCTTCACATATGGAATAGCCCGATTGCACAATTCCCTTACCTCACGAGCAAGAATTCGCAACGGGCGCTCCTCATATCTAAGGTCCTCGCCGATCTCCAAAGAAGTGAAGTCAATCACGTGCGAAGGATCGAAAACATATCTCCTCAGAACCGAAAGGTGGAAAACATCATGAACTCCGGCTAGGCGTGGAGGAAGGGCAACTCTGTAAGCCACAGGGCCTACCCTCTCAAGTACCTCGAAGGGTCCAATAAAGCGGGGACTGAGCTTCCCCCGAACTCCAAATCTCCAGACCCCTTTTGAAGGCGAGACCTTCAAAAAGACATGATCACCAATATGGAACTCTAGGTCTCGCCGCCGAGTATCAGCGTAGCTCCTCTGACGACTCTGGGCTGTCTCAAGATGTCGGCGAACTAATCTGACTTTTTCCTTAGCCTCCAACAGTAAATCAGGTCCCAAAGTCCTCCTCTCACCCACGTCACTCCAATACAAGGGCGACCGACACTTGCGTCCATACAACGCCTCAAACGGAGCAATCTGAATGCTCGCCTGATAGCTGTTGTTGTACGCAAACTCAACCAATGCTAAGTGCCGGTACCACCCCCCTCCAAAATTTATGACGCACGCTCTCAACATGTCCTCGAGGGTCTGTATGGTGCGCTCGGACTGTCCATCAGTCTGTGGGTGGAATGTTGTGCTAAACCGGAGCTGTGTCCCCAAGGCTGACTGTAGACTCCCCCAAAAATGTGATACAAACCTCGGGTCCCTATCTGATACAATCGAGGCGGGTACACCGTGTAACCTCACCACCTCATCCAAATACAACTATGCAAGTTGCTCCAATGGCCAAGTCACCTGTATAGGTAAAAAGTGAGCAGACTTGGCGAGTCTATCCACGATAACCCAAATCGCGTCGGCTCCACTCTACGCCCTCGGCAGTCCTGTGACGAAATCCATAGTGACGTGGTCCCACTTCCACTCGAGAATTGGAAGACTCTGCAACTTGCCAGCAGAAACCCGGTGCTCTGCCTTCACTTGCTGACAAGTTAAATAGTGAGCCACAAATCTTCCAATGTCCCACTTCATTCCGGACCACCAAAAGTGTGCCTTGAGGTTCTTATACATCTTAGTACCACCAGGATGAATGGTATAAGGTGTATAATGGGCCTCTCTCAAAATTTGGTCTCTGATCTTAGGATCCGTAGGCACACACACTCGGTCCCTGTACCGTAGTACTCCCGAGGTATCCACTGAAAAATCTCCTATTTGATCTGTCCGAATCTATGCTCTGATCCTCGTCAAATAGGGGTTCTCACTCTGTGTCTCCCTAATCCTGTCCAACAGAGTGGGCTGCAAGACCATAGACATAAGTCTAGTAGAGACCCCAGGGGATACCATCTCAATCTGTAAATGCCTCATCTGCTCAACTAGTGGTGCCTGCTGCGTGATCATCATGCTCAGACTCTGCACTGACCTCCTGCTCAACGCATCTGCCACAACATTGGCCTTGCCGGGATGATATAGGATGCTCACATCATAGTCCTTCAGTAACTCTAACTACCGGCGTTGCCTCAAATTCAGCTCATTCTGAGTAAACAAGTACTTCAAACTCTTATGATCAGTGTAGATCTCGCAGCGCTCTCCATAGAGGTAATGCCGCCACAACTTCAAAGCGAACACCACAGCTGCAAGCTCCAAATCATGCGTAGGGTAATTCTTCTCATAATCCTTTAATTGTCGTGAAGCATAAGCAATTACCCTACCATGCTGCATCAAAACACAACCCAAATCGATGTGAGAGGCGTCACTATAGATCACGAACCCATCTCCCATCACTGGCAATGCTAGAACTGGTGCTGAAATCAATCTCCTCTTCAGCTCCTCAAAACTCTGCTGGTACTGCTCAGTCCAAACAAACTTTGTCCCCTTCCTAGTCAAACTGGTCAGGGGGGTAGAGAGCTTCGCAAAGCCCTCCACAAACCGACGATAATAGCCTGCAAAGCCCAAAAAGCTCCGAACCTCGGTAACCATTGTCGGTCTCGGCCAATCCCGAACAGTATCAATCTTCGTCGGGTCTACTGCCACTCCTGCAGCTGATACAATATGGCCTAAGAATGCAACCTCCCGAAGCCAAAACTCGCACTTTTTAACTTGGCATACAGCTTCTTCTCTCGCAGAAGTTGCAGCACTATCCTCAAGTGCTCCTCATGCTCCATATCACTACGGGAGTAAATCAAAATGTCGTCGATGAATACGACCACAAACTGGTCCAAGTATGGCTGAAATACCCGGTTCATCAAATCCATAAATGCAGCAGGGGCATTAGTCAAACCAAAAGGCATCACAATGAACTCATAATGTTAAGGAATTTGTGTTGGCGTATTTCGTGAAAATGGTTAAGTCTTGAAGATTGAAGATGAAGAAGTTTGGATCATATATCTCAATCTCAAGAAAGAAGAATTCAAAAGGATCATGTACGTTTAACTAAATATTTTTGGTGATCCGAATACTTCTTATAGTGTAGAAACACTTGGATGAATGTTTGATTGCATAAAAATCAAAAACTGGACATACTACATGTTCAGGATCCGGATCGGGCATCACAGTCCGGACCCCGAACATAGGATAGTTCATGCGCAATTCCAGTCCGGACCGTGGGAATTTCAGTCCGGACCCCGAACGTGGAATTTGCTGGAATTGCATGAACAGTCCGGATTGTGGGAATTTCAGTCCGGACCCCGAAGGTGTGTTTTTCTGGAAAAAGTCTGTTTCGCCACGACAGTCCGGACCGCCATAATTCCAGTCCGGACCGTCGTCCTGTAAAATTCCAGAAAAGGTTAGTTTTTGATTCTTATCTTCTTCCAAGGATTTCTAACCTATAAATAGACCCTATGAGTCATTTTCTGGGGTAAGCCGAATAATCCATATAATCCAAAAATCCACATATAGAGAAGAAAGGAAATCAATAGATTTAATTCTATGTTTCTTCATCTATATTGATTAATTTGATTCTAGGTTTTCAAACTCAGATTTTGAGTAGAATCAAATTAATGAATACTTAGATGGTATTTCCGATCTATTTCTAATCTAAGTATTCGGCGGATTATCACCACCCAAAAACAACGATTTTCCCAAAATCGGCGCGTGGACTCGCGTGGCCTTGTGGATTCAAGGTGCTACCGCTCTCGTGGATTCGGAGCGAGGTACGTTCGTGGATTCGAGACGTGCTACTGGGTGAAGATCGTGGATTCGGTCGGATGTCGTGGATTCGACGTTGGACGCCGTGGATTCGGCGTTGGACGCAAATCGTGGATTCGGCGTTGGACGCAAATCGTGGATTCGAGGAGCGTTGCGGAGCGAGCGGAGAAGATCTACTAGGAGCGTATGGAAAAGGTTGAGTCGTCTGTGAGTACGGTATATCACCTTGTACGTGTGTTAATTCTAGTGGATTTCGCCGTGTTATCGGTCCCGTGGTTTTTTACTCCGGTTTGGAGTTTTTCCACGTAAAAATCTTGCGTGTTATTTTTTATTTCCGCATTGGGTTTTATTGCGCAACGATTTTTGAGTGTTTACTGTTTACACCTATTCACCCCCCTCTAGGTGTTTTTTCCCCTATTTAGATCCAATTAATACAACCCAACAAGTGGTATCAGAGAGGGAATAGGGTTGTAAACAATGGTTGAAGGTGGAAACATCAATCGACCCCCTTTCTTTGATGGAACAAATTATGCCTACTGGAAAGTACGGATGAAAGCCTTTTTAATTTCCATCGACGAAAGGGTGTGGCAATCAATTGAATTAGGATGGTCTAATCCAACTGAAATTATTTCTGATGTTCGCACCTTAAAACCTAGGTCGAAATGGACCAAGGAAGAGATAGATTCATCTTCTTACAATGGCAAAGGAATTAATGCTTTATTTAATGCTTTGTCACAAACAGAGTTCTCTCGCGTCTCGGCATGTGAGACTGCGAAAGAAATCTGGGATGTTCTACAAGTTACGCATGAGGGAACTAACCTTGTGAAGATTCAGAAACTGCAAATGCTTACAAGCAAGTTTGATTCTATTTTCATGGCAGAAAATGAATCTTTCACTGACTATTACACACGATTGCAAGACATCGTAAACTCATGTGCTAACTTGGGAGAGAAGATTCCAGAATTTAAAGTTGTAAGAAGATATTAAGAACTCTTCCTGAACGATTTCGCCCGAAGGTCGCAGCCATTGAAACAATTAAACACCCGGACGAAATGCGTGTAGAAGAATTAGTTGGTTCTTTGCAAACTTATGAAATGACATTTCCTGCTAACTATTCTTCGGGAAAGGCATCCTCTTCTAAGTCTTCAGGTTATGCATTGAAAACTACAAAGGAAGAAGACGCGGATTCATCCTCCTCAGACGATGACGAGAACCTATCTATGGAGGATTTTGAGAAGCAACTCGCTCTCTTGACAAGGAAGTTTCGCCGCAACTTTCGAAGGGGTAATCCAAGCAAAAACTCCATCCTTCGGAAAGTCGAAGAAGGCAAGGGTTCTTCAAGTTACAAGTCAAGAAAGCAAGAGAACTTCTCAAAGGATAAGAAAAGTTCAGAGGGACAAGTACAGTGCTTCAAATGTCGAGGCTACGGCCACATTGCAACGGAGTGTCCCAACAAGAATTCGGCAAAGAAGAAGGCGATGCAAGTCGTCACCTGGGATGACAACTCAACGTCAAATGAGTCATCCTCAAGTGATGAAGAAGACAACGCGACAGCATTCCACGCGTCCACTACATCTTCACCCTTCATGTGCTTAATGGCAAGTACCTGGATTCAAGGTCCAACTCCTCCCGTGGATTGAAAAGAACGCTACGGACAGCGAATCGAGGATTCTGAAGGTGACGATTTGGCTCTTGCGCTACCATAAGCGTTTTGAGGGATTCGAAAGAACGTGGCAAAGCAAAACTACGGAGCGTATTGAAAGGGAGTCGTCAGTGAGTCTATATCACCTTGTACGTGTTTTAATTCTAGTGGATTTCACCGTGTTATCGGTCCCGTGGTTTTTTACTCCGGTTTGGAGTTTTTCCACGTAAAAATCTTGCGTGTTATTTTTTATTTCCGCATTGGGTTTTATTGCGCAACGATTTTTGAGTGTTTACTGTTTACACCTATTCACCCCCCTCTAGGTGTTTTTTCCCCTATTTAGATCCAATTAATACAACCCAACAAGTGGTATCAGAGAGGGAATAGGGTTGTAAACAATGGTTGCTGATGTTCGCACCATCACACCTAGGTCGAAATAGACCAAGGAAGAGATTGATTCATCTTCTTACAATGGCAAAGGTGTTAACGCTTTATTTAATGCTTTGTCACAAACTGAGTTCTCTCGCGTCTCGGCATGTGAGACTGCGAAAGAAATCTGGGATGTTCTACAAGTTACACATGAGGGAACAAACCTTGTGAAGATTCAAAAACTGCAAATGCTTACGAGCAAGTTTGACTCCATTTTTATGGCAGAAAATGAATCGTTCACAGATTATTATACACGATTGCAAGACATCGTGAATACATGTGCTAACTTGGGAGAGAAAATTCCAGAATCTAAAGTTGTAAGAAAGATTTTAAGGACTCTTCCTGAAAGATTTCGCCCAAGGTTACAGCCATTGAAACAGTTAAACACCCGGACGAAATGCGTGTAGAAGAATTAGTTGGTGCACTTACAAACTTATGAAATGACATTTCCTACTAACTATTCTTCTGGAAAAGCATCCTCTTCTAAGTCTTCAGGTTTTGCATTGAAATCAACAAAAGAAGAAGACGCGGATTCATCCTCCTCAGACGATGACGAGAACCTATCTATGGAGGACTTTGAGAAGCAACTTGCTCTCTTGACAAGGAAGTTTCGCCGAAACTTTCGAAGGGGTAATTCAAGCAAAACTCCATCCTTCGGAAAGTCGAAGAAAGGCAAGGGTTCTTCAAGCTACAAGTCAAGAAAGCAAGAGAGTTTCTCAAAGGATAAGAAAACTCAGAGGGACAAGTACAATGCTTCAAATGTCGAGGCTACGGCCACATTGCAACGGAGTGTCCCAATAAGAATCCGGCAAAGAAGAAGGCGATGCAAGCCGTCACTTGGGATGACACCTCAACGTCAAATGAGTCATCTTCCAGTGATGAAGAAAACAACGCAACGGCGTTCCACGCGTCCACATCTTCACCCTTCATGTGCTTAATGGCAAGTACATCCGATTCATTGTCCAACTCCTCCCATGTTGAAAAGAATGCCATGGACGACGAATCGAGTAATTCGAAGGTGAAGATTTTGCTCTTGCCTACCATAAACTTTTGAGGGATTCAAAGAAATTGGCAAAGCAAAACAGGAGTTTGAGAGGGAGATTGCAGGATCTCGAAGAAGAAGTAAAAAGGGCAACTTCTCTCTCAAACGCTCTTGAAGTGGAAAGGGATAACCTGATTAAAGCAAATGTTTCCCTTCAAGAGAAAAATGAGCATTTCGAGAAGGAACATGTAAAACTGGTGGATAAGGCGAATTACTTCTTGAAGCTCTACAGCGAGGCTCGACAGGAAAAAATGGAAATGACAAAGACCATTCTCCAACTCAAGGATGATTTAATACGATTTTCTTCTGGAAGGAGTAAGTTGGATAAGCTTCTTGGTCTTGGTCAAACAAATCGGTTCGGCCTCGGATACAATCGAACGGGAGACAGTCCTAGTTCGAGTAAGACAGTTTTTGTGCCTCAGTCGGTATCTCCTCCTCCGACACCGGAATTCACGACAAACAACGACAACAAGCCTACTTCACCCTCTTCGGGATCGTCAAGCACTAAGGTATGTTTTCGTTGTGGTTTTTCAGGGCACATAAGGAGAAATTGCAAGATGGGAGCAAAACGATCAACTCAAGCACCTCTTGCAACGACTACCAAAAAGGTGATTCCTCGAAAATCAAAAGAAAATTTTTCAAAGGAAAAGAGCCTTGGTAGTTCACCTCGCAAGACGACGTCATCAAGGAGCAGCAATCAATCAAACAAGACGCTTTCACCAAGGAAAAGAACTTCACATTCATTGCCAACGCAGTCCAAAAAGGTTTGGGTGCGCAAAGGTGAAATCTTCCCTTGTCTTGTCACTAATATCTCCTTGCATGCTTATGATAATTCGTCTTGGTATCTGGATAGCGGGTGTTCCCGTCACATGACCGGTGACAAAAATTGTTTTCAAACCTTTGAGAAAATCTCCGGAGGACTTGTAGTTTTCGGAGACGGTCGTTCTTCCAAAATTGTTGGAAAAGGAACTAGCTATTCCAGATGGCCCGGTTCTGAACAATGTGTTATTTGTTGAAGGCCTTAAGACTAACCTCATCAGTATTAGTCAACTTTGTGACAATGGTTTTTCAGTTAATTTTTCATCTGTTGAATGTATTGTAACTGATAAGGACCATGTTTTCTTTTTAAATGGGGTTAGATCTGAAAATAATTGTTATGTTGTTCCAAATAAAATTTCTGAAAATTGTAACCTAGCTTCTTTGAATAATGAAACTCTTTGGCATGAAAGGCTAGGTCACATAAATTTTAAGGAACTTGCTAGAATTTCAAACAAAGACGTGGTCAAGGGGGTTCCTAAACTTTCACTTAAAAAAAACATTATGTGTGGCGGTTGCCAAAAGGGAAAACAATCAAGGACTGCACACAAGAACTTGAACCACGTTGGTACAAACGGCCTTTGGAATTATTGCACATGGATTTAATGGGGCCAACACGTCAACCATCTTTGGGAGGTAAATGGTATATTTTTCTATTGGTTGATGATTTCTCTAGATACTCATGGGTAGCATTTTTAAAAGAGAAAGCTGATACTTTTGATTCTTTTCATGAGATTTGCTATCGTATTATGATTGAAAAGAATGAAAAGATCGTTCGTGTTAGAAGTGATAGAGGTGGAGAATTCATAAATTCTAAATTCATTGATTTTTGCACTTCCAACGGCATTAAACATGAATTCTCAGCACCCTATACACCTCAACAGAATGGTGTAGTCGAGCGCAAAAACAGGGTCGTACAAGAGATGGCACGTGTTATGCTTCATAGCCGGAATTTACCGTTATATTTTTGGGCTGAAGCTGTGAACACTGCAGTCTATGTAATTAATCGAGTGTATTTGCGCCCGGGAACTTTAAATACACCATATGAACTATGGTTTTGTAGAAAACCAAATATCAAATATTTTCGTATCTTTGGGAGTCGCTGTTACATTTTACGTGACCGCGAAAATCTTGGAAAATTTGACTCTCGAAGTGACGAAGGGATTTTCATGGGTTATTCTACAAACAGTAGAGCATATCGAGTATTTAACTTGGAATCTAAAACGATCGTAGAATCGATAAATGTTAAAGTAGATGAAGCTTTTCACTTTGCATCTGAAAAATCTACCCTCGATATCTCTCTTGATGATACTCCTGCTAATGCATCTTCTCATAACAATTCTTCCGATAATGATGATGCATCTAATGGTTCTTCAAGTTTATCTGATGTGCAGGAATCATCTCATGTACCTCCGAGTACTCCGTTACCTCAAACGTTACGCATCTCCAAGGATCATCCTGAATCGAACATTATTGGAGACCCACAAGAAGGAGTCAGAACTCGGAGACAATTGGTTTGTGGATTCGCATGTTACGTATCCTTGATCGAACCAAAGAACGTCGATGAAGCTCTTCAAGATGACTACTGGATTGAAGCAATGCAGGAAGAGCTCCATCAATTCGAGCGAAACAAAGTCTGGGAATTAACGAAGCCTCCGAAGCAACACAATGTGATAGGTACCAAATGGATTTTCAAGAACAAGAAAAATGAGGATGGTACCATCATCAGGAACAAAGCACGTCTAGTTGCTCAAGGCTATTCTCAAATAGAAGGTATAGACTTTGATGAAACTTTCGCCCCTGTAGCTAGACTCGAGTCCATTCGTATCTTATTCGCAATTGCTTGTCATTTTAAAATAAAACTCTTTCAAATGGACGTTAAGAGCGCGTTTTTAAATGGGTTTTTAAATGAGGAAGTTTATGTGGCTCAACCGAAAGGTTTTGTAGACCTTAAACTACCTAACCATGTTTTTCGTTTGAAAAAGGCTCTTTACGGTCTAAAACAAGCACCGCGAGCATGGTACGAAAGGTTGACAAAGCACCTTTTGGAGAAGGGCTATACTCGAGGGGGAGCAGACAGGACTCTCTTTGTGAAGCATTATCAGGATAACTTCATTGTAGCACAAATCTATGTCGATGACATTGTATTTGGTGCAACAAGAGATAATGATGCTTCTAAATTCGCTGAAACCATGGAAAGCGAATTTGAGATGTCCATGATGGGCGAACTGACATATTTTCTTGGATTGCAAGTGAAACAAAGTGAAGAAGGCATCCATCTGTGTCAATCCAAGTATGCAATGGAGTTGGTCAAAAAGTTTGGTTTAGAAAATTCTAAAGATTTTCCGACTCCAATGGGAACTAGCAATAAGGGATTAGGAAGTGAATCTCTTAGTGAAAATGTAGACGAGAAACTTTATCGCAGCATGATTGGAAGTCTACTTTACCTCACGGCTAGTCGCCCGGACATATCCTTTAGTGTTGGGATCTGCGCGAGATATCAATCAGCACCAAAGGAGGTTCACCTGAAAGCGGTGAAACGGATCATCCGGTACATCAAAGGAACCGTAAATTTCGGAATTTGGTATCCTATGGGAACAAGTCTTGACATTGTAGGATATTCAGATGCCGATTGGGCAGGATCTGTGGATGATCGGAAAAGTACGAGTGGTGCATGTTTTTATCTTGGCCATTGCCTTGTTGCATGGCATAGTAAAAAGCAAAACTGCATTGCACTCTCGACTGCCGAAGCGGAATATATCTCAGCGGGTAGTTGTTCAACCCAACTCATTTGGATGAAAAGTGTGTTGAGCGACTTCCGAATTTCAGCAACTTCGGTAACAATTCTTTGTGACAACACCAGTGCTATAAATATTTCCAAAAACCCTGTGTTGCACTCAAGAACAAAACACATTGAACTTAGATATCATTTCCTAAAAGAGCTAGTTGAATCAAATATTCTTCAACTTTCCTACATTTCAACTGAGGATCAATTAGCTGACATTTTAACAAAACCTTTGGATCAAAAACGATTTATTCATTTACATAAGGCAATTGGAATGCTTTCCTTGAAATAATCTCTTTTTGAAACCAATTCTTTAGTTAGGTTTTGTTTTTCTGTTTTTGTTCATTATCTATGCTTGTACATAGAACATTAATTGAGCATTAATTATGTTGACTTTAACTGCATCCTTTTATATATTTAGAAATTTATTATGCTTTAGATATCATAATATTTCAGTTGATGTAATGATCATTTATGTCAATTAAGTCATCTTTTAAGTGATCAAAGTCAATTTCTCTCTCAATGATCTCTTGGTATAGTTTTTATCTTATTTGACAATTTAGTCGAGTATGAAATCGAGATCAATTTTTGGTTGAGTTCTTTATATCTTAAATAATTGATAGCCAATTGAGGGGGAGTCAAAGAAAAGTGTTATGCTCAAAAGATGTGGAAAGAGTTACATCCCAATGAGGAGTGTGAAAACTACCACCACATGGAGGAAAGAGCTACTACCTCGGTCGTCCGAGTACTGTGTGCAGCTACCACATGTATACCAAGCATGGTTTTTCAAATTTGATTAAATAAAATGCATGTTGAAATACTTGACTCTGTCAAATTTCAAGGTTGGTATAAGGTGGGAATTTTAATGAAAGATGCTCAAAGAGTCACTCTCTTCAATAAATTGACTAGATACATTATCTAACATATTTGGGATTTCAGACATCTATTGATCTTGGTAGTTCATTTTCTTTACCAAATTGATGATTTGATAAAGGCATTACCCATAAGATCATGTTAGATGTGATTGAAGTTGTTCAACTTTAAGGGATTTAATTTTTATAAATTTTCGTTTCATTATTTGGATATTTTGATAGATTTTGCATAATCTATTTCTTGTTATATGAAACGATGATTTTTATTTAAAGTTGATACACAAAAGTGCTTACAATCTTTTTCTGGATTTTCTGAAATTTTTTTGAATTTTTCTGAAGAAAAAGTTTGGAGCCGGTCCGGACTGGACAAGCCGATCCGGACCCCGAACGCAGGTAATCCTGTGGGTAGCCCATCCGAACTGGATTCTTGAGGCTGTCCGGACCGCGGCTAGGGTTTTATATAGAACAAAAGGGTTTTGAATTTTCTTTACTTTAATCTTTTGTTTCTAAGCCTCCAGACCTTCTCTCTCTAGAAAGCAACGATTTTGGAGCCTTCCCAACCCATCTTCTTCGAATCAAAGTGAGTTCTCATGATCAAAACTCGGTTTTTCACAGCTTTTTCTCTTTTTGCTCAAAACGTGATGAAGATTCTGTATCTTTTTCGTTTGAGAATGGTTTTTGATCAAATTTCTTTTGAAATAAGAACTCTGGGTAGATTAGTTTTGATTATATGCTAGGTTTTCTCATGATAAACGGAATTTTAGGCTTTGATTTCTAAAAATTCGGTTTTAGGGCATATATTGAGAATTTTTGAAAATCATGGAATTGATCTATTTTTAAAATTCTTTTTGCAAAACTAATTTGATTCCTAGTCTCTCTACACGATAATGATTGTTTGGGTACAATTTTTTAAATTTTTGAAAATTAACAATTTTTTCGTGTTCTTGAGTAGTTGTTCGCAGGACTTTAAATCTGTTAAGCACTTGCACCAATGGCGTTTGCATGGATCATTGTCCTTCTAGTAGCGATGGTGCACTCTCGAACTACGAACAAGCCTAAGAGAACGAAGAAGACCAAGAACACTCGGGATGATTCCGAGACGGAAACTGAGACTGAATCGATCGATTGGGATGAGCTCCTGGTGGAGGCCACTATACCTACTGCCTTAAAGGGGAAAGCCCCTGCTGAATCTTCAAAAGCGAAGCCTCCGCCTACTGCTGCTGAGAAAGGAAAGGCCCCCATGGAGGCAAGTCCAGCCAAAACAAAGAGAAAGAGTGTTGCCCGGAAGAGAGGGAGTGCTCGGGGTATCTCAATTGAAGAGCCACTTGCAAGTCAGCCTCCTCCACAAAACTTTGTGAGTTCTGAAAGAATCAGGGACTTCGAGAAAAGAGAATGCATTGGCGAGCGACAGGTCAATGCCAAAGCCCTAAAGGAGCGCTCTGCATTATTTGGAACACTTTTTGATCAAGCGGGACTTGCACCGATTTGCAAATTCCCCGAATCTACAGGATATTGCCTTCACTCCGTCAGGATGTTCTATCAAAATGGATCAAGGTTGATTGATCAGGACGGACTGCGAGAATTTCACACAATGGTCAGAAACATTAAGATCAAGGTCACTCCACAACTGATTGGAGAGGTATTAGGGATGAAGGCCATCGCTGAAGGAAGTCATTACCTAAAAGGTCATGCGTTCTCGACCACCTCATGGAGAGTGGTAGTTGATGGAATTTGTCTTCCAGATACTCTGTCGTCGGGGAACTCAATTCTTTCCAAAGAACTTCAACCTGAGTATAGGTACTTGAACTTTATTGTTTGCTACAACATCCTCCCCAACATGCAAACAAAAGTTCTTAGATGGGACAGGATGTTATTTCTTTATCTTCTTGGAAATCCCACGGCAGCTTTGGGATCTAACTTCAACATTCCTTTCCTCATCTGGTCGAGGATGGCGAGGTATGTGGAAAATGCCCATCCGACTGAACGACTTCCATTCCCAATGATAATAATGCGCATTCTTCGCAAGTTCAAGATCGACACGAGTGCAAGCTTGTACATGCACAGCTTGGGAACAATTAACGATTCGACTATCGTAAAGTCCCTCTCCACAAAGCAAGATGAGACTTCATCACCTCCTCGCAAAAAGCGACCAACAACAGCAACAACAGCTTCAGTACCACCAGCACCTGCCGCACAACAAGCACCTCCTTCAACTTCCGAGGATGATGCCTCAGTTACTTCAATCTACAGAGAACAACAGCGTCTCTCTTCCGAGCAAGAGCGCATGTCTAATGAGTTCATTGAAATGAAGGAAGAAATTCGGGAAGTTAAAAAGGAGCAAGTTTCAATGAACAGGCGGATAAAGAAAATCTTTCAAAAGCTTGGGTGCATTAGTTCCGAGGACTCTGAATAGTGTTTTATTCTAACTTTTTCTCTTTTGCAGGTTTTTTAGTTTTTCTTTGTTTGGTTCTCAGGTTTTTCTTGTTTTAAAACTTTTAACTCTCCATCTATTTTGTAATTTTGGCCTGTTTCTGTGACAAAAAGGGGGGGAAAGAGAGAACGAACAATGATAACAATGATCGACTATGGTTGTGAACTGATGGTTGTGAACTGTGAACTTTGAAACTTTGAACTATTCAAGGTAAGTATGACTTCAACTTTGGTTTTATATTGTTTTGATGCATGCCTCAACTAACTATTTGACTAACTATTTCGGCATGTAATATAACTAACAAGTTGATGTTGACTAACAATTCTATGACATTTGGATTTCTATTGTTTAGAAGATATGTTGATTTTTTATTGTGATCTTATTACATATCTGAATTTGTAAATGTCATGGTGAGTATAAACTCTATCTCTGTGTTTGGTTTTGTATGCTAAAAATTCTTGAGGTATCTAACGATTTCGTTTGTCAAGAATGCTTCCTTTTTGCAGAGAGTACAGATGTCTAAGTCTAAAGTCTGTTTTAGGAGTTTATCTCATGTATTTATCCTTATTTGGATCTTCATTGTAAATTTTTGTTGTATGGTGATAGTAACAAAAATATCTTTTTGAATTTTCTTGAGTGGATTTGTGTTTTGTCACAAAACCGCCAAAGGGGGAGAGTGTTAAGGAATTTGTGTTGGCGTATTTCGTGAAAATGGTTTAGTCTTGAAGATTGAAGATGAAGAAGTTTGGATCATATATCTCAATCTCAAGAAAGAAGAATTCAAAAGGATTAGGTACGTTTAACTAAATATTTTTGGTGATCCGAATACTTCTTATAGTGTAGAAACACTTGGATGAATGTTTTATTGCATAAAAATTAAAAACTGGACATACTACATGTTCAAGATCCGGATCAGGCATCACAGTCCGGACCCCGAACATAGGATAGTTCATGCGCAATTCCAGTCCGGACCGTGGGAATTTCAGTCCGGACCCCGAACGTGGAATTTGCTGGAATTGCATGAACAGTCAGGATTGTGGGAATTTCAGTCCGGACCCCGAAGGTGTGTTTTTCTGGAAAAAGTCTGTTTCGCCACGACAGTCCAGACCGCCATAATTCCAGTCCGGACCGTCGTCCTGTAAAATTCCAGAAAAGGTTAGTTTTTTATTCTTATCTTCTTCAAAGGGTTTCTAACTTATAAATAGACCCTATGAGTCATTTTCTAGGGTAAGCCGAATAATCCAGATAATCCAAAAATCCACATATAGAGAAGAAAGAAAATCAATAGATTTAATTCTATGTTTCTTCATCTATATTGATTAATTTGATTCTAGGTTTTCAAACTCAGATTTTGAGTAGAATCAAATTAATGAATACTTAGATGGTATTTCCGATCTATTTCTAATCTAAGTATTCGGCGGATTATCACCACCCAAAAACAACGATTTTCTCAAAATCGGCGCGTGGACTCGCGTGGCCTTGTGGATTCAAGGTGCTACCGCTCTCGTGGATTCGGAGCGAGGTACGTTCGTGGATTCGAGACGTGCTACTGGGTGAAGACCGTGGATTCGGTCGGACGTCGTGGATTCGACGTTGGACGCCGTGGATTCGACGTTGGACGCAAATCGTGGATTCGAGGAGCGTTGCGGAGCGAGCGGAGAAGATCTACTAGGAGCGTATGGAAAAGGTTGAGTCGTAAGTGTGTACGGTATATCACCTTGTACGTGTTTTAATTCTAGTGGATTTCGCCGTGTTATCGGTCCCGTGGTTTTTTACTCCGGTTTGGAGTTTTTCCACGTAAAAATCTTGCGTGTTATTTTTTATTTCCGCATTGGGTTTTATTACGCAACGATTTTTGAGTGTTTACTGTTTACACCTATTCACCCCCCTCTAGGTGTTTTTTCCCCTATTTAGATCCAATTAATACAACCCAACACATAATGCCCGTATCGGGATCTAAAGGCCGTCTTGGGGATGTCCTCGGCCCTCACCCTCAGCTGGTAGTAACCGGACTGGAGATCAATCTTTGAGAACACTGACGCTGCCTGCAGCTGATCGAACAAATCGTCAATCCGTGGTAAAGGATACTTGTTCCGGATGGTCACTTTGTTCAGCTCCCTGTAATCCACACATAATCGAAGCGACCCATCTTTCTTCTTCACAAACAACACTGGCGCTCCACACGGAAATACACTGGGTCTAACAAAACCCCTGTCCATCAGATCCTATAACTGGGCCTTTAACTCCCTCAACTCGGCAGGTGCCATCCTGTAGGGTGCCTTTGAGATTGGTGCGGTCCCTGGAACCACATCAATCACAAACTCTATCTCCCTCTCCGGCGGCATAGTCGTCAACTCCGGGGGAAACACAACTGGAAACTCGCGGACAATAGGAATATCCTCAAGCCGCAGTGCCTCCGTAGACACCTCTACAATCGTTGCCAAGAAAGCGGTGCAACCTCTGCTCATTATCCGCCTAGCCCTCGCCGAAGAAATAGTCACCGCACACAAGGTGCTATGGCATCCTTTGTAGATGAACTCCTCCTGTCCAGGCTCGTGGAGGGTCACAGTCCTCTCTCTGCAGTCGATGGTGGTAAAATACCGCGACAACCAATCCATACCAAGTACAATATCGAAATCCTAGAGCTGCCGTAAGACAAGCAAGTCTGCCGGCAAGATCCAGGGTCTCAACTGTATAGGGCAATCCCTACAACCCTCCTCGACATGCAAAATATGATCTGGAATTTGAACCTCTAATGCATGCGATAAAGAAACTACCTCTATACTATGTAGGGATGCAAATGCTCTATTGATGAATGAATGCGATGCACCGGTATCAAAAAGAGCTCGAGTACGAACTGTAGAAATCAAAATAATACCTGCGACGACATGGTCAGCTACTGAAGCATCCTCAATCTGAGCGGCATAGACTCACCCGCTCGGCGCTGGGGGACGTCGCTCTGGCTGTCGCGAAGAAGAAGAAGCATGATCGGGCCTACCGTAGGCCGCAGAAGGTCACGTCGTCTGATGAGGAAAAGAGGGTGCTGAGGCCAAGGAAGGAACTGGAAGGCCTGCTCTGGGGAACGACCCCTGGAAGTGGCCAGTCTGCCCACAACGGAAACAACGGCCCTGCCTCTGAGGACACTAGATCGGTGGGTGCGGCCCTCCACAGATAACACATCGGTCCTGGCGTGGCTGCCGCGAGGTCTGCTGCTGCTGCGAAGGCTGCTGCTGCCGAGGCGGTCGACGCTGCTGCTGCTGGTGAGACTGACGGGGTGCTCCTGATCTCTGGCGCCCCTGAAACCCACGACCCTGAGGATGGAATCGTGGAGGTCTCGGGGGTCCCTGCCGACTCGACTGCCCCTCGTCCATCGGTGCTGGACGCTTCGCCTCGGGAATCACTACAGGAGGTGGAGCCACCTCCTCCATCACTTCCTCTCCGTGCTCAACATAGAGTGCCTGCTCCATAGAGGCCTCCAGAGTCTGCAATCTGCGCGAACGGATAAACTAAAAAAGGTCCCGGCGCAACCCTCGCTCAAACATGTAAATCCGATGCGCCTCATCCCTGGCCACGTGTGGTACACAAGCCAACAGCTGGTTGAAATCTGTAATATACTCGTGCACGGGCCGATCTCCCTGTCGGAGATTCTTCAGCTGCTCCTCCAACCTCAGTCGAACGCTCTCCGGGAAGAAAACCCCAAGAAGAAGACTGCGGAACTCTGCCCAAGTAAGAAGCTGAGTCCCAGGCGGACCAGCAGGTCGAACACGCTGCCACCAAGCCTCGGCGTTGCGCTCCAAGAAGTTCGTCGCCAAAAGGACCCAAAACCGCTCCTCGATAAACAGGCTCTCAAAATGTCGCTCCATAGCCGTGATCCACGACTCTGCCTCCCACGGCTCCGCACTCTGCCCCGAAAAATGAGGTGGGTCGAACTGACAGAATCTCATCAACAAATCAACCACCTCTCGCTGCTCTGCAGGGGTCAAAGGTCCCGTCGACCCCAACGGCGGTCTGCTGGAAACCGGCTCAACAGGAACTACCAATGCTGTCTGAACAACAGCGGGTGCCACAACTGGCGAAGAGGGTACAGGAGAACTCTCTGGGGGTGCTACAACCGGCTGTGCCCTCTGCTCCAACATAAGCATCATCCGACCCATGGCCTCCTCCTGGCGCCGTGAAGCCTCCTCCTGGCGCCGAACAGCCTCAGACATCAGTGCCATCTGGGCACGAAGCTCCTGCACCTCACTCTGCTGTCCCTGCTCCGAGTCCTCCCACTCGGGCTCAGGAGAAGAAGGCTGTGAACGCGTCGACATCCTGCGTCGCGGAGGCATCACTCACCTAAGAAAAAAGAAGAGCAATCAGAACCCAAAACAACACTCGACCCAATCTAGCGAAAGTGAAAGACATGTCCCCCTTCCTATAGTACTATGTTGTCTACAGCCAACATAGTTGCCACCGAGAGAAGAGATGTCGATCACTCATTCCATCCCTCGGGAGAGTTTGGAACCCAATCAGGACTCTCGCTAAAAATTACTGCTCTCACGTGAGTCATCCTAGGGTCCAACCACAAGCCTAGGATTTCTAAGTCCTCAATGACCTACATCATAGGCTCTGATACCACTCTAATCTGTCACGCCCCAGGGTCGGAACTGCGACCCGGGCTCGCCAACAGATCCGCCGCCCACACGGGAAGCCCCGTATAGACGTAGCGACTAACCTGCAAAAGATCATCTACACTATACAGATATCAGAGCTGAAAGGAAAAAGCTGAAAATAAAATAAATACAACTCCACAAATATACAACCCAAGTCCTCAAAAATACATAAGTCTCTTAACTCTAAAAGAAATATACATAAGTCCCAAAGGAAACCCTAACAAGACTAATACATCACCAAAATAAGGTACCTCTACACTCTCTCTGGCAGACGACTGGTAGGGATCTAGCTCGCGACTCCCTTACCTCGATCTGAAGAAGCAGCAGCTGGAGCAGCAGGAACAGGAGTAGAAGTCCCTGGGAAAAAGACACCACGGCGGGTGTGAGAACTACATCCCACAGTAGTTCTCAGTGGGTACCGCCAACAAGCCCGACGGTCTGCCCACTAAGTCTACTAGAGGCATAAAGTAACAAATGTGTTGGGTTATATTAATATGGATCTAAATAGGGGAAAAAACACCTAGAGCGGGGTGAATAGGTGTAAACAATAAACACTCAAAAAATCATTGCGCAATAAAACCCAATGCGGAAATAAAAATAACATGCAAGATTTTTACGTGGAAAAACTCCAAACCGGAGTAAAAAAAACCACGGGACCGATAACACGGCTAAATCCACTAGAATTAACACACATACAAGGTGATATAACGTACTCACAGACGACTCAACCTTTTACCATACGCTCCTAGTCGATCTTCTCCGCTCGCTCCACAACGCGTCTCGAATCCACGATCTGCGCCCAACGCTGAATCCACAGCGTCCAACGTCGAGTCCACAACGTCCGACCGAATCCACGGTCTTCACCCAGTAGTACGCTTCGAATCCACGAACGTACCTCGCTCCGAATCCACGAGAGCGGTTGCACCTTGAATCCACAAGGCCACGCGAGTCCACGCGCCGATTTGGGGTAAATCGTTGTTTTTGGGTGGTGATGATCCGCCGAATACTTAGATTAGAAATAGATCGGAAATACCATCTAAGTATTCATTGATTTGATTCTACTCAAAATCTGAGTTTGGAAAACCTAGAATCAAATCAATCAATATAGATGAAGAAACATAGAATTAATCTATTGATTTCCTTTCTTCTCTATATGTGGATTTTTCTCTTTCGGTCGTATTTTTTCTATTAAGTCCCGTACCCTAAAAATGAATAAAGGGTCTATTTATAGGTTAGAAACCATTGGAAGAAGATAAGGATCAAAAACAGCCTTTTCTGGAAAATTTTACGGACGGCGATCCGGATTGGAATTGGGCGATCCGGATTGCAGTAGCAAGAAAGACGGTTTCCAGAAAACACTTGTTCGGGATCCGGATCGAAGTCCCCGATCCGGATCGTTCATACAGTTTTACCAAACATCAACGTTCGGGATCCGGATTGCAAATCCTGATCCGGATCGTGCAAGTAAAAAGGTAAAACTAGTGTTCGGGATCCGGATCATGAGATGCTGCGATCCGGATTGAACCAGTGTATGAACGAACACCCTTCGGGATCCGGATTGCAAGGCCCGATCCGGATCCTGAACATGTCCCATGTCCAGTTTTTGATTTTTATGCAATTAAACATTCTTCCAGGTGTTTCTACACTACAAGAAGTATTCGGATCACCAAAAATCTTTAGTTAAACATACCTGATCCTTTTGAATTCTTCTTTCTTGAGATTGAGGTATATGATCCAAAGTTCTTTCATCTTCAATCTTCAAGACTTACCACTTTCACGAAATACGCCAACTCAAATTCCGTAACAATCTCCCCCTTTGGCGGTTTCGTGACAAAACACAAATCCACAAAAGAAAATTCAAAAAGGATATTTTTGTTGCTATCACCATACAACAAAAATTTACAATGGAGATCCAAAAATTAAAAACATGAGATAAACTCCTAAAACAGACTCTAGACTTAGACATCTGTACTCTCTGCACAAAGAAATCATTCTTGACAAAAGAAATCGTTAGATACCTCAAGAATTGAAACATACAAAACCAAATACAGAGATAGAGTTTATATGATCATGACATTTGAGAATTCAGATATGTAAGAGAATCATAGACAAAAACCAACATATCTTTTATGCATTCAAAAACCAAATGTCACAAAATGTTAGTCCAACATCAACTTGTTAGTCATAATACATGCCCAAATAGTTAGTCGAATAGTTAGTAGGGACATGCAACAAATCACAAGATAAAAGCAAAGTTGAAGTTGATGAAGTCATACTTACCTTAATGTTCACACATTCACACAGTTTTCACATCATCATTGTTCATGTCATTGTTCAAGTTCTCTCTAACCTCTCTCCCCCTTTTTGTCACAAACAAAGCCAATAATTACAAAACAAAAGAGAGTTAAAAAGATAAATAAACATGAAAAGTGAAAAACCTGCAAAGAGCAAAAGAAAGTTAGAACAAAAATTCACTCCTGAGAGTCGGAGTCATCAGAGGTGGTGCATCCCATTTTTGCAAACATTTTCTTCATCAGTTTTTTCATTGAAGAGACGGACTTGGTCAAAGTGATTTGAGAGGCAGTGATGATTTCCAGCTCCTTTTTCACTACTTGAATTTCTCCTCTCATTTCAGTGAATTCCTGTGACATCCGTTCTTGCTCATTTGAGAGTCGCTGTTGTTCTTTAAATATAGAGCTGACAGAGGCATCATCATCAGAGGTGGATGGAGGTGCCTGCTGTGATGGAGGAACAGGGGCTGTAGAAGTAGTTGCTTGTGGTCGAGCTCTTTGTCGAATTGGAGGAGATGGAGGATCATCTTGCTTTGTCGATAGAGACTTTACAATTGTTGTCTCATTAATGGTGCCCAAACTGTACATGTATGAGCTCGCGCTTGTATCGACTTTAAACTTTTTAAGGATGCGCATGATGATCATTGGATAAGGTAGTCTCTCTGTGGGGTGAGAGTGTTCCACATACCGCGCCATCCTTGACCAAATCAGAAAAGGAATATTCAAGTTTGCTCCCATCAATGTCGCCGGGTTTCCAAGAAGATAAAGGAATAACATCCTATCCCATCGAAGAACCTTCGTATTCATGTTGGGAAGAATGTTGTAGCAGACAATGAAGTTTATATACTTATACTCTGTTCGAAGCTCTTTGGAGAAAACAGAATTTCCGGTTGACAAAGTATCCGGAAGACAAATTCCATTGACTACAACTCTCCAGGAATTGTCGTTGAAGCTTTGAGTCTTTAGGTAATGGAGTCCATCAGCTCTGGCTTTCATACCGAGCACCTCTCCAATCAGTTGGGGAGTGACTTTGATTTTGATATTCTTAACCAAAGTATGAAATTCTCGACGTCCGTCATGGTGATCAATTAGACTTGCAGCGTTTTGATAAAACATTCGAACTGAGTGTGGACAGTACCCAGTCGTTTCAGGAAAATTGCAAATTGGAGCAAGACCAACCTGGTCAAATAAAATCCCAAAGGCTGCAGATCGTTCCTTCATTGGTTTGACATTAACATGTCTCTCACCAATGCATTCCCTTTTCTCAAAATCCTTGATTCTCGTGGAGCTGATAAATTCCTGTGGGGGAGGCTGGCTAGCAATAGGTTCGTTAATCGAAATGCCCCGAGCACTGCCTCTTTTTCTTGCACCAGTTTTCATCCTTGTTCCGATTGGACTTGGGTCCATGGGAGCTTTTCCTTTTTCTGCAGCAGTAGGCTGAGGCTTTGTCTTTGAAGCTTCAGCAGGTGCTTTCCCTTTGGAGATAATGGGCACATCTTCCTCGATCTCGAGGTTATCCCAGTCAATTGAAGCAGTCTCTGAATCTGTATCGGAATCATTCTGAGCTCTCTTAGTCCTCTTAGCCTTCTTAGGCTTTGCAGTGTCCTTAGCATGGACCATGGCAGCAAGTAGGAAAATAACCCATGTGATCACCATTTTGATCGCTAGTGAGAAATGTATCCTGTGAACACCGACTCAAGAACACATGAAAAATCGTCAATTTTTAAAAATTTGAAAAATTGTACCCAAACAATCATTATCATGTAGAGAGACTATGAATCAAATTAGTTTTGCAAAAAGAATTTTAAAAATAGATCAATCGCATGATTTTCAAAAATTCCCATTATATGCCCTAAAACCGAGATTTTTGAAATCGAAGCCCAAAAATTCGTTAATCAGTTGAAAACCCAGCATATAATCAAAACTAATCTACCCAGAGTTCTTATTTCAAAAGAAATTTGATCAAAAACCATTCACAAACGAAAAAGATAGAAAAATCTCATCACGTTTTGAAGAAAATAGAGAAAAACTGTGAAAAACGAGATTTTGATCAATAGAACTTACTTTGATTCGAAGAACTTGAGTTTGGAAAGCTCCGAGATGCAAGAAATCTAGAGAGAGAAGCTCTAGAGACTTGAGAACAAAAAAAAATAGGGTAAAAGAAATCAAAACCCTTGCGTTCTTATTAAAACCCTAGCCGTGATCCGGATCGGATCGTGAATGTGATCCGGATCGGCTACCCGCAGGAACCATCCTGCGTTCGGGATCCGGATCACTTACCCCGATCCGGATCGGCTTCAACTTTTTCTCCAGAAAAATATAGAAAAATTCAATAAAATCCAGAAAAAGTATGTAAGCACTTTACCATATCAACTTTAAACAAAAACTCATCGTTTCATCGTTTCATACAACAAGAAATAGATTATACTAAATCTATCAAAAATACTCAAAAATGAAACGAAAATTTATGAAATTTAAATCCCTTAAAGTTGAACAACTTCAATCACATCTAACTTGATCTTATGCGTAATGCCTTTATCAAATCATCAATTTTGGTAAAGAAAATGAAATACCAAGATCAATAGATGTTTGAAATCCCAGATAAGTTAAATAATATATCTAGACAATCTGTTGGAGTGAGTGGCTCTTTGAGCATCTTTTATCAAAAATCCCACCTTATACCAACCTGAAAAATTGACAGAGTCAAGTATTTCCGTATGCATTTTATTTAATTCAAAAATTGACGAAACCATGCTTGGTATTCATGTGGTAGCTGCACACAGTACTCGGACGACCGAGGTGGTAGCTCTTTCCTCCATGTGGTGGTAGTTTTCACACTCCTCATTGGGATGTAACTCTTTCCACATCTTTTGAGCATTTTACTTTTCTTTGACTCCCCCTCAATTGGCTATCAATTATGTAATATATAAGGTATTCAACCAAAAATTGATCTCGTATTCATACTCGACTAAGCAATCAAATAAGATAATGACTATACCAAGAGATCATTGAGAGAGAAATTGACTTTGATCACTTAAAAGATGACTTAATTAACATAAATGATCATTGCAACATTGAAATATTATGATATCAAAAGCATAATAAATTTCTAAATGTGTGAAAAGATGCAATTAAAGTCAATTATGATTTATGCTCAATTAATGTCCTATGTACAAAACATAGATAAAGAACAAAACATGAAACAAAAACAAAACCTAACCTAAGCAAAGGTTTCAAAAAGGTTATTTCAAAGAAAGCATGCCAATTGCTTTACGCAAGTGAATAAAACGTTTTTGATCCAAAGGTTTTGTTAAGATATCAGCTAATTGATCCTCAGTTGAAATATATGACAGTTGAAGAATATTTGATTCAACTAGCTCTCTAAGAAAATGATATCTAAGTTCAATATGTTTTGTTCTAGAGTGCAACACAGGGTTTTTAGAAATGTTTATAGCACTAGTGTTGTCACAAAAATGGTTACCGAAGATGCTGAAATCCGGAAATCGCTCAACACGCTTTTCATCCAAATCAATTGGGTTGAGCAACTTCCTGCTGAAATATACTCCGCTTCGGCAGTCGAGAGTGCTATGCAATTCTGCTTTTTACTGTGCCATGCAACAAGGCAATGGCCAAGATAGAAGCATGCACCACTCGTGCTTTTCCGATCATCCACCGATCCAGCCCAATCGGCATCTGAGTATCCAACAATATCCAAACTTGTTCCCATAGGATACCAAATTCCGAAACTTATTGTACCTTTGATGTACCGGATGATCCGTTTCACCGCTTTCAGGTGAACCTCCTTCGGTGCTGATTGATATCTCGCGCAAATCCCAACACTGAAGGATATATCCGGGCGACTAGCCGTGAGATACAGTAGACTTCCAATCATACTGCGATACAGTTTCTCGTCTACATTCTCACTATGTGATTCACTTCCAAGTCCCTTATGGCTAGTTCCCATTGGAGTCGGAAAATCCTTAGAATTTTCAAGATCAAACTTTTTGACCAACTCCATTGCATACTTGGATTGACACAAGTGAATACCTTCATCGTTTTGTTTAACTTGTAATCCAAGAAAATAAGTTAATTCGCCCATCATGGACATCTCAAATTCGCTTTCCATGGTCTCCGCGAATTTAGAAGCATCATTATCTCTTGTTGCGCCAAATACAATGTCATCGACATAGATTTGTGCTACAATGAAATTGTTTTGATAATGCTTCACAAAGAGAGTCCTGTCAGCTCCCCCTCGAGTATAGCCCTTTTCCAAAAGGTGCTTTGTCAACCTTTCGTACCATGCTCGCGGTGCTTGTTTCAGACCGTAAAGAGCCTTTTTCAGACGAAAAACATGGTTAGGTAGTTTATGGTCCACAAAACCTTTCGGTTGAGCCACATAAACTTCCTCATTTAAAAACCCATTTAAAAAGGCGCTCTTAACGTCCATTTGAAATAATTTGATTTTAAAATGACAAGCTATCGCAAATAAGATACGAATGGACTCGAGTCTAGCTACAGGGGCGAAAGTTTCATCAAAGTCTATACCTTCTACTTGAGAGTAGCCTTGAGCAACTAGTCTTGCCTTGTTCCTGATGATAGTACCATCCTCATTTTTCTTGTTCTTGAAAATCCATTTGGTACCTATCACATTGTGTTGCTTCGGAGGCTTCGTTAATTCCCAGACTTTGTTTCGCTCAAATTGATGGAGCTCTTCTTGCATTGCTTCAATCCAGTAGTCATCTTGAAGAGCTTCATCAATATTCTTTGGTTCGATCAAAGATACGTAGCAGGCGAATCCGCAAACCAATTGTCTCCGAGTTCTTACTCCTTCTTGTGGATTCGGTCGGACGTCGTGGACTCGACGTTGAACGTTGTGGATTCAGCGTTGGGCGCAGATCGTGGATTCGAGAAGCGTCGTGGAGCGAGCGGAGAAGATCTACTAGGAGCGTATGGTAAAAGGTTGAGTCGTCTGTGAGTATGTTATATCACCTTGTACGTGTGTTAATTCTAGTGGATTTCACCGTGTTATCGGTCCCGTGGTTTTTTACTCCGGTTTGGAGTTTTTCCACGTAAAAATCTTGCGTGTTCATTTATTTTTCCGCATTGGGTTTTATTGCGCAATGATTTTTTGAGTGTTTATTGTTTACACCTATTCACCCCCCTCTAGGTGTTTTTCCCCTATTTAGATCCATATTTCATACAACCCAACAAGTGGTATCAGAGCGGGAATAGGGTTGTAAACAATGGTTGAAGGTGGAAACATCAATCGACCCCCTTTCTTTGATGGAACAAATTATGCCTACTGGAAAGTACGGATGAAAGCCTTTTTAATTTCCATCGACGAAAGGGTGTGGCAATCAATTGAATTAGGATGGTCTAATCCAACTGAAATTATTTCTGATGTTCGCACCTTAAAACCTAGGTCGAAATGGACCAAGGAAGAGATAGATTCATCTTCTTACAATGGCAAAGGAATTAATGCTTTATTTAATGCTTTGTCACAAACAGAGTTCTCTCGCGTCTCGGCATGTGAGACTGCGAAAGAAATCTGGGATGTTCTACAAGTTACGCATGAGGGAACTAACCTTGTGAAGATTCAGAAACTGCAAATGCTCACGAGCAAGTTTGACTCCATTTCTATGGCAGAAAATGAATCTTTCACTGACTATTACACACGATTGCAAGACATCGTAAACTCATGTGCTAACTTGGGAGAGAAGATTCCAGAATTTAAAGTTGTAAGAAAGATATTAAGAACTCTTCCTGAACGATTTCGCCCGAAGGTCGCAGCCATTGAAACAATTAAACACCCGGACGAAATGCGTGTAGAAGAATTAGTTGGTGCTTTACAAACTTATGAAATGACATTTCCTACTAACTATTCTTCGGGAAAGGCATCCTCTTCTAAGTCTTCAGGTTATGCATTGAAAACAACAAAGGAAGAAGACGCGGATTCATCCTCCTCAGACGATGACGAGAACCTATCTATGGAGGACTTTGAGAAGCAGCTCGCTCTCTTGACAAGGAAGTTTCGCCGCAACTTTCGAAGGGGTAATCCAAGCAAAACTCCATCCTTCGGAAAGTCGAAGAAAGGCAAGGGTTCTTCAAGTTACAAGTCAAGAAAGCAAGAGAACTTCTCAAAGGATAAGAAAAGTTCAGAGGGACAAGTACAGTGCTTCAAATGTCGAGGCTACGGCCACATTGCAACGGAGTGTCCCAACAAGAATCCGGCAAAGAAGAAGGCGATGCAAGTCGTCACCTGGGATGACAACTCAACGTCAAATGAGTCATCCTCAAGTGATGAAGAAGACAACGCGACAGCATTCCACGCGTCCACTACATCTTCACCCTTCATGTGCTTAATGGCAAGTACCTCCGATTCCTTGTCCAACTCCTCCCATGTTGAAAAGAACGCTACGGACAGCGAATCGAGCAATTCTGAAGGTGAAGATTTTGCTCTTGCCTACCATAAGCTTTTGAGGGATTCAAAGAAACTGGCAAAGCAAAACCGGAGTTTGAGAGGGAGACTGCAGGATCTCGAAGAAGAAGCAAAAAGGGCATCTTCTCTCTCAAACGCTCTTGAAGTGGAAAGGGATAACTTAGCCAAAGCAAATGTTTCCCTTCAAGAGAAAAATGAGCTTTTTGAGAAAGAACATGAGAAATTGGTGGATAAAGCGAATCATTTCTCAAAGCTCTACGACGAGGCTCGACGGGATAAAATGGAAATGACAAAGACCATACTCCAACTAAAGGACGATTTAAAGCGATTCTCTTCAGGAAGGAGTAAGTTGGATAGGCTTCTTGGTCTTGGTCAAACAAATCGGTTCGGCCTCGGATACACTCAAACTGGAGACAGTCCAAGTTCGAGTGGGACAGTTTTTGTGCCTCAGTCGGTATCTCCTCCTCCGACACCGGAATTCACGACAAGCAACGACAACAAGCCTACTTCATCCTCTTCGGGATCGTCAAGAACTAAGGTATGTTTTCGTTGTGGCATTTCAGGGCACATAAGAAGAAATTGCAAGACGGGAGCCAAACGCACACCTCAAGCACCTCTTGCAATGACTACCACAAAGGTGATTCCTCTCAAATCAATTGCAAACCATTTGAAGGAAAAGAGCCTTGGTAGTTCACCGCTCAAGACGACTTCATCAAGGAGCAGCAATCGCGCTAACAAGACGCTTTCACCTAGGCGATTAACTTCACGACCATTACCGACGCATTCCAAAAAGGTTTGGGTGCGCAAAGGTGAAATTTTTCCTTGTCTTGTTACCAATATTTCCTTGCATGCATATGATAGTTCGTCTTGGTATCTGGATAGCGGGTGTTCCCGTCACATGACCGGTGACAAAAACTGTTTTCAAACCTTTGAGAAAATCTCCGGAGGACTTGTTGTTTTCGGAGACGGTCGGTCTTCCAAGATTGTTGGAAAAGGAACTATCGCTATTCCGGATGGCCCGGTTCTAAATAATGTGTTATTTGTTAATGGCCTTAAGACTAACCTCATAAGCATAAGTCAACTTTGTGATAATGGTTATTCAGTTAATTTTTCATCTGATGAATGTACTGTAACTGACAAGAACCATGTTTTCTTTTTAAAAGGGGTTAGATCAGAAAACAATTGTTATGTAGTTCCTCATAAAATTTCTGAAAAATGTAACCTAGCTTCTTTGAAAAATGAAACTCTTTGGCATGAAAGGCTAGGTCACATAAACTTTAAGAAACTTGCTAGAATTTCAAACAAAGATGTGGTCAAGGGGGTTCCTAAACTTTCTTTTGAACAAAACATTGTGTGTGGCGGTTGCCAAAAGGGAAAACAGTCAAGGACTGCACACAAGAACTTGAACCACATTGGTACAAAACGGCCTTTGGAACTTTTGCACATGGATTTAATGGGGCCAACTCGTCAACCATCTTTGGGAGGTAAATGGTATATTTTCTTATTGGTTGATGATTTCTCTAGATATTCTTGGGTAGCATTTTTAAAAGAGAAAGCTGATACTTTTGATTCTTTTCACGAGATTTGCCATCGTATTATGATTGAAAAGAATGAAAAGATTACTCGTGTTAGAAGTGATAGAGGCGGAGAATTCATAAATTCAAAATTCATTGATTTTTGCACTTCAAACGGCATTAAACATGAATTCTCAGCACCCTATACACCTCAACAGAATGGTGTAGTCGAGCGCAAAAACAGGGTCGTACAGGAGATGGCACGTGTTATGCTTCATAGCCGGAACCTACCGTTATATTTTTGGGCTGAAGCGGTGAACACTGCTGTCTATGTAATTAACCGCGTTTATTTGCGCCCGGGGACTCTTAATACACCATATGAACTATGGTTTTGTAGAAAACCTAATATCAAATATTTTCGTATCTTTGGGAGTCGGTGTTTTATTTTGCGTGACCGCGAGAATCTTGGAAAATTTGACTCTCGAAGTGACGAAGGGATTTTCTTAGGTTATTCTACAAACAGTAGAGCATATCGAGTTTTTAACTTAGAATCTAAGACGATCGTAGAATCGATAAATGTTAAAGTAGATGAAGCTTTTCACTTTGAATCTGAAAAATCTACCCTCGATATCTCTCTTGATGATGATACACCTGCTAATGCATCTTCTCTAACAATTCTTTCGATAATAATGATGCATCTAACGGTTCTTCAAGTTTATCTGATGTGCAGGAATCATCTCAAGTACCTCCGACTACTCCCCTACCTCAAACGTTACGCATCTCCAAGGATCATCCTGAATCGAACATCATTGGAGACCCACAAGAAGGAGTTAGAACTCGGAGACAATTGGTTTGCGGATTCGCTTGCTACGTATCTTTAATCGAACCAAAGAATGTTGATGAAGCTCTTCAAGATGACTACTGGATTGAAGCAATGCAGGAAGAGCTCCATCAATTTGAGCGAAACAAAGTCTGGGAATTAACGAAGCCGCCGAAGCAACACAATGTGATAGGTACCAAATGGATCTTCAAGAACAAGAAAAATGAGGATGGTACTATCATCAGGAACAAGGCAAGACTAGTTGCTCAAGGCTACTCTCAAGTAGAAGGTATAGACTTTGATGAAACTTTCGCCCCTGTAGCTAGACTCGAGTCCATTCGTATCCTATTTGCTATTGCTTGTCATTTTAAAATCAAATTATTTCAAATGGACGTTAAGAGCGCATTTTTAAATGGGTTTTTAAATGAGGAAGTTTATGTGGCTCAACCGAAAGGTTTTGTGGACCATAAACTACCTAACCATGTTTTTCATTTGAAAAAGGCTCTTTACGGTCTGAAACAAGCACCGCGAGCATGGTACGAAAGGTTGACAAAGCACCTTTTGGAAAAGGGCTATACTCGAGGGGGAGCTGACAGGACTCTCTTTGTGAAGCATTATCAAAACAATTTCATTGTAGCACAAATCTATGTCGATGACATTGTATTTGGCGCAACAAGAGATAATGATGCTTCTAAATTCGCGGAGACCATGGAAAGCGAATTTGAGATGTCCATGATGGGCGAATTGACTTATTTTCTTGGATTACAAGTTAAACAAAACGATGAAGGTATTCACTTGTGTCAATCCAAGTATGCAATGGAGTTGGTCAAAAAGTTTGATTTAGAAAATTCTAAGGATTTTCCGACTCCAATGGGAACTAGCCATAAGGGACTTGGAAGTGAATCACATAGTGAGAATGTAGACGAGAAACTGTATCGCAGTATGATTGGAAGTCTACTTTATCTCACGGCTAGTCGCCCGGATATATCCTTCAGTGTTGGGATTTGCGCGAGATATCAATCAGCACCGAAGGAGGTTCACCTGAAAGCGGTGAAACGGATCATCCGATACATCAAAGGTACAATAAATTTCGGAATTTGGTATCCTATGGGAACAAGTTTGGATATTGTTGGATACTCAGATGCCGATTGGGCTGGATCAGTGGATGATCGGAAAAGCACGAGTGGTGCATGCTTCTATCTTGGCCATTGCCTTGTTGCATGGCACAGTAAAAAGCAGAATTGCATAGCACTCTCGACTGCCGAAGCGGAGTACATTTCAGCAGGAAGTTGTTCAACCCAATTGATTTGGATGAAAAGCGTGTTGAGCGACTTCCGGATTTCAGCATCTTCGGTAACCATTTTTGTGACAACACTAGTGCTATAAACATTTCCAAAAACCCTGTGTTGCACTCAAGGACAAAACATATTGAACTTAGATATCATTTTCTTAGAGAGCTAGTTGAATCAAATATTCTTCAACTGTCATATATTTCAACTGAGAATCAATTAGCTGATATCTTAACAAAACCTTTGGATCAAAAACGTTTTATTCATTTGCGTAAAGCAATTGGAATGCTTTCCTTGAAATAATCTCTTTTTGAAACCTTTGCTTAGGTTAGGTTTTGTTTTTGTTTTGTGTTTTGTTCTTTATCTATGTTTGTACATAGGACATTAATTGAGCATTGATCATAATTGACTTTAATTGCATCTTTTCACGCATTTAGAAATTTATTATGCTTTTGATATCATAATATTTCAATGTTGCAATGATCATTTATGTTAATTAAGTCATCTTTTAAGTGATCAAAGTCAATTTCTCTCTCAATGATCTCTTGGTATAGTCATTATCTTATTTGATTGCTTAGTCGAGTATGAATGCGAGATCAATTTTTGGTTGAATACCTTATATATTAAATAATTGATAGCCAATTGAGGGGGAGTCAAAGAAAAGTAAAATGCTCAAAAGATGTGGAAAGAGTTACATCCCAATGAGGAGTGTGAAAACTACCACCACATGGAGGAAAGAGAAAAACCTCGGTCGTCCGATACTGTGTGCATACCACATGAATACCATGTTTTCAATTTTTGATTAATAAAATGCATATTGAAATACTTGACTCTGTCAAATTTCAAGGTTGGTATAAGGTGGGATTTTTGATGAAAGATGCTCAAAGAGCCACTCCTTCAACAGATTGTCTAGATATATTATCTAACTTATCTGGGATTTCAAACATCTATTGATCTTGGTATTTCATTTTCTTTACCAAAATTGATGATTTGATAAAGGCATTACGCATAAGATCAGGTTAGATGTGATTGAAGTTGTTCAACTTTAAGAGTTTTAATTTCATAAATTTTCGTTTCATTTTTGAGTATTTTTGATAGATTTGGTATAATCTATTTCTTGTTGTATGAAACGATGATTTTTGTTTAAAGTTGATATGCTAAAGTGCTTACATACTTTTTCTGGATTTTATGGAATTTTTCTAAATTTTTCTGATGAAAAAGTTGGAGCCGATCCGGATCGGACTAAGTGATCCGGATCCCGAACGCAGGCTTTTTCCTGCGGGTAGCCGATCCGGATCACATTCTCGATCCGATCCGGATCACGGCTAGGGTTTTATAAGAACAAGAGGGTTTTGATTTCTTTTACTACAATCTTTTGTTCTTAAGCCTCTAGAGTTTCTCTCTCTAGAAATCTTGCATCTTGGAGCTTCCTAACTCAAGTTCTTCGATTCCAAGTAAGTTTTATTGATCAAAATCTCGGTTTTTCACAGGTTTTCTATATTTTCACCAAAACGTGATGAAATTTTCTATCTTTTTCGTTTGTGAATGGTTTTTGGTCAAATTTCTTTTGAAATAAGAACTCTGAGTAGATTAGTTTTGATTATATGCTGGGTTTTCTCAAGATTAACGAATTTTTGGGCTTCGATTTCTGAAAATTCTGTTTTAGGGCATATAAGAGGAATTTTTGAAAATCATGGAATTGATCCACTTTTAAAATTCTTTTTGCAAAACTAATTTGATTCTTGGCTTCTCTACATGATTATGATTGTTTGGGTACAATTTTTCAAATTTTTGAAAACTGAAAATTTTCATGTTCTTGAGTTGTTCTTCACAGGATTTCAATCTTCTTAAAGCACGCACAGCAATGGAATTCTCATGGATCATTCTTCTCTTGGTTTCGATGGTGCACACACGTGCAACAGTCAAAGAGGAACAGGTTGACCCAACTCGAGACAAGACAAGAGAAGCGGATGAAGACAGCTCAGACTTTGACGAAAAGGAGTGGGAAGAATTCCTCAGGATAAATCAACAAAATGTGATGAGGAAGACAGAAAATATTTGAAAGGCAAAAGACTAATGAAATCTGCCTCAACGACGAAACAATACACACGACGGAAGAATGTCAAAGAAGGCGGCATTCTACTTAATGAGCCTCGTACTAGAGCACGCTCATTCTCTGAAGTTCAACAGAGTAAATCTCCATGGATTGAGGGCCAGAACGCACCATCTGCGTCTACGCAAAATCCATCAACCTCCAAGAGAATGACTTCAGAAACAGATGCGTTGGCATCCATTCGTCAGGAGCAGCAAAAACTCTCTGCTGAACAAGAAAGGATTTCCAAAGAACTTCGGCACATTTCATCTGTGCATATGAAAATCAAGAAGAAGTATTCACATATATCAAAATTGCTCAAAGGGATTTTGAGCAAGCTCAGTTGCACCAGTTCTGACACCTCGGATTAAACATTTCTTTGTGTGCAGAATTTCAGTTTTTAGGACTTAGTTTTGTTCTCACTTTGCCTTAGTTTTAGTTCTAGGTTTTTCTTGATATTGGAACTTTTAACTCTCCTTACACTTTGTGGTTTTGACTACATTTTTGGCTTTGTTTGTGACAAAAAGGGGGAGAGAGAGTAGAGAAAACTTTGTGTGAGAACTTTGAACGAACTCAAACTTTGACTTTGGTGGAAGGTAAGTATTACAACTTAGGTAAGTATTACAACTTTTGGTTTTTATTTGGTGATTTGTTGCATGTCCCTACTAACTATTTGACTAACTATTTGGACATGTATTATTACTAACAAGTTGTTTGATTACTAACAAAGCAAAATTATGACATTTGGAATCTTATTGCTTAGAAGATATGTCAATGATTGATTCTGATCTTATTACATATCTGAATTACTAAATGTCATGATGAGTATAAACTCTATCTCTGCTTGGTTTTGTATGCTTCAATTCTTGAGGTATCTAACGATCTTTTTGTCAAGAATGATTTCTTTTGCAGAGAGTACAGATGTCTAAGTTTAGAGTCTGTTTTAGGAGTTTATCTCATGTTTTTAATTTTTGGATCTCCATTGTAAATTTTTGTTGTATGGTGATAGCAACAAAAATATCCTTTTTGAATTTTCTTTTGTGGATTTGTGTTTTGTCACGAAACCGCCAAAGGGGGAGATTGTTACGGAATTTGAGTTGGCGTATTTCGTGAAAGTATTAAGTCTTGAAGATTGAAGATGAAAGAAGTTTGGATCATATACCTCAATCTCAAGAAAGAAGAATTCAAAAGGATCAGGTATGTTTAACTAAAGATTTTTGGTGATCCGAATACTTCTTGTAGTGTAGAAACACTTGGAAGAATTTTTTATTGCATAAAAATCAAAAACTGGACATGGGACATGTTCAGGATCCGGATCAGACTTTGCAATCCGGATCCCGAAGGGTGTTCGTTCATACACTGGTTCAATCCGGATCGCAGCATCCTTTGATCCGGATCCCGAACACTAGTTTTACCTTTGTATTTGAACGATCCGGATCAGGCTTTGCAATCCGGATCCCGAACGTTGGTGTTTGGTGAAACTGTATGAACGATCCGGATCAGGAACTTCGATCCGGATCCCGAACTATTTTTTCTGGAAACCGTCTTTCTTGCTACTGCAATCCGGATCGCCAAATCCGATCCGGATCGCCGTCCGTAAAATTTCCAGAAAAGGCTGTTTTTGATCCTTATCTTCTTCCAATGGTTTCTAACCTATAAATAGACCCTTTATTCATTTTCTAGGGCATCCGAAAATAATAGAAAAATACAACCGAAAGAGAAAAATCCACATATAGAGAAGAAAGGAAATAACTAGATTAATTCTATGTTTCTTCATCTATATTGATTGATTTGATTCTAGGTTTTCCAAACTCAGATTTTGAGTAGAATCAAATCAATGAATACTTAGATGGTATTTCCGATCTATTTCTAATCTAAGTATTCGGCGGATCATCACCACCCAAAAAAACAACGATTTACCCTAAATCGGCGCGTGGACTCGCGTGGCCTTGTGGATTCAAGGTGCAACCGCTCTCGTGGATTCGGAGTGAGGTACGTTTGTGGATTCGAAGCGTGCAACTGGGTGAAGACCGTGGTTTCGGTCGGACGTCGTGGACTCGACGTTGAACGCTGTGGATTCAGCGTTGGGCGTAGATCGTGGATTCGAGAAGCGTCGTGGAGCGAGCGGAGAAGATCTACTAGGAGCGTATGGTAAAAGGTTGAGTCGTCTGTGAGTACGTTATATCACCTTGTACGTGTGTTAATTCTAGTGGATTTCACCGTGTTATCGGTCCCGTGGTTTTTTACTCCGGTTTGGAGTTTTTCCACGTAAAAATCTTGCGTGTTCATTTATTTTTCTGCATTGGGTTTTATTGCGCAATGATTTTTTGAGTGTTTATTATTTACACCTATTCACCCCCCTCTAGGTGTTTTTTCCCCTATTTAGATCCATATTTCATACAACCCAACATTACCGTCAACAGGGAGCAGATCCGGATCCTCACCATCGCGAGGAACGAGAATGGATCGTCTTCTCCGTTAGATCAAGGTAAGCGGCGTTTATTCGTGTGTTTTCATTGTTTTTGGTCTTGGGTTGCGCTGCTTTTTGGTCCGGGTCGCTTGTGCCGTTAGTCGCACCGCCGCCGCAATGCCCTAGAGCACCGCCGCCACGATGCCCTCGAGCACCGCCGCCGCGATGCCCTAGAACGCCGTCGCCACGGTGTACGGACACGCCGCCGCCGCTGCGAGACGCCGCCCTGCACTGCGCACCGCGCGGGGCCGCACTGCAGGCAGCGCCCGCGCGGGTTGGTGCCGCGCGGGGCCACGCCGCTTGCGGCGCCACGCGGGCTGGTGCCGCGCGGGGCCGCACCGCTTGCGACGCCGCGCGGGCTGGTGCCGCGCGGGGCTGCACAGCTTGCGGGGCCGCGCGGGTTGGTGCCGCGCGGGGCCGCGCCGTTTGTGGCGCCGCGCGGGCTGGTATCACACGGGGCCGCCGCCGCCGCCGCCCGGTTTCTGCCTTTACTTTTACGTGTTCGGAACCTCGGTTCTTCATTGGCAAGTCTAGTCTTACCTTGTTTCTTTTGGGGGGACTCTTTTTAGATCCGGGAGTCGTACGAAGGCGCGAGACGATTTCAGATGTTTCGGTTGACACTTTCTAAGGTGGGTGCACTCTTAGAACCCCTTTGTTGCATATTTCCTTATTATTATGTTGCACCATATTAAGAGATATTGTGAGTGATTGTGGCGGCTTTTCGAAAGTCGGAAGGTGGGTCCCTTATCGTGCGTCCTTTTTAAAGTGAGGTCTCATCATGTTCTATGTAAGAGTAAAATAGATGTGCTAATGGTTTTCAACTAACCACTTCCGCGTGAGTATCCCTTTGATTACTATCTATTGCGACTGGTGTCGCGGTGCTCTATATCACACATGGACTTCGGTCATTATGCTCATGGTTGCTTACACGCACACCGGCGGTTTGACCACCGCATCGGTGTACTTTTTCGGAAAGGTGGTACGTTGACCCGTGTACCCCACAAGGTGACATAGTGGGGACCCCTCGCAGTTACTTAAGGTGCTGCACAAGTGCCGTGGAGGGGTTGGAGGTAACAAGGTGAGAGCAAGGTGTTCGTTTCGCTGGGGGTCCTTAGACCTTTTGGCAGGTGTTCCGTTCTGACTTACAGGGGTATTGTGGATTCATGAGGGGGAGTTTTGGATGCTCTGGTTTATCGGTTTGCTTTACTTTCAGTACTTTTAGCACCTTATATGTTCTACATCTACCTCTTACTCTTCGGTCACTGACTTCCCACACTGTGACAGGTTCAGTCAGGGATGGGATCCGGGACGACGGTGAGGTCGCGACTCGAGGTTTTTAGCCCCCAATTAGGGGCTGGTGACCTCTCTTTTACCTACGTTTTGATTATTTCGGTTAGTTAGTTTATGTGTGTGTGATGCATTATTGTGGATGTTGGGTTTGAACTGTGTTTTCTCGTGGATGAATGCTTTCCCCTTACTAGTTGTTGATTCGGCCACTCTTTTCAAATCAAGTAAAAAGATTGCGAAAATGGTTAATAAAATTTAGGTGTCGTGTGGGCACCATTTTACAACCCCCAGGGCCTGACATTGAATTTGTTCCCCATTATGTTCGCCACCATAGTAACAAGAGTATTTCAACTTGAAGGTAAAGAACTCAAAAGGAATAAACAAAGGACTTCTTCATCAAGATTGATTTTGAAAGACTTCAATTGTGCTGCAATAAAGTTGACCTCACTCACGTACTTATAGTCGAACCTTCTTACATCTTCAAGAGAAAAAGTCTCTTCATTGCATGCATCTTGTTCACACCGGAAGGTTGCTCAAATAATGATTGCTTCAAAGTCTCCCATAACTCGGATGTAGTCTTGCATTGATAAACATCAAACAAAATCGATGGTGAAATGCATGGCCTAATCACCGCCAAACATTTTCGGTCAAGTATGTCCCATTCATGATTATCCATAGTAGTGGGTTTTGCACCTATTCCCAATATTGGCAAATCAAGCTCTTTTGCAACCAAATAATCCTGGCATTCAACTTCTCAAATTCCATTGCTTTCTTCATTAGAAAATTGAGTGAATGGATACAAGTGAATGCTTAGATAACCACCAATCAAGCTCTGATACCAATTGTTGAAAAATGAGGGTGAAAAATATTGATGGTAATTTCATAAACACTTGGTAGGCAATTTTACAATTCACACACTAAACAACCAAATAAAAATCCAAATACTAGAGCAATAACAATAAAAATTAAACCACGAGAACACAATGTTTTTACGCGGTTCGGTTATGCCTACATCCACGGGAGAACAAGTAAAGAAGTTTTCACTATCAAATTATGGAGATTACAAGAAAGATACAAATACAAGAGATATCATCTTTTCTCAAAAATAAAAAGAAGCTCCAACAATATCTAACTCTAGGTGCAAGCCACACCTCACAAGAAAAATCTCACCTCCTTCTTGATAAAAGAAAGATGAAACCAAAACCCTAAGGTTTTCTCTTTTTCTCCCAATTTTTTTTCTCTTTCTATATTTTTTTACTATTATAATCACCCGTACTTTAACCTTTAAAAGATGAAGCTATTAAATATGAACCGTTGGATCAAAAGAATTATGATCCAAAGGTTTATAAGTAAGAGACTCAAATATATAATCAGAAAATATAAAAAATAGAAGATTTGACTCCACCAAATTATATAGCCCAAATAACAAGACCCAATATAATTAAATCAACAGTACTTTTCATTCTTGTGCTTGTTTTCTCCATCTATCTCATCAAGTTTTTATACATGAGGTTGTCTCATTAAGTTTTTGTACATAAGATTTAATTTTTTCGCTGTACTATTATGTCAAGAGGGTTTCTAGGCCTACTCGCGTTATCCCTTGCCAGTTCTTTTATTATAGACCTTCATAAGGAAAAAAAAAAAAAAAAAAAAGTTTTTAAAATTATTCTGTTTGAATGCCACATATATACAACCTAGGGCCAAGGCCCATCTAACACTCAGTGGCGGATCTATATTGGTTAGAGTGGTGTCGACTGACCCCACTAGTTCCTTGTCTCTACATCTAAAAAGTGGGATCTATTTTGTAATTAACTCTACTTTGTTGACTAGGCTGCCTTTGGTTCGGGAATAAGAAAAATTTAGTTATACCAGAGATAGGTATAAGTTATAATATTAGCAGGAACTAGTGTAAATTTTTGTTTGGTTGAGTTTAAGAGTTATACCGGGTTTAAAAAAAATTGTGTTTGGTAAATTATATAGGAATAAGGAGAATAAGATGAATAAGAAAAAATTATGTTTGGTTGAGTATAGAGGAATAAGAAAAATTGAGAAGGGATAAATATGTGTATTGACTATTTTGCCCTCTATGATATAATTTAAAAATAAAATAATTTATGGTATAAATCAACCTTATAATAAATTTAGATTAAAATTAAAAATTTAAAAAAATATTTAAAATTATTTTATTTCTAAATAATTTCAATAATCAACCTTATTTTATTTTATTTAAATAATCAACTTTATTTTTAAATAATCAACCTCATTTTATTTTATTTAAAATTATTTTATTTAAAATTATTTTATTTTTAAATAATTTTTCGTTAATTTCTCCGAGCTCGGTGTACACGGAGAGCGTTGCCGCAGCGGGGCCGCGACACGGCGATCGGCGGACGGCGATGGAGCGGCTTCTGCAGCGGGGCTGCGACGCAGATCGCAACGGGGCCGTGACGCAGACCGGCCCGAGCTCGGTGTACGCGGAGAGCGTTGCCGCAGCGGGGCAGATCTGTGCGATGGAGCTTCGATCGGGGGAGAAGAAGATGGAAAAAATGGAGACGAAGAAGGGGGAGAAGAAGATGGAAACAATGGAGAAGGGGAAAGGAGCCGCACAGAGCGTGCCGCCGCGGGTCCGCAACGCGGCGATCAGCGGACGGCGATGGAGCGGCTTCCGCACCGGGGCCGCGACGCAGATCTGTGCGACGGAGCTTCGGGCGAGGCCTCACTGTGCGATGGAGCTTCGATCGGGGGAGAAGAAGGTGGAAAAAATGGAGAAAAAGAATGGGGAGAAGGAGAAGAAGATGGAAACCATGAAGAAGGAGGAAGTGGCCGCAAAGAGCACCCACGTGAACCCGGCCTCGATTCCCGTGCATTTTTGCAAACCCAGCCAATTCCATGTGGGGGTGGGAAAAACCTCTTATTCTGATTTAATGGGAACTACTGTTTCCATTAAAATTATTTTCGTTTGGGTATAAAAATGGGGATAAGGGGGTTATTTTATCCCCGTTACCAAACGTTACCTAAAAGATTAGCAACCTTTCAGATTTTATTCATATTAGAATTAAAATCTCAAAAAATTTGACAACACACTGATGTGTGAATTTATTTGTGAATAAGTTATATGTGGTGAGAAACTAAGGTGGATTCTATTTATTTTCTTAATGTAACATCAAGTTGCGCATATTATAATTAGTTGGTTACGATATATTTTCTATTAGTCTCAATAAAATACAGTGTTCCAACTCTGTTTGTCTAATAGCATTAGAGTCAAATGTAAAATAATAAATATAAAAATAAAAATATGCAAAATTAATAAAACAATTATTAAGAAATATTGCATGAAAAATAAACATGTATCATTTTGAATTACAATTATGTTGAACGTTTTTTTATAATTTGGAAACGATGCATAATGATGTCATTATATTAGGAATTTTTTTTTTTCACTCAAACCGCTATTATTTTGAACAAAGTATAATTTTTTTTATATATATTTTAATAGATACTTTTTTTTTAACTTGGGATTTAAGTTTTTAAAATTTAAAAAGATGACACATGAAAGCAACTGGCCACCTTTATTTATTTTAATAAATAAAATCACAAACCGACTATTTATTTTAATAAATAAAGGTGGCCAGTTGCTTTCATGTGTCATCTTTTTAAATTTTAAAAACTTAAATCCCAAGTTAAAAAAAAAAAAGTATCTATTAAAATATATATAAAAAAAATTATACTTTGTTCAAAATAATAGCGGTTTGAGTGAAAAAAAAAAAAAATCCTAATATAATGACATCATTATGCATCGTTTCCAAATTTTAAAAAAACGTTCAACATAATTGTAATTCAAAATAATACATGTTTATTTTTCATGCAATATTTTTTAATAGTTGTATTTATTAATTTTGTATATTTTTATTTTTATATTTATTATTTTACATTTGACTGTTTAAGAAATTTTTTTTGAATCCGCCAACGCTAATGCTAATGCTATTAGGCAAATAGAGTTGGAACACTGTATTTCAATGAGACTAATAAAAAATATATCGTAACCTACTAATTATAATATGCGCAATTTGATGTTACATTAAGAAAATAAATAGAATCCACCTTAGTTTCTCACCACATATAACTTATTCACAAATAAATTCACACATCAGTGTGTTGTCAAATTTTTTAAGATTTTAATTCTAATATGAATAAAATCTGAAAGGTTGCTAATCTTTTTGTAGTAAAGAGTTTGAACACAGCAGATGAAGGATTAAATGGCAACTAATAAGGGAGGGGGGGCGTGAATTATTGAAAAATAAAACTCAAGTAATTTTAGTCTAAAATAGAAATTATACACCAAATAAAAAAGAAAAAATAAATAAATTCAGATGACATAGATGATTTATTCTAGTTCAATTTTTTTTGTCTACTTTAATCGAGTCCTTCTTCTTGAGGTACCAATTTAATCACTATTAATTAGCCTTTTGAACAGAGAAAGACCAAATAAGCAGCTTACCATCACATTTTATAATACTTTTATTATAATCTCTCAATAAACTTAATTCACAATTACAAAAATAATGAATAAAAAAATAATTATTACTTAACAAAATTTCTCAATGTGAAGCTATATACTTAGTATAATTGGCTAAGAGCTTATAGTTTATACCCGAGATTCCAGATTTAGAACTTAATTGCCTGAGTTTATTTTTAAAATATAAACGAAGCGAATATCACGTTAGCTTTTCTCTTAAAAATAATAATAATAATAATAATAATAATTTAGAGTATACATATTTCGTTAAACTTTTGTTCGGCCAAGACTTTTGTAAAATAATATTTCAGTAGAATTATGTAAGTTACTTAAATAATAATTGTTAGAAAGAGTCAACCGTCCCTAGTGCAAGTGGCAAAGGGCTTGGTGGTTGACATCCGAGACCCGAGTTCGAAGCCTAGTTGCTTCACATTTCTAGCTAAGTTAAAAAAATAAACGAGCGGTAGCTGCCTGCTTTCTAAAAAAAAAAAAATAATTGTTAGAAAGACATCAACAGTTTTCAATGAAATACTATGTAAATGTTAAAAATCAGACTCCTGCTTTTAGAATTTTAAAAGCTCATTGCAGCTTTCTATCAAAGTAGGTAGTGCTAGTTTGGCTTAGCTTTGAAGTCGCTTCTTTGATTGTTTGAAAGATAGTAAGAAGCTAATCAATTGATGAGTAAATATGTTTAACTAAAAGTCAAAGTAAATTCTTCGGAGCGAAAAAGGCGGAAGATAAGTTTTTGTGGGTTATGGGATCCAATAATCTAAAATAAAAAAAAAAATTATCTAGAGAGGGGTGAATAGATGTAATAAAATTCAAAAATTTTTACGTAAAAATAAATTAATGCGGAAAATAAAGAGAGTACGCAAGATTTTACGTGAAAAATTTCAATTCAGGAGTAAAAAACTATAAAATCGATCACGCAAAAAAATTCACTAAGATTAAAACACATATAAGATGATATAAAGCAAACCTACGACTCAACCTTTTCCATACGTTTCAAGTAGATCTTTTTCGCTCGTCCTCAACGCGCTTCGATCACACGAATTGCGTCCAACTTGGAATCCACGAAGTCTAATCGAATCCACGGTCGTCACCAATGTAGCACGTATCGATCACACGAACGCGCCTAACTCTGAATCTACGAAGTCGTAAACCTTGAATCCACAAGACCTTCACGCAAATCCACACACCGATATTCTTTCCGAAAATTATTATTGTTTATTGGTGTTGGTGATTTTGAATACTTAGAAATTCATAGATAGATAAAAAAAAATACCGTCTAAGTATTCATCAATTTGATTCTTGCAAAAGAATAAAGAGTTGAGAAACCCAAAGAATCAAATCGATAAATTTTCTTGATCAAAAGATGATCAAGAGATCGAAAGAAGAAATCTCAGATAAAACATATTTTCCTTTTCTTCTATATTTTTTTTCGATGCCCTAAAATAATACTTTTAGGATTTATTTATAGGTTAGAAATCTTTGAAAAGATATAAGTGTAGTGGCCCTGGTTCCCATGCAACGTTCTTCCGATAAATCCACTGTTAGAACACCTAGTGTTGGTGTATCTGGCCCATAGTGCATCAATGGGATGCCACAAATGGACCCTGTGAGTTATCTTTAGCTGTGTTGGCCTTCGGCTAGGTTTGCCGAAATTTCTGAAAAGAATTAGGCCAAACAGAGGTTGGAAATGGATTCAGCACGAAAAAATGCTTGAAAACGGCTATTTGCTTGTATGATTATGAGTCCGGATGCCCAAAAACGGACTCCCGGAAGTTTTTATTGGCTTTTGGTGCATGGGAAGGGCCGTAGATCGCCGTCATGCCACGTGGCGGCCTGTCATTGGCCGGTTTTTAGCACGCGGTCCACAGAGTAACGTGGCTGGGTGCACAGACCCGGCGCAGGGACACGTGGCACCGCCTGATTGGCGGGCTCAAGGCGCGCGGTCTATCGAGTGAGCGCGGCGGTGCATGGACCAAGGCCGGGGACACGTGGCAGCCTCCGGTTGGTCGGTGCACGCGGCGCGGTCCACGGAATTCCAAAGCGGGATGCGTGGACCGGGTGTAGGGGACACGTGTCACCCTCTGATTTGCGGGCGCACCGGGCGCGGTGCACCGGGGCCTTGGCCGGCGCCTCGGGGCACGTGCGCACGAGGGGGCCACGCCGCGCGACCGGCGCGGGCGCCGACCGGTCGGCAGGTCAACCGAGCTGGACACGTGGCGCCCGCTCATTGGCGGACGCCAACCGCCTTTCTGTGCGGGGGGAGGCCACGTGGCAGCCTGTGAGTGGCCCGCACAGCTGTTTGCTATTCACCGGGCCACGTGGCATCACCGGGTGATTTCGGGCGTGAACAGTGTTGGGCCGGCCCAACACTGTAGCCGCCCGAAAGTTCCGGGCGCCCGAAAGTTGGGCCCGAAAGCCCAATGCTTGAGTTTTTTGGCTTTTTCCGGGTTGAGGCCTATAAATAGGCCCTTTGCTCTCATTTTTTAGGCTTTTTTCGAGCCTTTTAGCATCGAACCCCTCACCAAAGTTCTTCCTCATCTTCTTGTGCATCTTTCGGTGGAAGCTCAGAATTTTTGGAGGCCGCGACGACGACAATTTCTGCATCGTAGTGCGGAGCGACGATTTACTGTTGGAGGCCCATTTTCGTCGCACTTCAGTCTGGGAAGTCTACAGAGCTACCCCGACGATATTTTTGGACGATTTCTACGGCGGCGGTTTCACCAGAGGTATATCTACAAATTTCGTGTTGACCACTTTTTCCAGATTTGAGCTTTTATTGGGGTTTTGGGTACATTTTTAACCCCCTTTGCGGCTGATGGACTATTTGGACAGCACCTTCTTGTCGGATTTTTATCTCCACATCCGGACATCGGAATTCGACGTTTAAGGACTCTATCGACATCTACTCTTCGCGAGGATCGCCGTCATATTTTTATTGGAATTTTTGGAGTTCGTTTTACAGGTGAAAATTTCGAATTAAGAAGACTGTTTACAGCAGATTTGTGAAACTTGGAACTTTGTGGAAATTAAGTGTAACTTTGGGTTGTATTTTGTACCCAGGATGTGTTGATCACTGCTACTGTACTGTTGGCTTGGTGGATGTATTGAGATATCTATTTCTAGGCATTCTCATCTGTACGAATCCGGACAGTTAACACTTTCAGGTGGGTGGCTTTGCTTTCAGGATCTATGGACTGCGTACTAATTCTATTTATGTAGAATCATGCATAATAGTTGGACTTGGTAGCATGTTAGAATCTGAATGTTAATGCTCTTTGTATCAGTTTGATGATCTTGTGATTCCTACAACTTGTTAATTATTGATATATTGGAATTTAACCTAGCACCCCCGCCATATGCAGCATATTCAGCCAGACTGTAGAAAACTTCAACTTGGGCTAGGTTTCTTTTATTGCTCTAGACATTCCCACATCACTATTATATACTTGTCATTCTGGACTTAGCTTTTCTCGCCCGGGTTGTGGGCTAGGAGGTCGGGTGGTTGTGGGATGCATTTATACTTGTGTCTGGGGACCGAGTGGAGTTGATAGCAGTCTGTAAATCAGGTTTCTTTGGGAGAGTGACAGTGGTTGTAGATCTGGGTTCCTTGGGAGCCGTCTGAGTGACAGTGAGTCTCGGCAGTGTAGTTTTCTTGCCTGTGAGTGAGACAGTGATTTGTTGGTTCTGCCGATCTTGTTGATCGAGGATTGGATCATAGCCTGCATGAGCCACATTGAGCTCGACAGAGATGGCGGATACTTTGCTCGGTGGGGTCGCGTCCCTCGAGTGCCACTCCGGAGTTGGGCCTGATACTTCTATCGACCGATCGACGCATTGTCCCTCTGGCTAGGCCAGTTTTGTCAGTCACGGACATGTCCCTCTGGCTGGGCCAGTTTTGGCAATCACGGACGCCCTACGTAAGTCCGGTCCTCCAGGATGTAACGGCAGTAGGTAGGCGCAGGTTTGACTGGACCGATGTGGCAGTCAGTTTAGATTGGGTGATCTGAGTGGAGGGTTAGTTGTGGCATACTGTTCTTTCTGTTCCACTCCTTGAGCATCTAGATAGAGGCATAGTAGCTGTAGACTTTACTTTTTCAGTTTTTCCTTACAGCACTGCATATATTACTTTATGCCTCTAGTAGACTTAGTGGGCAGACCGTCGGGCTTGTTGGCGGCACCCACTTAGAACTACTGTGGGATGTAGTTCTCACACCCGTCGTGGTGTCTTTTCCCCAGGGACTTCTGCTCCGGTTCCTGCTGCTCCAGTTGCTGATCCTGCTCCTTTTGACCGAGGTAAGGGAATCGCGAGATAGATCCCTTCCTGTCATCCTTAGAGTGAGAGTAGATGTACCCCTTGCTACTTTTTGAGTGTCTTATGTTGAGTGACTCTTGTAATGAGGTATCGAGTTGTACCCTTCTTTTACTGCTGTTTAGAGAGACTTTTGTATTTTGTGAGGTTGGTATGTATTATTTTGAGCTGTAGTTGTATTTTATATCTTTTATTTCAGCTTTTACTTTTTCAGCTCTGATATCTGTTAGTGTAGATGATTCTTTTGCAGGTTAGTCGCTACGTCTATACGGGGCTTCCCGTATGGGCGGCGGATCTGTTGGCGAGCCCGGGTCGCAGTTTCGACCCCGGGGCGTGACAATAAGAATCAAAAACTGTCTAAAACAGAATTTTTCCGCATCACGGTCCGGACTGAATTTACGACGGTCCGATCTGTCGTAAAAATTCCAAAAATAATGGTTTGGGGTCCAGAGTGGAATGGTTATGATCCGGACTATTTCATACGAAATAAGAATTCCAATGTTCGGGGTCCGGACTGAAAGCAAGCTGATCCGGACTGAAAATTTGCATGGAGCCATATATGTTCGGGGTCCGGACTGAACCTGTCTGATCCGAATCTTGAACACTCAAAATGTCTAGTTTTTTATTTTTAAGCCATAAAAAATATTTCAAGTGCTTCTAATCTACTAGAATGAATTCAAATCACTAAAAATATTTAATTAAACGTACCTGAACAATATGGATTCATACTTTTTGAGATTGGTGTCTTTGTTCTTCAAGTTTTCATCTTCAATCTTCAAGACTCAAATTAACTTCATGAAATACGACAATACAAAAATCCTTAACAATCTCCCCTTTGGCGGTTTCATGACAAAACATACAATCCACAAAAATAAAAATAAATAATTTTTGTTGCAATCACCAAACAACAAAAATACGCATGAACGATCCAAATAAAATGTAATACAAAAGATGAACTCCTAATACAAGCTCTAGACTTAAACACAGTTAGGAGTCTTCAATATTTGCACTCTCTGCAAAAGAAAATTCTTGACAGAAAAATTCATTAATAACACAAGAATTTAATCAATAAGCAACCAGAGAGTTTACATTTGACATTAGACATGCACAAGTATAAACATTCAAATTTGCATATCAAGTTCAGAATATCGTCAAAGTTCTAAACCATAATGTCAAAGTTCGTCAAAGTTCAAAGTTCCAAAGTTCAGATCATACCTTGTTCTAACTATCATTTTTTTCTAACCTGTTAGCATATTAGAATATTTACAAACCCAAATAGTTAGTCAAATAGTTAGTGACATGTTCCAAGTTCTAGACACCATCCCCCTCTTTTTGTTACAAAAAGCCAAAGAAAAGTTTATGGGGGTAGACCGTGCTATCAGCACATGCAAAATGCAAATGAAAATCAAATGCAATAAGAAAGCTAAATGCATGCAAGTGAAAGAAAAAAAAAATTGTCAGTCAT